>OY992882.1:100566856-101114188 GCA_963921405.1 Cepaea hortensis | reverse complement strand
CATCTCTCTCTCTCTCTTCCTCCCCCATCTCTCTCTCTCTTCCCTCCCCCATCTCTCTTCTCTCTCTCTCCCTCCCCCATCTCTCTCTCTCTCTCTCTCTCTCTCTTCCCTCCCCATCTCTCTCTCTCTCTCTCTCTCTTCCCTCCCCATCTCTCTCTCTCTCTCTTCCCTCCCCCATCTCTCTCTCTCTCTTCTCTCTCTCTCTCTCTTCCCTCCCCCATCTCTCTCTCTCTTTCTCTCTCTTCTCTCTCTCCCCCATCTCTCTCTCTCTCTTCCCTCCCCCATCTCTCTCTCTCTCTTCCCTCCCCATCTCTCTCTCTCTCTCTTTCTCTTCCTCTCTTCTCTCTCTCTCTTCCTCTCCATCTCTCTCTTCTCTCTCTCTCTCTCTTCCCTCCCCATCTCTCTCTCTCTCTCTCTTCCCTCCCCCATCTCTCTCTCTCTCTTTCTCTCTCTCTCTTCCCTCCCCCATCTCTCTCTCTCTTCCCTCCCCCATCTCTCTTTCTCTCTCTCTCTTCCCTCCCTCCATCCTCTCTCTCTCTCTTCCCTCCCCCATCTCTCTTCTCTCTCTCTCTTCCCTCCCCCATCTCTCTCTCTTCCCTCCCCATCTCTCTCTCTCTCTCTCTTCCCTCCCCCATCTCTCTTTCTCTCTCTCTCTCTTCCCTCCCCCATCTCTCTCTCTCTTCCCTCCCCCATCTCTCTCTCTCTCTCTCTTCCCTCCCCCATCTCTCTCTCTCTCTCTTCCCTCCCCCATCTCTCTCTCTCTTCTCTCTCTCTTCCCTCCCCCATCTCTCTCTCTCTCTTCCCTCCCCCATCTCTCTCTCTCTCTCTTCCCTCCCCCATCTCTCTCTCTCTCTCCTCTCTCTCTCCTCTCTCTCTTCCCTCCCCCATCTCTCTCTCTCTTCCCTCCCCCATCTCTCTCTCTCTCTCTTCCCTCCCCCATCTCTCTCTCTCTCTCTTCCTCCCCATCTCTCTCTCTCTCTCTCTCCCTCCCCCATCTCTCTCTCTCTTTCTCTCTCTCTCTTCCCTCCCCCATCTCTCTCTCTCTCTCTCTCTCCCCCATCCTCTCTCTCTCTCTCTCTCTCCTCTCTCTCTCTCTCTCTCTCTCTCTCTCTCTCTCTCTCTCTCTCTCTTCTGTCGCAATTTCTCACTCACATTCTCTTTTGCTTATGTATAGAGATTTGACCCACAAAAATAAAAATGGACCCATTCGCCGTGATAACGTGGCACAGATTATTACTTGCATCAGAGACAGTAGAACGTAAAGGACATTGTTAAACGCCTCTAGGCATTCTGGGTAATGAGTCAAGTTCAGAAACACCTAACAATAGTAGGAATATGCTTTCAGAGGAAAATGTACAGGATATCGTGCATGTTTCTGAAAAACAAATATGGAAGAGCTCCAATAAACAAATGACAACTGTAACGTGGTTCGAGAACTTAGACATAGACGTTTAAGATTGTGTGGGCAAATCGTGAGAAGAACTCAACTTGAAAACAGTGACAGCTGGTAAAACTGATTAGGGAAAGAGCAGGCGGAAGACAAAGAGGTAAATACCTGGATGGCTTGGTCACGTAGCATAATCAGGACAAGAACACAGACACAATCCATGACCGGTGATCGTGTGAGAGGCGATGATGATGATTGTTAGTTTGTGTCGATCTGAAAGCGGGGTCACTTTCAAAATAAACAATAACAAAAAAAGCCGTAATTTGGATTTGAACACACAACCACCAGATTAACAGGCAAAACAGCTAGTCACTGCGCTACCACCCCCTCCCCTATCTTCCTCAGAGCACAATATAATATATCCCATAACTGATTCAGTGACAAACAAGGCATAGATATGGACCAAACATGGGAAACAATCAAATGTACAAGTATTATGATGTAAATTTCCGTTCACTGAGAATTGGAATTGCTGTAGAAAGCACGAAACAAATCATGATAACCCTAGTATTGCGATATATCACCCTTCTGTCCAAATGCGAGTAGTAGGTCACATTAAAAAGTCGCTTAAAAGTCGACAGGGTCGACTTCGTGGCACCGGGTTTTATTCCACATGGCTCGGTCTCTTTCCGCAGCGCGAGCTGCCGAAAGCGTCGCACAAAGCACGAACTCCATATCTCCAGCGACGACCCCCAGGAGTCTCCGAAAAAATGCACTCGTGAACCGAAGGACGCGGCCCGGAATCGAACCCACAATCTTCGGAGCCCGAGGCAGATAGCTTGATCACTTCGCCACGGAGCATCCCGCTAGGTTACATAGGTCACATAAGGCGATATACTATCCTTCGACAATGAATCAGTTAAACAAAAAACACCAAAGCTGTGCTTCTTGTTGATAGTCAACAAGTCTTTAAAAAGAGCACAGCTGTGCTTCTTGTCAACCAGTCAACAAGTCTTAAAAACAAAGCACAGTTGTGCTTCTTGTTGATAGTTAACAAGTCTTAAAACCAAAGCACAGCAACAGACACAGTTAGAGGAGTAGCACATACTAAGGGACAGATGGTGATTTGACTCAGCGCTCTGCCTAAGTCTCTGTGCCGAAGGGGTCAAGTTACTGCCTCGCGCTCCAAGGCCGTGGTTTGTTTTCGGATTCCGTCGTTCGGTAGCGAGTACAAGTTTGTCGGTGACTCCTGGAGGTTGTCGCTGGAGCTAAAGAGTTCATGCTCTGTGGGATGCTTTCGACAGGTCGCGCTCCTGTAAGTGTCCAAACCATATGAGATAAAACCCGGTGCAATGAAGTCAACCAGATTGCCGTTAAACCTCTTTTTAAAAGCTCTAGTCTATAGTACATCAAATACTTGATCAGTACCACTGACAGAAGACGGTATTACCTGCTTTCTGTTAGCGCCGAATGATGGGTGGCGTTCAACAAACCCGACATCCCACATGGTGCCACTGGCTTCGTGCGGAGGAGCGCAGTTAGGAGGACACAGGCCTTATCCTGGTGCTAGGAAAAGCAATATGGCTAAATGTCATGGCAGGGCAGAACAGGTTCTAAGTCTTGGTCGGCAACAGGTATAGGATAGGGTTGAAGCTCCAACAGGAGGACAGTTAGAGCAATGCTTTGTTAATGCGGCAGCTTCTGCAGCTTGTCTGGTTCCAGACATATTGGTGTTACCGTTCCCCGGAGTATACTAGACAGGCCGAGAGAGGGATCATGCTGCATAGGCAGCACATGGTCTCTACAATTCAGCCCAGTCTTTGTGTTATGGAAAGGTATAACTATAACTCAATCCCTGGTCCCCGCCATGGTTTGTACTTATTATGACTTTTTGAAGCACAATGTAACAAACAAACTATCGTCTGTCAAGACAGCAGTGTGCCAGTAAGTAACTACTAACGAAAGAACGTTGAACAGAAAAACAATATACCGCTGACGCCAGCTGACAAGGCACATTATGATGATTGCATTTGTGTGTGTGTTTCTAGTCTGGCAGAATTGAGGCGGAAGTTGAATGGCGTCATAATGAGAACCGTTTACTCCACACCGGAGAATGTCTGAAGTCAAGAGGTGCTACCGCCAGGTTGGAAAACTATCACCCCGGTAGTATGCTCAAGTGACACTTGACCCCGGATGTTTACCCTAACAATTGTTGCTCTCCGTGAATAGCAACAGCAGGTGTATTTGAAAACCAGAGAAACACACTCGTAGTTTCCTAACTTGAGCTACACCCTAAATAGGTGTAAAATACGGCTATATAAAACTATTGCTAATATTTGTATATATTGTACTAAGTGACAATGCCATTTCCTAGCCAACTCGTTCCTGCACACATAAGGTCCCACTTGCATACTTCCATAACCATAGTATCCACATAGAACGATTCCATTCTACTCGAATATCATCTGTCAGCCGAATACATAGAATGAGCCTTACAATTGTATATTGTACACATAATGGCCAGTGCTATCTTGTGTTTGAGGACCGACACAACCACGACTTGTGCAATATCCAGCTCAGGGACTGAGCACCCGCTGGAATACGTGGACAACGTTACACATGAGCAGGGCAGAGCTCAATTGTCCTGACTATTGGACATTCCTACCAAAGTTGGAATCACACAACACAAGTGGTCGTGTAATGTGGAAGCCACAAAGCACCCATGTGTATGTGTGGATGTGAAAGTCACAACGCTCCCATGTGGATGTGAACGTTACAAAGCTCCCATGTGAATGTTAAAATCACAAAGCACCCGTGTGTATGTGTAGATGTGAAAGTCACAACGCTCCCATGTGGACGTGAACGTCACAAAGCTCCCATGTGGATGTGAGCGTCACAAAGATCCCATGTGAATGTTAAAATCACAAAGCACCCGTGTGTATGTGTAGATGTGAAAGTCACAATGCTCCCATGTGGATGTGAACGTCACAAAGCTCCCATGTGGATGTGAGCGTCACAAAGCTCCCATGTGAATGTTAAAATCACAAAGCACCCGTGTGTATGTGTAGATGTGAAAGTCACAACGCTCCCATGTGGATGTGAACGTCACAAAGCTCCCATGTGAATGTTAAAATCACAAAGCACCCGTGTGTATGTGTAGATGTGAAAGTCACAACGCTCCCATGTGGATGTGAACGTCACAAAGCTCCCATGTGGATGTGAACGTCACAAAGTTCCCATGTGGATGTGAACGTCACAAAGCTCCCATGTGAATGTTAAAATCACAAAGCACCCGTGTGTATGTGTAGATGTGAAAGTCACAACGCTTCTATGTGGATGTGAACGTCACAAAGCTCCCATGTGAATGTTAAAATCACAAAGCACCCGTGTGTATGTGTGTATGTGAAAGTCACAGCGCTCCCATGTGGATGTGAATGTCACAAAGCTCCCATGTGAATGTTAAAATCACAAAGCACCAATGGGAATGTAAAGTCACAATACACCAATGTGGATGTACGGTTCATCCATCCATCATGTGCCATGCCGATAAACGTGGTCGGTCATGACTCGCCATTTCATTCAATCACCAGAGTCGTGGATCAGCTCAGTGCTATTGTTTCGACCATACCACGTGTTCAAGCCATCCAGGTATTTACTTCTCTGTCTTCCCCTTGTTATCTTCCTCTCGATCTTGCCAGTCATCACCAAGTTCTCCAATTCATTTCTTCTCATAACATGCCCAAAAATTTCTCTAATCAGTTTGCGATTTTCATTTGTTTTTTGTAGGGCAACATTTCTACAGCCATCATATGTTTTTTCAGCATGTCTGCTCATTGTCCACGCTTCACATCCATATAAAAGTGCAGGTTCTATGTAGCATCTCAACACTCTTTTTCTCGTTGCAATTGACATTTAAAAAAAAAAAATAAATTGTTCAGTATGTTTCTCATCTTGCAAAAGGCTACCTTTGCCATGGCAATTCTTGTTCTAATATCTTCAAGGCATCCCCCATCAGATGTTATAACTGTTCCTAGATGGTTGTATTAGTTCACTTTTTTAAGAATATTTCCATTTACTTATGGTATACATTGTGGTATTCCCTTCTTCCTGGTGACGACCATAATCTGCGTCTTCTTACAATTCAATTCTAACCCTAGTTGTTCACTGTGTGCAACAACCACATCTACTAAATGTCGCACGTCCTGTTCATTGTCAGCAATCAAGACTGTATCATCTGCGTATCTAATGTTATTGATGTATCGTCGCCCAATGTTGATTCCTTCCATATCTTCTATATTTCTGAAAATATTATCACTGTACAGGGAAAAAAGATCTGGAGACACTACACATCCCTGACTCACACAGCACCATTGTGAATATGAAAGTCACAAAGCACTAATGTGGATGCAAAGTCATAATGCACAAATGTGGATGTAAAGTCAATATCTTCACAAAAATAAGTTTGTGTAAGTAGATAAATAGGTAACGGACAATATCCACCACTTAGGCCTGTTTCCGAATGGTACTAGCCCCATTATTTCACTTACCATTCGATGTTTGATGTGGTCAATATCGCCCCGACCGTCTTTACTTCCTGGGGCATTTTCTGGTGCTTGTTTTAGGCTGGGAGGAGCTGGGAGTCCAGGTCAATATCAAACATATCTAGCTTTAGGAGAATTCGAACACATTACCACGGGGTCCAAGGGCAAAGGTGCTAGACACTGAACTACCTCGAGTCTCTGGTTTTTCATTGCTCGCCCGGACAATAAGCAGACACAATTAGATACACTTGCGGGAAGCACAGGTGAGCTAAAATGAATGCTAAGAACATAATAGACAGATATGTGTTGGTGGACTTTCAACATGCACACGGCACCGCATGTTTCATTCCTACCCCACCCCCTTTTTTCTCCTTCTTCCGCCACCGTATCGGGTCTAGCATGCCATCCTTTGCTCAAAGATCACAGGTAATAAAACAGGCTCTATGTCTGTAAACACATCTGTCCAGAACAGAACTTGGTATTTGCAGGTTCATAAATTATCTACTGGCGCTCTATCGCTAAGTCTCTTCACACCCAGAGTGTTTGCTTATGGTCTTTCATCGAACATATAACGTTGATTGGAAACTGACAATTTTTAATCAATGTTTGTACTGGACGCGATAAACTTCACATCTTCTAATCGATATATTATTGTCCCGAGTTTAGCAAAATAATGAACTGCAATGACATTTTGTATCAGAAATGTTAACAATTTCTGATAACTATACTGACAAACAGCACACCTCAGAAAACAAGTTAAAGAATTTAAATATCTACAACGTATGATCATAGAAGATGACATGATAGATAAATCTAAATTAGATGTTAAAAGGCGAATGCACTTATATATGAACTTTCACCTATACTGAAACATCCAAAAATACATATGCCCGCAAAGCGACAGATAATAAATAATAATAAATCGCATATTCACACCAACACTATGCTACAAATGTCAAACTTTGACATTATTTAAATTACACTTTACGCCAAATCAACTCCTGCTGGACGAGATGCTTGATAGGAGCTGTAAACGTAACTATCCGATACCGAGAAAGAAGTGATGTTATCAGACAGACAGTGGTGTTTACTCCTTGTCCCATATATTTAAAGACAGAAGATCAAATGTTTCGACCATCTTTGTTGGAATGTAACACCATAAATTATCAGCACTGGCCGTACATCAAAGAAGATCTGATACGAGAGCAAGAGGACTCCCGAGAAAATGAATGTATGAGGACATGTATTGGCGACATCACAGACATTGTACAGCCACATGGAATGGTACTATACAGTTACAGAACGTCAACTATTCCACACCACGAGGCTTGAAGGCAAAAGTGGAAGATGATGATGATGAAACTGACAGTAAAAAGATGTCAGAGATACATCGGAAAGGCCGGGATTAGGGGTGGGGTGAGGGGGGGGGATTATGTGGAGGGTGTGTGTGTCAGGGTGGGGGAGGGGGTGGTGATATACTTATCGAATGGAAATATAAAGTTTATATTACAATAACGCTATTTATGTCACAACTCTCTTTGTCTCACTTTATCTGTTATCTATGTATATGTGTATGTGTGTGTGTGTGTGTGTGTGTGTGTGTGTGTGTAGGGAGGGAGGTAGATCAATATGCAGGTTATTAGGTAGGCATGTAGGTAGGTAGATAGGTAGGTAGGTCTGTCTGTGCGTTCGTGCGCGTGAGTGAGATAAAGTGAGTGCGTACGAGTGTTTGTGTGTGTATGCTGTCTCTCTCTCTCTCTCTCTCTCTCTCTCTCTCTTCTCTCTCTCTCTCTCTCTCTCTCTCTCTCTCTCTCTCTCTCTCTCTCTAATCATGCATATATTTCTGTCCCCACCATAACCCCCACATTTTAAACAACCGGCAATAAACGGGCCCGGATGACGAATACGTCTTCGTTTAATGGCATAGAGCTGGACCACACATTACTTGATAGGTCGGAAACCAGAACCTAACCTGGCGTCACCTCTGCCCTCATTTCTCGACATTTACGTGTAACTTAATGTTTGACATTTCCACAACAACCGCTGTCTATCCCGTTGATGACACGGCCTGTTGAAAAAAACGCGACAAACAAGCGACATCCGGGCTTGTATAGTAGATGAACTAGTGACTGCTTTACAATGTTTCATGGTTGGCATTTACAGCCGACTGTTGCACCGGCAAGCGAGTTCGCGGAACTACCTTTTAGGGTTATTTCGGTTAATCTGTTATAAATTCCGTCGTGCTCCCATCCAATTGTTAAACCAATTCAATTAGAGGTCCCAGTAGGTTAGAGTCATAGCGTCCGAACCTAACTCGTAAAGTGCTGGGTTCGAATCTAATTGCCATTAGCATTTATCGATCTACCACACATGCCTCATTCCGCTTTTGAGGAGAGTGAGTCGCACGTAGTTAAGCACCGCTCTGGCGATCTGCCTGTGCGACGAATGCATTCATTGTTTAAAGTTTGCACCCACACAACAGATTCCATTCCAGCTCGTGACTCCACTTTCCCGTGGGTAGGTTTTCTGTGCTAACAGTTTTGCCAATACAGTAGTCTCACAACCTACTCTTGCTTATTTCTAATTGCCGTGGAATTTTAACGTGTACACTTTGCGTACCCCCCCCCCCCCCCCTCCTGTTTTTTTGTCATTATCAGAGAAGGTTAGGTGTTCGATACTGTGTATTTGTTGAGAACATTGATAAAGCGTTCATCGGAAGAACACCTACAATCCATTTCTCCAGACGGCAATAATATAGAGACAAATTTGACAGCCTCGAGACAGCTGTTACATAGCATGAAGACCATGGGGTCTGGCCACAAAGAAACATCAAGACTAGTTTTATGAGAGCTCTCAGGATGTTGAATACTTGATAACCTAGAAACACTGTAATTGATCTTTTTAAACGATTAAATTCTGTATAAAATTTATAAACTTGTTAGCGGGTTCATTTCACACAACGGTCAGTTCTACTTAAAAGTTGACTTCTCTTGATATGCAGCATTTGTTTTATCTAAAAAGCAGGACGCCTTCAACAATACACGGGGAGTCACCCAGCGGACGCTTGTACAGATGCGGGGCTCCTGAGTGAGCAACAAGGCCAATGAGATCTCAGGTTGTGCAGACTGTCATGATGTGAGAAACGTTTATAATGCTCTGAAAATTATATATGCTTCCAAACCATTAGGAACTATGGAAATACGCCATTCATTGACAACAACACAGTCCTCAAATACTGGACTGAACACTTCAGGCCATCATCATTCAGTGCCTTGCCAGCTGGCTTGTGCGATCATACTTCCCCACAAATGTCGATCTCCTACGTCAGGGATCAATTCTTGTGTTGACTCCCTTCCGAGCCATGACACAAGACTGTCAAGAATGTTATCAGGCTGTCTTTGTGACATTTTAGATCTCATATGCCTTGTTGCTCAGTCGGGAGCCACTCTTCAGGTATAATCCTTTTAAAGAAATCTTATATATAAATTGCGATCTCCGTCTGTCTGTCTGTCTGTCTGTCTGTCTGTCTGTATGTCTGTCTGTATGTCCGTATGTCCTTTATGCGCTCGCGAACGGCCCATCCGATTGAGATGAAATTTTCTACACGCCTTTCTTTCATTCCAGAGCTGCCAACTGTGATATTTTTTTAGTGTGAAATCGCCTGCTTACCCAGTATTATTTCATTTTTCATTTTTCATTGTAATTTCATATATCTCAGGGGACCTAACTCTATAAAAGTTATTTCAAGGGGCATAACTTTTCTGTATAACTTATAGTCATATTGTGGCATCGTTTTCAAAGATTTATAAACTCTTTGTCCATAGTTATGTACCGGCATATGAGTTATAATAAATAATGATACAATCTGTAAGGCATTTTCAAAGTTTTCATAAAAATAATGCACAATGCATAACATTGTAACTCATCTTTTTTTGCTTAAGAAGTTACTGTAGTCATGCAGGTGATTAGAAAGCGTTTTCATTAAAAATAATGGATGGTGTGTGGAAGGGCATTTTTTTAAGTTACTTTTTTTTGTTGTATGAATTTAATGAGACGCTACCCGCCAGGAGCTGGGCGAAGTCACGCCGGGTCAGATAGATAGACAGACCCACCTTTTCGCTGCAGTTGTCTACTCCTCCTTTTCCTTCTTCTGCTGATGCTGCTGCCGCCGCTCCATTTACCCAAGTTAATTGTTGGGGGAAGATGTAAAGATCTTTCAAGTGCTCTTTCTAATGCTTTTTGTAAGTTGGTCTTCGTTTATCTAAGGTTGTTCTAACTGCAACCAATAAATGATTAGACAGACAGGCAGACAGACAGACAGAGAGGGACGGACGGACAGACAGACAGACAGACAGACAGACAGACAGACAGACAGACAGACAGATAGTCGGTAACGGGAACGGGAACTTATATGACTACTTATATGAATTAAATGAGATGCTCCCCACCAAGGACTGGGCGATGCCGGGTCAGACAGACAGACAGACAGACAGACAGACAGTCGGTAACGGGAACGGGAACTTATATGACTACTTATATGAATTAAATGAGATGCTCCCCACCAAGGACTGGGCGAAGCCGGGCCGTGTCAGCTAGTCATCTATAAAAAAAAAGTAGTCATAAGTAGCTTGACTCATGTTTCTCAAATTGCAGCTCTAGCTGATATTCCAACCCTTACAGAAAAGAAGAAATAGATTCGGCAGCTCTCCAGCAGTAAAGCTCATTGTTCTGATGCCACACCTGCTGAGGTCTAGAATAATGGCGGCAAAGCTCTTACTGAAAAACAACACAAAATCTTTCAACTCATATTGCAAGACGAAACAATAGCACGCTAATGTAAAGATGCAACAATCATCCATCTATGCAAACGTTAGAAAGAAACCGCCAGATACAAGTGACAGCCGCCGTGGAATCTCCCGTCTATCAACTTCAGGAAAGACACTCGCTAGAACTCTTCTGTGCCGCTTCATGACGCACTTGGACCACGGTCTCTCACCAAGTTAAGACAAGTTAGTTGCATATCCTTTACAGGACGTCGCAGTCTACCCTATCATTTCTTGACTGTTTGTCATTTCTTCACAAGTTTACATTCAGTAGTTTGCCATTACCTTCAGAACATCGACACGCATACCACTACATGAAAACCAACGCAAGGCGGTCTGCTTCCAAGTCACCCACAGCTGTGTTTCGAACGCAGAATGCGGGATTGCGAATTGTGTTGTTAACTCCTTCACCCAAGAGCCGGCTATCATCGGAGAGTCAATAAAGAACGCCAGACCACTGATGTGGTGTTTGATGCCCGTGAGCTTCAAGAGAAATGACCAGAACAAATCTCTAGCCTCGACTCATCTCACAAAGGCTTTTGGCACTGTCAAAATGACATGTCAATTCTTGATAAGGTTGATATATTTTACATTGAAACCTGGTGTTGGACGTCGGAGCAGTGGTAAACAGTCGAAAAAAGGACAGATATACACATGTTGATATCTCCTGACACCGGGTTTTCGCAGGAAATGACGATGTCATTATTGTGGCTAAAGTGGGGCGGGGGTGGTTTAAAGGCGGGAGAATCGACTTCATGGTACTGTGTTTTGTCCCATATGGCCCGGTCTCTTTCTGCAGAGTGGCCTGTCGAAAGCATCGCACAGAGCACGAACTCCGTAGCTCTGGTGACGACCCCCAGAAGTCTCCGAGAAAATTGCACCCGTGCACCGAATTAAGGCGGCCAGAAAGGGGCCCACAATCTTCCTAACCCAGACCGAATGAAGGTGACCAGAAAGGGGCCCACAACCTTCCTAGCCAAGACCGAATGAAGGCGACCAGAAAGGAGCAGACCGAATGAAGGCGACCAGAAAGGGGCCCACAACCTTCCTAGCCCAGACCGAATGAAGGCGACCAGAAAGGGGCCCACAACCTTCCTAGCCCAGACCGAATGAAGGCGACCAGAAAGGGGCCCACAATCTTCCTAGCCCAGACCGAATGAAGGCGACCAGAAAGGGGCCCACAACCTTCCTAGCCCAGAACGAATGAAGGCGACCAGAAAGGGGCCCACAACCTTCCTAGCCCAGACCGAATGGAGGCGACCAGAAAGGGGCCCACAACCTTCCTAGCCCAGACCGAATGAAGGCGACCAGAAAGGGGCCCACAACCTTCCTAGCCCAGACCGAATGAAGGCGACCAGAAAGGGGCCCACAACCTTATTAGCCCAGACCGAATGAAGGCGACCAGAAAGGGGCCCACAATCTTCCTAGCCCAGACCGAATGAAGGCGACCAGAAAGGGGCCCACAACCTTCCTAGCCCAGAACGAATGAAGGCGACCAGAAAGGGGCCCACAACCTTCCTAGCCCAGACCGAATGGAGGCGACCAGAAAGGGGCCCACAACCTTCCTAGCCCAGACCGAATGAAGGCGACCAGAAAGGGGCCCACAACCTTATTAGCCCAGACCGAATAAAGGCGACCAGAAAGGGGCCCACAACCTTCCTAGCCCAGACCGAATGAAGGCGACCAGAAAGGGGCCCACAACCTTATTAGCCCAGACCGAATGAAGGCGACCAGAAAGGGGCCCTCAATTTTCCTAGCCCATAGTATGCGGGTTAACCACGGAGCGATTGCATTGACCATTTTTGTTTTAAATTGTTGCTTGCTCTGCGCAGACCGTTGCGACCAGCTCCAGATTTTCCTAGCAATGTTAGGTTCAGTAGTTTGTCATTATTTTCTGAACGAGAAGCCACCATTTAAATCCAGCTTAATGCCCGTGCTGTCGTTGAACCGTCTACAGCCCCATCAACATGTAAAATAACACAAAGTAATGCTGCTTTATAGGACAGAATTACGAAGCACAGAGGACGTTGCGGCGACTAGCCTTCATCAGCAAACAAATACATAAAACAACGCAACATATAATAATGGAGAAGACCCTCCAGTGACTACACTAAAGCATAAGAATGGGATGAGAAGAATAAAAATATGAACAAATGAGAATAATCAAATGAAAATGAAAATTTAAAAAAAAAACATATTTTTTACTACTCGAACTTATCTGAGAATCCCAGGCTGCTATACTAATATAAATTTCACCTTGATACTCTTATACAGACAGCCGCGAGAGTCTGTGTTAACCCCTTCGCCACAGTGACCCCCCCCCTTCCCCCCTCCTTTCTTCCTTCCTCAACATTAATGTTCTAATTTTTTCATCTTTTTATTCTTCTCATCTCTTTCTTACGCCTTAATGTATGGAGGACTTCTCCGTGACTATATGTTTTGTTTTTAATGTATTTGTTTGTCGCCGCAACGTCCTATATGTTTCATAAATCAGTTGTGTAAAGCTGCATTATGTTCTGTAAAGCTGCATTATGTTGTGTTATTTTATATTGTTTACATTTCCACAGCTTTACCGGTTTCACTATAGTCTGTCCGGAAATTTATGCCGTCATTCAAGATCAATTATTTTGAAAACTATCTGTTGCATCGATATGAAATTTTTCCAGCCGTCTTATATTTACCCCCACCCAAGGAATATGTCTTTGATAGGTCCCAAAACAACTTAAATCATTAAAAGCGGCATCATTCCTTTGATGTTTTGCTTAACAACTAGTGATTTCTTGTTAAAAATGTTATGTTTACGGTAATGAGGACCTGCAAATTCAGATGACAAACAAAGGCGTATCTGGATTCGTATGGGAGTGGGTGCAATCAAAGAAGTAGCTTACAGTCGACAGAATCGGCTGCATTGCACAGGGTTTTTATCCCATATGGCTCAGTTTCTTTCCGCAGCGCGGAAAGCGTCGCACAAAGCACGAACTCCGTAGCTCCAGCGACGACCCTCGGCAGTCTCCGAATAAAATGAATGATGCGGCCCGGACAGACAGACAGAAAGGTAGGTAGGTAGGCAGAAAGATAGGTGGGTGGATGGATGGCTGGCTGGCTGGCTGGCTGAGTGGGTGGATCGGTCGGTCGGTGGGTCGGTCGGTCGGTGGGTGGGTGGGTGGGTCGGCAGGCAGGCAGGCAGGCAGACAGACAGATAGATTAGATAGATAGATAGATAGATAGATAGATAGATAGATAGATAGATAGATAGATAGATAGATAGATAGATAGATAGATAGATAGATAGATAGATAGATAGATAGATCGATATCGGTAGGTCGGTCGGTTAGTGGGTGGGTGGGCAGGCAGGCAGACAGACAGACAGATAGATTAGATAGATAGGACAGACAGATAGATTAGATAGATTGATATCGGTAGGTCGGTCGGTCTGTCGGTGGGTGGGTGGTCGGGCCGGCAGGCAGGCAGATAGATAGATAAATAGATAGATAGATAGATAGATAGATAGATAGATAGATAGATAGATAGATAGATAGATAGATAGATAGATAGATAGATATAGATAGATAGATAGATATCGGTAGGTCGGTCGGTTAATGGGTGGGTGGGCCAGCAGGCAGGCAGACAGACAGACAGATAGATTAGATAGATAGGACAGACAGATAGATTAGATAGATAGGACAGACAGATAGATTAGATTAGATTAGATAGATAGATAGATAGATAGATAGATAGATAGATAGATAGATAGATAGATAGATAGATAGATAGATAGATAGATAGATAGATAGATAGATATCGGTAGGTCGGTCGGTCGGTCGGTTGGTGGGTGGGTGGGCCGGCAGGCAGGCAGTCAGGCAGACAGACAGACAGATAGATTAGATAGATAGATAAATAGATAGATAGATAGATAGATAGATAGATAGATAGATAGATAGATAGATAGATGGATAGATAGATAGATAGATATCTGTCGGTCGGTCGGTCGGTATGTGGGTGGGTGGGCCGGCAGGCAGGCAGAGAGACAGACAGACATACAGACAGACATACAGACAGACAGACAGACAGACAGATAGATATATAGATAGATTGATTGATAGATAGATAGATAGATAGATAGATAGATAGATAGATAGATAGATAGATAGATAGATATCGGTACGTCGGTCGGTTGGTCGGTGGGTGGGTGGGCCGGCAGGCAGGCAGACAGACAGACAGACAGACAGACAGACAGATAGATAGATAGATATATTAGATAGATAGATAGATAGATAGATAGATAGATAGATAGATAGATAGATAGATATCTGTCGGTCGGTCGGTCGGTCGGTATGTGGGTGGGTGCGCCGGCAGGCAGGCAGACAGACAGACATATAGATTAGATAGATTAGATAGATAGATAGATAGATAGATAGATAGATAGATAGATAGATAGATAGACAGATAGACAGACAGATAGATAGATAGATAGATAGATAGATAGATAGATAGATAGATAGATAGATAGATAGATAGATAGATAGATAGATAGATAGATATCTGTCGGTCGGTCGGTCGGTATGTGGGTGGGTGGGCCGGCAGGCAGGCAGACAGACAGACAGATAGATTAGATAGATTAGATAGATTAGATAGATAGATAGATAGATAGATAGATAGATAGATAGATAGATAGATAGATAGATAGATAGATAGATAGATAGAGATAGATAGATAGATATCGGTACGTCGGTCGGTTGGTCGGTGGGTGGGTGGGCCGGCAGGCAGGCAGGCAGACAGGCAGACAGACAGATAGATAGATAGATATATTAGATAGATAGATAGATAGATAGATAGATAGATAGATAGATAGATAGATAGATAGATAGATAGATAGATAGATAGATAGATAGATAGATATCTGTCGGTCGGTCGGTCGGTCGGTATGTGGGTGGGTGCGCCGGCAGGCAGGCAGACAGACAGACATATAGATTAGATAGATTAGATAGATAGATAGATAGATAGATAGATAGATAGATAGATAGATATCGGTACGTCGGTCGATCGGTCGGTGGGTGGGTGGGTGGGCCGGCAGGCAGACAGGCAGACAGATAGATTAGATAGATAGGACAGACAGATAGATTAGATAGATAGGACAGACAGATAGATTAGATTAGATTAGATAGATAGATAGATAGATAGATAGATAGATAGATAGATAGATAGATAGATAGATAGATAGATAGATAGATATCGGTAGGTCGGTCGGTCGGTCGGTTGGTGGGTGGGTGGGCCGGCAGGCAGGCAGTCAGGCAGACAGACAGACAGATAGATTAGATAGATAGATAAATAGATAGATAGATAGATAGATAGATAGATAGATAGATAGATAGATAGATGGATAGATAGATAGATAGATATCTGTCGGTCGGTCGGTCGGTATGTGGGTGGGTGGGCCGGCAGGCAGGCAGAGAGACAGACAGACATACAGACAGACATACAGACAGACAGACAGACAGACAGACAGATAGATATATAGATAGATTGATTGATAGATAGATAGATAGATAGATAGATAGATAGATAGATATCGGTACGTCGGTCGGTTGGTCGGTGGGTGGGTGGGCCGGCAGGCAGGCAGACAGACAGACAGACAGACAGACAGACAGACAGACAGATAGATAGATAGATATATTAGATAGATAGATAGATAGATAGATAGATAGATAGATAGATAGGTAGATAGATAGATAGATAGATAGATAGATATCTGTCGGTCGGTCGGTCGGTCGGTATGTGGGTGGGTGCGCCGGCAGGCAGGCAGACAGACAGACATATAGATTAGATAGATTAGATAGATAGATAGATAGATAGATAGATAGATAGATAGATAGATAGATAGATAGATAGATAGATAGATAGATAGATAGATAGATAGATAGATAGATAGATATCTGTCGGTCGGTCGGTCGGTATGTGGGTGGGTGGGCCGGCAGGCAGGCAGGCAGACAGACAGACAGATAGATTAGATAGATTAGATAGATTAGATAGATAGATAGATAGATAGATAGATAGATAGATAGATAGATAGATAGATAGAGATAGATAGATAGATAGATATCGGTACGTCGGTCGGTTGGTCGGTGGGTGGGTGGGCCGGCAGGCAGGCAGGCAGACAGGCAGACAGACAGATAGATAGATAGATATATTAGATAGATAGATAGATAGATAGATAGATAGATAGATAGATAGATAGATAGATAGATATCTGTCGGTCGGTCGGTCGGTCGGTATGTGGGTGGGTGCGCCGGCAGGCAGGCAGACAGACAGACATATAGATTAGATAGATTAGATAGATAGATAGATAGATAGATAGATAGATAGATAGATAGATAGATAGATATCGGTACGTCGGTCGATCGGTCGGTGGGTGGGTGGGTGGGCCGGCAGGCAGACAGGCAGACAGACAGACAGACAGACAGATAGATAGATAGATAGATAGATAGATAGATAGATAGATAGATAGATAGATAGATAGATAGATAGATATCGGTAGGTCGGTCGGTCTGTCGGTGGGTGGGTGGTCGGGCTGGCAGGCAGGCAGGCAGGCAGATAGATAGATAGATAGATAGATAGATAGATAGATAGATAGATAGATAGATAGATAGATAGATAGAATAGATAGATAGATAGATAGATAGATAGATAGATAGATAGATAGATAGATAGATAGATAGATAGATAGATAGATAGATAGATAGATAGATAGATATCGGTAGGTCGGTGGGTCGGTGGATGGGTCAGCCGACCGGCAGACATTCAGACAGACAGACATTCAGACAGACAGACAGACAGACAGACAGACAGACAGACAGACAGACAGACAGACAGACAGACAGACAGACAGATAGATTGATTGATTGATTGATTGATTGATTTCCACCAGAAACCGGGCCTTGTCAGCTAGTTTATTTATATAATCACGTTTCATGAAAGAACCCACATTTGGAGACGCCTCTGAATCTTCGCGCTGTTTGTTTGAAAACGAAAGTCACGTGAAAATTTTGAATAATTTGGGTCGAATTCTTGGGGAAGCTGTAAAACTGTTAAAATCATGGTCGTAATCTTTAAGTCATAATTAATATACCGTATATAAGCTAACTTTAAAATCTGCTGTAAAATCTCCAGAACAAAAATTGTTTTGTTGGGTGGACATAATGATAACGTTATATACTAAATCTCATCATTTTATCTCAGCCCGTTACTGAGATATTGAATTTTATATTGAGGCAACCAAAAAAAAACACACTATAATTTTATTCAACATATAACGACGATATATTTTATTTTGACAAGGGAGACAATATGTTCTGGAATTGTCAACTACCTAGTTAACAGATAGTTACTTCCCTTACATTAGTCAATGGCTCTCACTTATGTGAGTCCTAAATTCATCCGGATCGTCTTATCACCCCACAGTCTCAAGTTCTTTGCATTTTATTTCAGCTCTGCATGAGCCTAACTTCCATGTTCTTGAAATGCCATGTGGTGTTCTTGTTTCTTTGACATTTTTGTTCTTTTCTTCTATTAGTTACTAAATAGACAGTTATTTCCTTGCGAAAACCATATCTTAGACTATACAATCGCTTCATTAGATTAATAATTACACATAGTAAAGATGATAACTCAAATAGTTCAATCGTTTTACTGTCTACGCCACAAAGTAACACCGGACAGGAGAATCAGGAGACATAGAGCGAATCGTGTTGAGTTGAGCTGAGTTAAGAACCGACATAATAGCATGAGGGAATTCCCATGCCTGCTCCTTCCTCATCTTCAGCAGCCAACAAAGTGTCCTAATAATAATGGTACCGGCTACGCTCTGATTATGTGTCCGTCTGGCTTTTCCTCGGAGAACTGAATGTCGGCCAGATCTTCTGTCTACTCTCTGTAGCACCTTCTCTATAGGCCATGACGAATGATCTGTTCTGCCACACTACACAGATGATCCGAAAGGGTCTGGACCATATCTGCCTTATCGTGCACGAATATCACACCCAACGATGCAGACCCAGTCAATCTGTCCGCTTGCTCATTTCCCACCACACCAGCATGTCCTCGAGAAAAGAGTCAACGGATGTTCCTTCATCTTATCCCATCTCATCTCATCTCATCTCATCTTGTTACTCTTGTACCTTGCGGTGTCGAGGTGAAGCATACACAGCTGGAGAGCGCCCGTTTATGGGCTTCATATATCGATATTCCCATGGACTCTGTGATTCCCTCAGTCCATCGTTTACTTGGTCGGCTTCTTCTACCGCTTCCATTTGGTCTGTACATCATTGTTTATTGTGGTATACTGTTAGTTGGTAACCTAGTCACATGGCCAAACTATTTGACTTGGGGCCTACTAATAAAATCTTTCTCGGCTATAACCCCCACTTTAGTCCTGATTTCTTCATTTCTGATCTTATCTCTTCTTGATACATTGAGTATTCTTCTCAGAAATCTCATTTCTGTTGTGATTTTTCTTTTCTCTTTTTCTGTCATTGTCCAGGTTTGGCATTGGTAGCATAGAGTTGGTAGGAAGATTGTGTTGTAGAGTGCTTTCTTAGTAACTATTAATACGTGCTTTTTCTTTAGCACTAGTTATTAGTAGCCTACCGATGACCCACAGACTACACAAGTCAGCCCCATCTCCCGGTGGTGTGCACCGGGAAACCATGACCTCGAGGTCATGGGCCAACTGGGTTCTGGCTCGCCAGGGAGGGCGGACTCTCCTTGGTCAGATTTTTGTCCTACACCTGCGACTGGCCTAGCAAGCCGGCAGGGGATTTTCACGCTGCTCGTAGAAAAAATAAATACTAAGAAGCAAAACGGGCGTTCCTATCTTTGATGTTTTTAATTCAAACAAGTCATTTTGCACGAAGTGTGTCTTGTCATCTTTCTAAATATGTCCTGTGAGTCCGTTACAATCTTCCCCCACCCCTTCCAGGTGTATTAGGCATATAATGCAAGCGCCATAATTTGATACTCGACATTCCAAAGCTGATGCGATCAATATTACGCTGGCCAGGACATTTCCTAGTATTTATTTTAGCTGTTCAACATAGACAAACAGCTCTCTGTGGTCATGTTATGAGAAGAGAGGTATCGAAGAACATCGTGACGACAGGAAAGATCGAGGGGAAGAAAGGCAGAGGCCGACCAAGAGAAATGATGCTGGGTGGATTGTGACTGTGGCATGGAGGAATATCAGCAGCATCGTTGATCCAAAATACCAAAGACCCGTGATATGTGGTGAGGCATGAACGCCTACGCCAGTTGGCATGGTACTTTATGATGATGATGATGATATTCAACATGGGTGTCCAGGTCAGGTCAAATGTAAAATCCGCCTGGATGCGAGGATTCGACTTCGAACCCAAGGCCACCGGGCGAAAGGTAAGCTTGCTAGCTGCTGCTAGCCATCTTGGCTCCTCTGTATGTAAGTACAGACTAGTAATTCCCATTTGGAGGTCCCAATAAGACATCAACCTTATCATGCCACAAGTCTCCACTGAAGGAAATGTCCTAACTATAAATAGCCGTTATTCGCGCGATGTGTAATTGTAAATACAGTAAAAAAAACCTTTTCATACGCATTAGGCGCATTGGGCAGATGGTGGTGGATACCTATTTTTATAGACAAATCAGATCTCGATGAGTGATGTTCCAGTAACCCGATGGTCGCCTTTACGTCCCACGATATTTCCTGGTACCATTTTAGTCTGGCTCGACATAGAAGCCCAGGTCACTTTTTGCAATCTGCGCTCTCAGTAATTCAAAGTGTAAACCAGCGACTGTTCATGCATGACCCCGTGGTATTTGATGTTAAATCCTGTCATGCTAATATACAGTTTAAATTAGCGATTGTTCATCCATCTCATCTCACCATCTCATCATGTTCCTCTTGTACCTTGCGGTGTCGAGGTGAAGTATAAACTTCGTGAGAGTGCCCGAGTATAGGCTTCATATATCGATATTCCCATGGACTCTGCTATTCCCTCCGTCCAACGTTTACGTGGTCGGCCTCTTCCTCTGATTCCATCTGGTCTGTACATCATTGCCTGTTGTGGTATGCTGTTGACTGGTAACCTACTTGCATGGCCAAACCATTTGACTTGCTGTTTTCTGATAAAATCTAGTGCTGCTTTAACCCCCACTTTAGTCCTGATTTCTTAATTTCTGATCTTATCTCTTCTTGATACGTTGATTATTCTTCTCAGGAACCTCATTTCTGTTGTTGTGATTTTTCTTTTCTCTTTTTCTGTCATTGCCCAGGTTTGGCATTGGTAGCATAGAGTTGGCAGGAAGATTGTGTTGTAAAGTGCTTTCTTAGTAGTTATTGATACATGTTTGTTCTTTAGTATTGGTGCCATTTGTCCAATGAGTTGATTTGCCTTATTGCACCTATTTTCGATTTCGTCTTCTGATCTGCCATTTGATGATATTATACTTCCTAGGTACTTGAAACCCATTACTTGTTTCAAGGGATGTTCGTTTAGGTGAATTGTTGTTGTTTGTTCTTCTTTAGTTATAGTCATTACCTCTGGTTTGCTTGTGCTAGTTTTCATGTTATGTTCCCTACACATTTTGTTTAGACTATTCATGTGGTCTTGTAATTCAGCTTCCGATTTTGCTATTAGTGCTTGGTCATCCGCAAACAGGAGTTCTCTAATGGTTAGATTTGCAGATGCTTCTTCTTCTGTGTTCTCGTCATGCGGTATTCTTGCTGTCTCTGCTTGGCTGGTGTCTTTACATATGTTGTCTATATATGTTATGAACAAGAGAGGGGACAGGACACAACCTTGTCGTACTCCAGATCTTATGGTGAAGAATATGGTTCTGAGTGTCCTCCAGTTGCTCTCACTAAGCATTCACTGTTGTTGTATAAACTTCTACATAGGTTTGTTAGATGTGTACTCACTCCATATTGTTTAAGGATTTCCCACAGCTTGTTTCTACCTACTCTATCTAATGCCTTTTCTTGGTCGACAAAGGCTAAGTAGAGTGTTTCATTGAATTCGATTGCTTTTTCTATAAGTTGTATAAGAGCAAAAATGGCATCTGTGCATCATTTGTTTTTCCTAAATCCAAGCTGTGTTTCGCTTAGCTGGGGTTCTAAAGTAGTTCGTAATCTTTTTTTCTAGAATTTTGCAAAATATTTTCCCAGTATGACTCAGCAGTGAAATGCCTCTGTATTGTGTGCAGTCTCTTTTGCTGCCTTTGTTTTTCCAAATTGGGATAATTATGGCGTTTCCCCAGTCTCGTGGTGTCTGTTGTTCTACCCAAACATGGTTTAATAGTCTTTGTAGCCAAGCTGTTCCTACTTCTCTTGCTGCTTTAATTAGTTCATTTGGTATTTCATCCTGTCCCGGTGATTTGTTCAATGGGGCTAATCTGATGGCTTCTATAATTTCTTCTTTTAGTATGTCTGGTTCTAGTTCTTCGGTGACATCTGTATAGGTCTCTTGAATTCCTGTGTCATCTGATGGGATGTTGAGAAGTTGTTCGAAGTACTGCTTCCATCTTATTAGGATTTGTTTTTGTTCACTTTTGGTTCTCCATTTTCGCTGTTAATTATTTCAGTTGGATCAGAGAGTTCTCCTCTGGTTCGCATTGCACCTATCTTTTTGTAGAAGTTTCTAGTTGCCTCCTTGTAGTTTTTATTTAGGGTTTCTCTATACTCTTCCCAGTCTTTTTGTTTTTCCCTCTTTACTATTCTACTCACATGTCTTCTCGCTATTCTATATTCTATGTAATCACATTCCTGTTTGCTCTTCAACCACTTTTTATATTTTTCTTTTTTGTCTTTTACTGCTTCCTTTACTTCTGCGTTCCACCAATTTGTTATTTTCTTTAACCGTGTTTTGCGTTTATTCGCGGTTCCACATGTTATTTTTGCAGTATTTAATATGATTGATTTGAACATTTCCCATTCTTCTTCCACTGTTTTTCTTTCTGCAAGGTAATTTTTCAAAGAGTTCAGTTAGTTCTTTCTCATAATTTTCTCTTACTGCCCGTTTATACTTCTTAGTTTTTCTACGAACAGTATGAAGATCCCCTGCCGGCTTGCTAGGCCAGCCGCAGGTTTAGGACACTAATCTGACCACAGGGAGTCCATCCCCTATGGCGAGCCATAGCCCCGTTAGCCCATGACTTCGCGGTCATGGTTGCCCGGTCTGCACCACGCGGAGGTTCATCCATGGCCCAGCGATATTTGATGTTAAACAGTGTCAGGTGTCAGATATGTGGAGTTCTTCAAGTCGGCGTGTCGTGTTTACAGGCCTCCGTGTAGTCTCAGTTCTTCAAGTCGGCGTGTCGTGTTTACAGGCCTCCGTGTAGTCTCAGTTCTTCAAGTGGGTGTGTCGTGTTTACAGGCCTCCGTGTAGTCTCAGCTCGACGCCTGGCCTCGTTGCTTGTAACAGTGAGGGAAAGACTGGCCGCCTCGTCCTCCTTGCTTTTTTGGGCTGTGTTTAAAGTTGCATATACCTTACAGGACGTTGCAGTCAACACCATCATTTTTCAGATGTTGTAGATGTTCTTGGCAACATTACGCTCAGTAGTTTGCCATTGCTTTCTGAGCGACCGGCACACATACCCCGTAATTAACCAACGCGAGGGGATCCGCTGCCGAATCTCGCGGGGGTGTGTTCCTCACGAGGATATATGGGATTACGGAGAAAGTTGTTAACGCCTTCGCCAGGGAGACCGGCCCCCTTGCTTTAGACCTACAGAATGTGATGGCGAAACCCCATCTCAAATCCATAGCAAGAAGCTGATACGGTTCCATTTGTCTTTTTGACTTAGTCCCAGCTTGAGCATGATTAAGATGCAGTTGTTGGATTCCCTTGTGGTCGGCTTGGTTCTGGTATTATAAGACTACAGGTATTGATCGACTTACGACCTATGCAACTTACGACCATTCGACTTTACTACCACAATCACTAGCCAAATTAGATTTCAGATTTATTTCTGCCTCAATTATCAGTCGAACGGCGTTGTCTGCAATCATCGGCGGTCGTTAACTAAGGAAAGGAAGGCATGATGCTATGCTGCTAGCCGGCGTCATCAATTTCTAAGAAATAACACGCCTGGACACCCACCACATCTAGGCGATCTCCATCCAGATGTAAAATTTGTTTTTCTTCCGCCAAACACGACTCCACTCATCCATCCTATGGACCAAGGTTTGATTGCGACCGTAAAGGCCAACTATCTCCGAACCACTTTCGTTCAAGCAATATCCGCAATAGATGCTGACTCAGAACTAACATTGCGAGATTTTTGGAAACACTACAACATTTTAATGTGTATCAAGAATATCGCTACCGCCTGGGAGGCTGTGACAACAAAGTGCATGAATGGCATCTGGAAAAATTGTGTTAAGCGCTATGTTAATGATTTTCATGGATTTGACAGTGAACATGAACTTGAAACGACTCGGGAAAAAATAGTAAAACTCGCCAAAGACCTTTCTTTGGAGTGTGAAATTGAAGATGTCGAAGAGTTGCTAGACAAAGAATCCGGAGAACTTACAAATGAAGAGTTAATCGATTTGGAAGAAGAAAGAGTGGCGGAAGAAGAAAGAAAAGAAGCCAAGAAAGAAGAGGATGAGCCAGAAATAAAGTTCAAAGTTTGATGTGTTTTGCGATTGGGAAAATGTTTCCTATAGTATTTTCCACACCTGTATTTTGTATGTTTTGCAAATATTAAACCAGCTGTACATTTACAGTTAATGCAGTGTTTTTCTTAAACCTGACGATGTAAAAATAAGAAACAAAATGGTGCAGAGATTATACAAATGGCACAAAATGAACATTGAAAATTATGATTTATAACATTAATAAAAGAAATTTATGATATAATTTAACTTAAATATTTTTATAACATCACTTCACATTACTGTACACATAGCGTACTCAACTTACGACCAAATCGTGTTACGACCGGTCTGTCGGAACCGATCGTGGTCGTAAGTCGAGCACTAACTGTATTATACTCTATGTCTGAAACGGTTGCGTCCGATCTCTACGGGGCCCACCTGCCGCTGACAGATTGGTTTAAGCCAGTTTAAATCTGCAAAGCCGGGACAAATAGCGGACATAATGGCCAGGACATGCACACGCGCAAGTGCGGCTGGGGATCGACAATGAGTGGCCTGTAGATTGAGAACTAGGAAATACCCTTAATCTGGTGGGATTACCAGGAAATAAAGTGATGATCACACGTGAATAGGCTTCTCTCCAGGCTAAATGCCCCATTTAGAAAACAATCTACAACCGAGATTGTGCGTTTGGGAGTCGTTATCAGCATCGTGGGCCTTGCAGAGTGGCGCCGGCGATGATGTCTCTCCACAGATCTCGGCATGCTGTGTTCTAGATCAACTCTATTGATGACATTCTTCCATGTCATTGTTTTTGACAATGAAGCATAGTTTCTCTCGTGCTGTCTCTACCGCTTTTACCACTGACCTTTCCTGTTATCACGATGATGTACGACAACTCTCTTCTAACTATATGCTCAAAGAACACTGTTAGTCTCTTTCTTTTAGGCGTGTTTAGTATTCTACTTTAATTGTCCTCTTCCAGCAATCGGTAGCTACTCTGGCTGTCCTGGGCATTCACAACATTCGCCTCAGAATTCACATCTCAGCTGCCTCCAATCTCGACCTAGTTTGTTCGTTCACATTCCAGTATTCGCTGCCATTCAGGGATTGTCGTATATCGACATAGTTGGAACCACGCTACTACAACTCGTTCGGGCACTGAGGTGAAATACTCCTTGTGTGATCTATGGAAGAAGACTCGATCATGTATCATATATGGACGTGTGTCACTAGCTACAAACTAAACCAAACGGCGCGAATTATGGTGAATGAAATTGTGAATTACATTCTAGACAGTCAACATTATTAAGGTACTTTAGGGATTAAAATAACTGAAACATTTATTGACAGCTAGCAATTATGCTAGGAAAAGGGCAAGACATAAATACTTGGATGGCCTGAGCACGTAGTGTAGTCGGGACAAGAACACAGACGTGGCAAAAGACAGGTAATCGTGTGAGAATGCAAATCAATATGATCCACGCCAATCGGCATAGCATATGATAATAATGATGATAATGATGATGATACAGTTAGGAAGTAAACATTTAGAAAGCGAATGATTGGCTGTACACGAAACAGAAAGCTGTGGAGACACATGATCACCAACACCAAGCGGCATGGGCTGTAAGGAACAGATACAATCTTCACCGACACTGTCCTACATAATATAGCTCTACCGTCAGACCTGTTTACTGAACATGATCAGGACTTAATTTGTGAGCGGAGACCTTACTCCAGCTGAGATGAGAGTTGAGAGCTGCAATGAGAGTGGAGATCTGTGATGAGACTGGAGGGATGTGATGAGAATGGAGGGATGTGATGTGTGTGGATGGCTGTGAAGAGAATGGAGAGATGTGATGAGAGTGGAAAGCTGTGATGAGAATGGAGGGATGTGACGAGAGCGGAGGGTTGTGATGGGAGTGATGGATGAAGATGGCAAAATCTGACTGAAGACATGATCCAGATAGATATAACCACTATACACAGGTACCCCTACCTGGGAAGTAGAGACATTCGGCTTGATTGTGACCACGCCATGCCACAAGGCTGGGTCTGGACGACATACAACGGGAGAGGAAAAGCCAGGTGGACTTAATAAAACCGCTACTGGAACTATCAGCATGGGGATTCTTGAAGAGCGCCCTCGTCGCTTCACAGGTCACAGATTGTGAGAATTGTATGGATATTTTGCCCTGGCCATGCTTGTGTACGAGGGAATGAACAGGTTGATAGGCTAGCAGGGAATGCACCTCTTGGTGGTATTTTGCCTATGGACAAGGGGGAGGTGGTCGTGCGCTTGTGGGACCAGGTGGGGAAGGCGGAGGAACAGATTGAGAACCCATATGTGGAAAGAATGAGATTACCGGAGATCGGCAGGTGTTCTGGAAGAATCTCAAAACTGAGAGAGAAGACCAGGAGAATTTTTATTTAGATAGCGGTGGGAATGATTAGTAGTATGACTCTTCGCTGGCTGTTGAACGAGGGGACGGATTACGTATGGGAATGTCCTGCGGGCAGTGATGTCGGTTCTTAACTCAACTCAACTCAACTCAACTCTTGAAGAGCTTGACAGGGCGTGTATGGGAATATTCCGAATGCAATATGTCCAATCTGTGAGCAACTATTAAACAATTAATAACCATTACGACCATAAAAGGTGTCCATATTGACGTTACCGTCGCAAAAACCATTCGATGTCATGTAATTATATAGAACAAGTCAATGGGAAATCGATAAGTTTTGTTGATATAGTCACTAACACATCATGATTATTTGCACATACGAATACACAGATATTTGTTATCGGCGCCTGTGGGCACGGCCCTGTTTTATTGATTTAATATTCAGTAACGGGTCTTAAGCCAGCCCATTTAAACGCCCTGGTGGTATAGTGGTTAATGCGCTTGTTTACCACAGAGTGGTCCAGGTTCAATCGCCAACAGATGCATGTTTCAACCAGTGCGGTACTGTCAGCCTCATGATATACACACCAGATAATGTTGACAGTTATGTGCTAGTTGTCTGAGAGAGATGGGCGGAGAGGAAGGGGACTTTTCGCTTGACCTTACAATGTTGTGGGAGTAAGTGAAGGTCTTCTCATTCCAACGGTAGCGTCTACCATAGAATTGACTTTATTTTCTACGTAAGAATGTATTAATTCTCTCCTGATTGAACGACTATCAAAAGGTTGATCAAACTACACAACGAGCAATAAGCTGAGTAAACTACACAACTAACAACTAACTGATAGGTCAGTTTAAACTATTGTTTTATTTCTCTACCTTGTAGTAGCAGGGGAGTCGGCGTATCCCACTGACAAGAAGGGTCATAACGTCGGTAGAGTAGCTACTGGCAGGACCTGTCAAGTCGGACTGGTCAAAGAATAATTTTGTTTGTTTTAGTTACCACATCAGAACCAGGAACATTCCCTGCATGAAGCCCTGGACCGGCTGATTAGAAGAACATTATGGATGGCTCAGACAGAGAACACTGTCACAGTAGTGTGTATGTTTCAGATAATTTGGATTAGAAAGACATAGGTCAGAATGCCAGAGAAAAAAGGTCAGAACTGCGTAGGGTTATTATAACATTGACCGGAAGTGCGGAGATTATTCAGCAGACTGCGCGGAATGGAAAGTGCAACAATTGATTCACGACAATTTGCGCCCAGCGATATAATCATCTGCACGTATGGTTCTGTGCCTAGAAGCAAAAGAAATGCCTCGGGGTTGATAACGAAGGTTAGTTGATATGTTTGGGTCAGGATAGCCAGGTATATGATACAAAAGACATCTTGTCTGAGAATGGAGGTGGCGGCAGTCACTGCTGCGTTTCGCTGGCTGGAGAACAAACAGTGCATTCGTGGTATGGTTGTAACGGACTTAGAGAGCACACAGAAGGAAAGGCAGGCATGTTTCGTCCAAGGTGACATGTTTCAATTAAAACATCCAAGATATCGATCACCCGTTTGATCTTTCCCCAGTGCCAAGTAGCGAGTCAGAATGAATGACGTCAGGAAGAATCTGAGATAGAATCTCGAACCAACAGATAGATAAAGTAGCTACGTGACGTGAGAAAGTAGAAACGTCACAACGATATAGTTTATCAACAACAACAGACGGAACTTGGCTGGAGGCAAGGAAGGCGGCATGAAGCTATTCAAAGAGAGAATATTGTCAACAAACCTCCAGGACATGGCACTGATGGCTAGTCACGATTTGGTGGAAGAGATATATCATTGAAGCATTAGTCTTCTTAGTCAGAAAACAACAGATGGCCACGAATGTGCAGATTAGTAATTGGCAAGGATGGCCAAGGTGACCGAACAGTCAACTGATAAGAAGCCTTAGAACTGACAATAAGGGGTGAGAAATTGTCCTAGGAATTCTATAGTAGGTTTAGCTGTGTGATGATGTTTATTGCTACGATACCGGCCCTCCTGGATGTACAGGAACGGTATTCTGATGATTATTAGTATTATTCAAATTATAATTTATATTTGATCACAAGCTGCCCACCGGGAATAAATATTGACATAAAGGACACGTCAACCGGCTTCTAGTTGTCAATGATGTTAGCACATTACTTCCGGATGCTGTCCATTTGGTGTTGCCTGGACAAACGAGTTGTGTTTTGTGGATGTTCATTATTATTATTATCTCATTCACCATTTGGCACCCAGGACATGCTGGTGTTTTGGGAAACGACCAGATTGGCTCTGTTTCCACAATTAAAACGGGTACTGATGCACGACAATGCAAATATGGGACCCTATAGGATCATTTGAATAGTATGGAATTAGAGGTAAACCACCATGGCCTGGAGAGAATGATGCAGCAAATAGTGACCAGAGGATCTGGCCGCAACTCAGGACACGAGAGGGAAGGCCAGATGGACACATAATCAGACTGCAACTGGTATCATCTATACTACGGCTCTTCTCTGGTTGTTTAAGACGGGAACGTAGCGCGAATAGAAATGTCCCGAGTGATGTCGGTTCTTGACTCAACTAAACTCGTCCGTACCATTACTGGTATGAGCTGGGACAAATCGTTTCCTCAAACATCCTAGAGTATAGACAAATTGTTTTCCCAAATATCGTAGAGTATAGACAAATTGTTTTCCCAAATATCGTAGAGTATAGACAAATTGTTTTCCCATACATCGTAGAGTATAGATAAATTGTTTTCCCAAACATCGTAGAGTATAGACAAATTGTTTTCCCAAACATCATAGAGTATAGACACATTGTTTTCCCAAACACCGTAGAGTATAGACAAATTGTTTTCACAAATATCGTAGAGTATAGACAAATTGTTTTCCCAAACATCGTAGAGTATAGACCAATTGTTTTATCAAACATCGTAGAGTATAGACAAATTGTTTTCCCAAACATCGTAGAAGATAGACAAATTGTTTTCCCAAACATCGCAGAGTATAGACAAATTGTTTTCCCAAACATCGTAGAGGATAGACAAATTGTTTTCCCAAACATCGTAGAGGATAGACAAATTGTTTTCCCGAACATCGCAGAGTATAGACTATATTAATGCTTTTAAACGCCGAGCCTTACTGTCAGAATCTCCAATAAAGAGTTAGAGAGTTAATAAGAGTTAACACAAGTCTAGTAGGGAGACACCAGACAGGAGAGACACCAGCGGTATAAATAGCTGCACAAGGGGACACATTTGTGTCAACCAAGAGGGCAAGAAGTACAAGTGAGCGAGGGCTTCCCCAAGTCATTGGGAAGCTTGGCCTTGCGAGTAACCGTGGTGTGCCCGGTTACTCAAGTTCACGAGCCAGCGTGCTTGGGACTCCATGCACGCAAGACCCGCTAATGCACGGAGGGTACAGCGTCCGTGCTTGACCACGCAATGTGTAGCGTGTGGACAGACCCGACAGGAGACGGATAGAGAGTAGACGTGTTCTTGACAAATGCTATAGTTTCTAGGCAATAGTTTAATAATAGGCTGTAGAATTATATTGTGATTACTAGCATCATTTCTCACCACTTCATTGCATTCATGTTGTTTAATATCAATGAAGCATACCGCTCGCAGAGCTTGTAAATTGCCAGCTGTAAATAAATTGCATTCCTTTTGCAAATGACACGAGTTGTTATTTCGTGCGGTGCAAAAGTAGGGGAGTCCTAAAGTCCTGTAGCAAGCAAGTTGCTGACAGGCAGGACCCCAATTGGTGTCAGAAACCATTGAACCAAAGCCAATTAGCCGATTGCAAGATTCAACATCATTGTTGTGTTAAAATATTTGAAAGTAATGTAAATTTGTTTGCATATAGAGCACAAATAATTTTCTCTTGTGAATTATTACGATCATACCATTTGTGGAGCTTGAACCACAATGAAGTAGAAATAAATTATAAATTGTGAAATTCTACTAAAATTAATTTGAAAGTGTGTCATGCTACGGAAATTAATGATAATGTATACAATCATCAGTGAATATTATCAAGCTAACCATCGTGTACATTTCATTTTGTGTGATACAGCCATCAATGTCACCATTCTTTCTACTCAGTAAATAGATTAGCTACTGAACTGAAGCCTAGAACGAAGTTATACCAAGCTAGTCAGAAAGTGAAGACAAGACGACATCGACTGTCATACGATGAATCATCTTACGTATCATAACAATCATTCAGACGATCATATCATTCATTCATTAACACCATTTATCATTATCTACCATATTTTTCATTCATCATTCGCATGAAAGATAAATTTGTATTTACAACATATGCGTGTGTCTAATTTTTGATGCTCTATCAAACAGAAGCATCCATTGTGTTATCAAGTCAATCATTTTGTGAGTGTGGAAGACAGCGGTGAAACATCCCAAGAACCTTATTTTCCAAAGAATTAGATGAGTATATTTTCAAAATATTTTGGTATGCTCTAAATTAATCATGCATCTTCTTTTTCAGTAAAGATGTATATTTACTAACACATTATTACAAACTATTGTGTGAATATTATTGTGATATCATTGTTGAACTAACATAAAGCCATAAAATGGCGTCACTAAATGATTGTATCCAGGCAGGCAAGGAAATGGGCCATACTGTTGAAAAGTTAGAGAAATGGGTAGATCAAAAATACAAAGAAGAATTAGCTCGACAGAAAGAGGAAACTGCTCGACAGAGGGAAGAAACAGAGAGAAAAGCTGCTGTAGAGAGAGACGAAAGAGCATTAGAAAGACAACACCAAAAAGAAATGAAAGCGATCGAAGAGACTACCAAACAGAAACAATTAGACTTAGATCATGCCAACAAACAAGCAGAAGAAGTTACCAAACAGAAACAATTAGACTTAGATCATGCCAACAAACAAGCAGAGGAAGTTACCAAACAAAAGCAGATACAAGTAGACTCAGAGACTAAATTAAAGATGAAGGAAATGGAGGTAGATTCTAACATACAGATAGCCTCTAGCAAACAAAAGAGCCAAGAAGAACAGAACAAATTTAGTAAGTACAAAGGCCTTATCAAACCATACAGTGTAGGGGATTCAATTAGCGCATGGACTGAGAACATAGAATTCCAACTAAAGACGCAGAAAATACCTTTAGATGACTGGGCAATGATCTACATGAGAAACCTCAGTGGGGAGCCGTTAAAAGTAATAGAATCCATACCTACAGAGCTAAGGAACAATTATCAGTACATTCACGATAGGATAATGCAACACTTTCTTTTAGACGCCACTGGGTACCAAATTCAATTCTCCCAAATTAAGCCAAAAGCAACTGAAACCTTCTTAGACTACATCTCTAACGTGCAGAGCACATTTAAAAAGTGGACTAGAGCAGCGAAAGTGGGTAATAACTATGAAAAATTAGAAGATCTTATGGTAATGGACAAGGTGATATCTACCGTCCCTACCCCTTTTGCGAAGTTTCTCCAACAGTCTGATATTGAGTCCATTCAGCAATTAGAAAAACGGGGGTCAGCATATTTTTCATCTAATCGGGACATATTTAAATCTACAACACATGATACAGAAATAACTGCTTTTGCAAACAAAGTACCTGATAGATCTTACAATCAGAAAGATTACCGTAAGAAGGACAAACCATATCAGAAGCCACCTCGATGTGGATATTGTATTTTTTTTCATCCTAGCTACTCTATGTGTGATAGAAACCCCGCATATCCGTCACACTTAGAAGCAGTGTTAAAGAAGCAAGAAAGCAGAAAATCATCATTTAAACGTGCTGTTAAATGTTACTTTTGTTCCAGTTATGGCCATTATAGCAATAAATGTATTGGTAGACAACGTATGAAGGCAAATAATGCAGCACTCATCGATACATCATCTGACGATGAGAGTGACATTGATCCGGAACTTGTGAATGTGTTACCAACGAATGAATGTGAGAGTGTAGCATTAGTAACAGACATATTAGACTTTAAGAAATGTGACGTATGCCACCAGTTTCATGCGGATGGTAAATTGAAATGTGGGCACGTAATACCATGTTCAAATGAAGATGCTAACGCAGCGAGTGCCTCCATAGGTAAACTTAAGTTCTACGATGCACTGGTCAATGATCAACCATGCCAATGTTTAGTTGATAGCGGAAGCACTCTACTGGGGTTAAGGAAAGAACTTGCTAGACCAGAAGATTATACGGGTGAATTTGTCAAATGCCGTACTTTCTCTGGAACCATTGAGAAATACCCACTGGCAAAAGCTCATATCAATACCCCGTTCCTTACCGCACATTTACTTGCGCTATCCTGCAAGATCCATGCACGGATCTCATTTTAGGATGCCTAGATTCACTGAAGCAATGTACAGACGATGACATAAGAGCCTGGGAACATACACACATGGCTAACGCTGTAACTAGGTCAGATACACAAACAAACTATACTGACTTACAAAATGAAATGCTACAGCTATTAACACCGAGTGGTGCAGATACCAACACTACTCGACAGAAATTTATCGAGGAACAAAGCACCGACCAAACAATCGCACCTTATTTTAAATTGTTGGGTGAGCGAGCGAAAGTTACTAAAAATGCATCTTGGCACTTTAGAAAGTTTAACGGAATTCTCATGCGTTATTACACTAATAATAACCATGAAATTCAGCAGACGGTGTTACCTGTAACATACCGACAAAATGTGCTAAAGATCGCACATGAGTCACCGTTTGCTGGACATTTGGCCTATGATACAACGCGAGCCAGAGTTTTGTCACACTTTTACTGGCCTAAATTCTGTTCTGACATAAAATTGTTCTGTCGTTCGTGTACTATTTGTCAACATCTGGTACGAAGGGAAAGCATGTGACGGCCGAAGTTCAACGGTCATTATTAGCATCTAGACCATTTGAGTGTGTAGCGGTCGATATTGTTGGACCCCTAAATCAGGTGTCAAGCAAAGGAAACCGATATATACTTACTCTCGTGGATCTATGCACGAGGTGGATCGAAGCTATTCCACTAAAATACATCACCTCCAAAGATGTGGCAAATGTATTTTTGCACCTATTTTCTCGCTTTGGCTTCCCACGATCTATCTTATCAGATCGGGGAACGCAGTTTATTTCGGCTGCTACGCAAGCCTTAACAAAATTGTTAGGAGTAGAGCAGCATTTCTGTACCCCGTACCACCCAATGAGCAACGGGATCATAGAAAAAATTAACGGGGATCTCAAGCACATGCTGGCTAAAGTAACAGCGGAGAACCCATCTGATTGGGACACACTATTGCCAGCAGTGCTATTTGCCCATAGAGAAATTCCTCACTCGGGTACGGGTTTCTCACCTTTTGAGTTAGTGTATGGGGCGAACCCTCGAGGACCCCTAACCATTTACCATCAGCTAATTACTAGCTTACCAGACAATCCAACAGCAGTAACACCGTATGAGATGGTAACAGAGACACGCGATAGAATAATGAAAGCGTGTGTTATAGCCAAGGCATCTTTGGAGAGGAAAGGACAGATGTACCGCGACTATGCAAATAAGGGTGCTAAAACTATTCATCTTGAACCAAACCAGAAGGTTTTGCTTCTACTACCTGATAAACGTAATTTGTTATTAACATCTTGGCAAGGGCCATTCAACGTTGAACGTAAAATATCAGATGTGGATTATGAAATATCGATAAAAAGAAAATTAAAGATATTTCATGTCAACATGCTGAAACCATACTTCTCACGACAAGAACAACAGACAGACGAACAAAATGCATCAACACCAAGTAATCGGGCGACAGACGTAAACAACACAACTTCACTAGGTAGGGCGACACACGACAGCGACAACGCAAACACACCTAACCTGGTAACAGCACACACAGCTAGTACCACAACAGTATTGAACGAGACAGACGAAGACGAGATGGAATTACCAGTCCCTACTTTAGACACGACTGCGACCATTGACTGCATAAAGATAGAAACTAAACTTACAGACGACCAACGACGACAAATAATAGAACTAGTGACGGAATACAGAGACATTTTCTCCGACATCCCAGGAAAGACAGACAGAATAGAACATTCTATTATTCTGACTGACAACACACCAATCAAGTGTCGACCTTATTCTATCCCTCTAAACTATAGGTCGAACCTCGACAAAGAACTACTATCTCTCGAGTCGAGCGGAATTATTCAGAAATCTCAGTCAGAGTATTCTTTCCCTATTGTCCTTGTCGCCAAAAAGGACTCTACTATTCGACTCTGCGTCGATTATCGCCGCTTAAACAAAATAACCAAAATTGATGCTGAACCAATCCCAGCATGCGAGGATTTGATCTTAGACATGTCTACATCTCGCATATTTAGCAAGCTTGACCTCACGAAAGGTTATTGGCAAGTTCCGATGGAAATAAATTCGATTCCTTTAACAGCTTTCTCCACTCATTTAGGCCTGTATGAGTGGCGCTTTCTTCCTTTTGGCCTTCGTAACGCGCCAGCGACTTTCGTCCGTCTAACTAGGAATCTTCTCCATGGGATGACCAATATTTCTACATATATAGACGACATATGTATCCATACGGAAGACTGGACAACACACCTACTAAAACTACGACAAGTCTTCGACAGGTTGCGAGTATTCGGGCTTACAGTGAAGCCGACCAAAGTAGAGTTGGGCATGGAACAAATTGACTTCCTTGGTCATACCATCTGCAGGGGCCAATTAAGAACAGATGACAGAATCGTCACCAAGATTCTGAATTTGACAATGCCAACGACAAAGAAACAGGTCCGGAGTTTACTGGGTCTGGTGAACTACTATAGTAAATTTATTCTTAAAAGCTTCGGCTAAATTATCTGTACAAGATGCAGGATTAATTAGCGCGTTATCAAAATTGAAATACATTTTTAGCGTTCCACCTATCCTTCGTATGCCTAATCATAAACTTACTTATTTTTTACGTACAGATGCCAGTGCCATCTCCATATCTGGGATACTAGGGCAGTTCTACGAAGGGAAGTTTCACCCAGTAATGTACGTAAGTCGGAAGATTAGCCCTGCTGAATCTAGATACTCAGCTACAGAATTGGAGGGTCTCAGTTTGATCTATTGTGTTAAGAAATTTCATAGATTTTTGGCAGGAGCACAGTTTGTGATCGAAACCGATAATTCTCCGTTGTCTGTGATGCAATCAGGCGTTTCCCACAACAACAGAGTTTACAGGTGGGCTTTAATTCTCCAAAATTACACATTTACCATTCAGTACTTAAAGGGGAGATTGAACACTGTTGCAGACATTAAGAGTCGACCGTCAACCATTGAAATACCTGATTTGCAGGAACCAATCGACCACAGATCACCAGAAACAGTGACACTGTGAATGTGAGGTAACTCAGTGCCGTATGTGGTGATTAAGATACATTGTAAGTGCGTTATCATCGCCAAACATGTAAACTGTGTGGAAATAACAGTGCTATGAAAAGTATAACGAACAGACGCAGAAGTAACATGCGCTGACACACACATTAGCTATATTAACGTTGAAGTGCTAGCTATGAACCTACATAACTTAGTAGGGAACTATATTTATACACTATCCACGAAAGAGAGCATAGAATGACTTTGCCGAAATGAACTATGTTATAATAGTCTACAAAGAACATTGCTCCATCTTCACACCGGAAAGGAGGACTTCAGTTAGTGTAATTAGATATAGAAATGTAACTGTGATATATATATATTATTATTTTATTAACAGTACGCATAACTTCATTTTTCAATGAATAATTGAATTGTAAAATGTTCAAAGGCATATATAACTTTATTTATGTCATGTGTTAGATAGAAATCACCATCATTTAGTTAGTAAACCATTTAAGGTAACACCAATAATAGAAATACAATTGTTAGATATGACATTAGTTTATCACCGCATAATCATAATCATTTATAAATTCATTTATCTAAAATCTCATTTGTAAACTAACCCAACCATTTAGGTATTAACATCATCTTATTTACAAATAACACTTTAAGGTATGTAACTCAATTCTCTTAAATGAAATTAAGTAGTTATATTATTTCCCTTGGGATAATTTAGGACAGCACACCAAATCATATTTAGTTACTATTACAGGATCGGTGACAAACCATCCTCACAAACGTGTATATTTTGTATAGACATGACACGTGCAAACAAAACGCAGTCATTTGGCGTGAATACTGTTATAATTCAGCCAATCATTTATTATAAATATGTAATGTTCATTTATGTGATGCTATGAAACATATTTTAATGACGAGTGAATGTTTGAGCAAAAGGAGAGTATGAAAGCGAGTGAAAGACGTATGCAAGAGGAATAAATGAGAGAAGAGAATGTGAAAATTAGTAAACATGGAAAGAAAGAGAGTGAGAGAGAAAGGTAGCGGCAAATTTTGTCACCGCTGAAAACATCTTATTTCGACTTGTCTGTGTCATCTGTGTAACCAATGTGTTGTCACGTTTTTATGTGTGTTACTGCCATACTTTAATAGATTAGATAGAGAATATACTTTCAGAGTCTTAAAGCGGAGTTGTGGTCATAAATAAGAATAACAAACGTTTGTAACCACAATAAACCGATTTACGGCGCTCGAAGGAATACACACATTTAATACACTAACGCATACACAAGTTAGCAAGTTAAGTACACTGTAGTTTATTAGTAAACACGCAAACAAACAGGAAAACAAACACATAAAAGTTGCACACAATATTGGTTTCAAAGGACAACAACTTAAATTCAGGGGACACAATAACTTCTTAAAAAACCTTAATGTAACATTGAAAATAGCTTTTCACAAGCGGAAGCGAGAAGGTGAAAAGTAGAACTATATGTATATGAGTTGGAGGGGATATTGATGGGGACATGAACATATTTATGCTCATGTGTTGCACTCATAACAGAGTCAACTTGTATTTGGGTTGTCATTTTGGGCAATATGAGGACAGGTCGAGACAGAAGTCAACGGGTGAAAGTAAAAAGACATAGGGTCTAAGGACGGAAGCCAGGACTAAGTCATAAGACAACGGATCCGGTTCAAAACAATTCCCAAAGATATCTATAGAACCAACTATACTGATACATGGGCTACTTAATTAGCCGAGTGAAAAGGATATCTGACAAAATTGGACATCCAATTTTTCTTTGTGACCATACGTGTTACAAACATGAGTTAAAGGGGAGTAACACTTCACAGAGAGGAGGGGAGCCTGTCAGAATCTCCAATAAAGAGTTAGAGAGTTGAGTTAACACAATTCTAGTAGGGAGACACCAGACAGGAGAGACACCAGCGCTATAAATAGCTGCACAAGGGGACATATTTGTGTCAACCAAGAGGGCAAGAAGTACAAGTGAGCGAGGGCTTCCCCAAGTCATTGGGAAGCTTGGCCTTGCGAGTAACCGTGGTGTGCCCGGTTACTCAAGTTCACGAGCCAGCGTTCTTGGGACTCCATGCACGCAAGACCCACTAATGCACGGAGGGTACAGCGTCCGTGCTTGACCACGCAATGTGTAGCGTGTGGACAGACCCGACTGGAGACGGATAGAGAGTAGACGTGTTCTTGACAAATGCTATAGTTTCTTGGCAATAGTTTAATAATAGGCTGTAGAATTAGATTGTGATTACTAGCATCATTTCTCACCACTTCATTGCATTCATGTTGTTTAATATCAATGAAGCATACCGCTCGCAGAGCTTGTAAATTGCCAGCTGTAAATAAATTGCATTCCTTTTGCAAATGACACGAGTTGTTATTTCGTGCGGTGCAAAAGTAGGGGAGTCCTAAAGTCCTGTAGCAAGCAAGTTGCTGACACTTACTGAGGAAATGCGAAGTCAGACCGGAGGAAAATGCCTATAGAAATCAGATATGCAAGAATCCACTCATTTAACAAAACAGTCCAATCAAACGCGATTTATGATGACCTACGTATTTTTTTATTTGAACAATCACCTAGTTTCAGTCATTTTAGCTCCTTCTGTAACGACTGTCCTTCACTTTCACTTCTCTATTGACGTAATACTGAATCAAGTGCTTTGACGACTGGCGTTCGCGATTATGCTTTTCCAGATTTTATTACCTAAAACGGCATGTGTCAAGTTCGTGTGCTGACACTCTTTCGTGTCATGATAAAAGGCCGTCAAGAATCTTCTCTCGTTGTCTTCCCCTATCTCAGTTTCCATAAACCTTTCCAGCATTCACGGTATGTTCCAAATTTGGAGTGGCCAAAACAAAGAAATCATGACGACTGACTCTTTCGGATGTTTGCGATAGGTTGTGTCTGTTTCTTAGTCTATTTCTAGTTATTTAAATTACTCATTCTGGCTGTTCATAGAATTGACAGCATTTGTCTGTGAAACCACAACTCTGAGACTTCAAGGGATTTCTGTGCTAATTTACTTATTGTCCAGGATTTACAGCCATGTGTTAAAATTTGCTCTACGTCTTTTTATATGACTCTTTATCCCCCATAGGGACGCAGAGGTGTTTCCAAGGCACCAGGGCCAGGTTATGTACTGGCCAAGACCTGCTGACACGTCCACGCCGTGTGTCCTGGGCTACAGGTCTCTTCGGGGACCTGGCTAACATCAGTAGGATCGATGATTCCTCCGAAGTCGGAGAGTATCTGCCTGCACGGCGAGGAACCACCAGTCTGCACACCAATAAGCCAAACATGGGATAACGGATACTCACGCAAACCTCAGGTCCGGTATGACATCACACTGATGTTGGACAACAGGGTGTATTCATCCGACATACAGGACTTCACGCTGGAGTTCACAGCCAGCGAACACAAGCAAGCAAGCAAGCATCCCCCATTCGGGTATAGGGCATGCACTGACTTACCCCAGCTATTCTATACTTATTTATTCAATGTAATTCAGTGCACGTACTGCCCATGTTGTTCACTTCTGCCTCTACTTTACTTCTCCGTTGGTTTGTATGTCTTCTTGTATTTCTTTTCACTTGTGGACTCCAGATAAAATCCTTTTTAACTGTATCATTCCCGTGTTCTCTCAATGTATGTCATACCCAGTGCCAGCGTATTTTCTTCATCTGCATATTCACTGTTACTTGTTTAATTCTCTATTTGAGCTACACATTGGTGATTCTGTTATACAGCTTTAGTTCTTCTATTTTGCGCAGGAACTAGTTAGTGAATTTCTGTAGTTGATTAATTATTGTGTTAGTTGTTCTTCGTGTTCCCTGTCCATGCAGAATCGTTGATTTAACATTAGAGTTAAATATTATAAGTGTGTTTCTAGATTTAATTTCTTTCGACTTTCATCATTTTCCTAAAGCTATAAAACTCCACTTGCTTTTCGTATTCATATTTTGAAATCTTTCTCTGTTCCACAATCTTTGTCTATTTTTTCATACTTAAATAGGTGCATGATTCCATCTCTTGAAGTCACATTTCACAAAGGAAGATACACCAACATTCCTTTCACCACTAATTTTTGGGTGTATATAGTTTATATCCGTGATGTTTCCAGCAATAAGGTACATTGAAAGAAATATTTTAGGATGAAGCGTGAAGACAAAACAATGTATCACACAGACACACTCACACATGCACACACACATACAGAGAGAGAGAGAGAGAGAGAGAGAGAGAGAGAGAGAGAGAGAGAGAGAGAGAGAGAAAGAGTTAACTCACCTATAAATTGCCATAAGTCGCTCTTAAAGCGAGAGAGAGAGAGAGAGAGAGAGAGAGAGAGAGAGAGAGAGAGAGGGCGGAGGGGAGGGGGTTAACTCATCCATTAATAGCCATAAATCTCTCCTAGCGTTAGTGAGAGAGAGAGAGACAGAGAGAGAGCAGAGAGTAAGAGAGAGAGAGAGAATAAGAGAGAGATAGAGAGATTTAACTCACCTATACATTGCCATAAATAGCCCCTAGAATGAATGAGAGAGATAGAGAGAGAGAGAGAGAGAGAGAGAGAGAGAGAGAGAGAGAGAGAGAGAGAGAGAGAGAGAGAGAGAGAGAAAGAGAGATATTTACCTCACCTATGTATTGCCGTAAATCTCTCCCATGGAGACACTGTCTCAATCTATCAGACTACTTCCGTATACAGTTAATTTGAGACCACTATAAATGTTCGTAATGCTAACAATGTAGTTGATTGCCACTTTGACTTGTTGGCTGCTCCGCTCTAAAACGTCAATACCTCTTCTGCAATTCCAGAGGATAATCTTTACGCCCACGGTTTTCTGTACTCCATTAAGCTGGAACACATGTGGCTTTTGTCAGTCGGACATTCTGAGCTTAAAACACCACTAATCTTTGACCGAATTCTCAACTGCACTTTAGATTGTTTTCGCATCCCATTGAAAACGTTTGCCCTGAGAGTCTGAATACCCGTAGTAAGATGACATCACACCAAGAAGACATCACATGTAGACGACATCACATCTAGACGAAATAACATGTAGATGACATCACATCTAGACGGCATCACATCTAGATGGCATCACATATAAACGAAATCACATATAGACGACATCACATATATACGACATCACATATAGACGACATCACATATAGACGACATCACGTATAGACGACATCACATGTAGACGACATCACATGTAGATGACATCACATATAGACGACATCACATATAGACGACATCACATATAGACCCCATCACATATAGACGACATCACATATATACGACATCACATATAGACGACATCACATGTAGACGACATCACATGTAGACGACATCACATGTAGACGACATCACATATAGACGACATCACATATAGACCCCATCACATATAGACGACATCACATATAGACGACATCACATATAGACGACATCACATGTAGACGACACCACATGTATACGATATCACATCTATGCTGAACACATGTGCTCTTTTATCTTCTGCATTGTGCTTTAGTTTTATTTTAGCTAATGTAATCACATTTATGATCAATAATTATAAATTCTAACAGCGAGAGTGGTTCAGACGCGAAGAATATAAGAGAGAATATACAATGACAGGTATAATTAAGGTGTGCTTAAGTGTTATAGTAAATTTGAAAAATAATCCTTCATGTTCTGTTGCATCTGGAAATCATAGCCTAGAGAAAATTATAGGTTGTAACCAGAGGATTTGGCTGACATTCAGTACTCAGAGGAAAGGTCAGACGGACACATAATCAAACTGCAGAAGAGAGAAATGGATCAGCAATCTATACTTAAAATCGTGCAGAAATGCATCCAGAAAATCATTATACTTAACAGTTATAAAGATAAAATATAGAAATGATAAATAAATAATTAGCGTTAATATTCAGAGCTCAGTTTAGAGGGTAAATGTCTACTGCGGAGAATAAACTCATTACTGGTACCCATTGTGATCAAATGAACCACGTGAACATGACGCAATAAACAGTATAACTCATTCAGTACGAAACAAATCATTATGCGTTTATTGGTGACTCATAGCTTTGAATGCTTTCTCAACTCTGTGGTCTCTATGAAGTTGTCACATGAATCCACTGTATCTCAATTATAGTAAGAGTTAACACTTCCTACACGGCTGCCATAATGTGTGCGAAACCGGGACATTTCTCTGAAGCATCTGAAGAATCAGAGGTCAGAATGGTCTAGAGAGAATCAGAGGTAATGAAGAATCAGAGGTCAGAATGGTCTAGAGAAAATCAGAGGTCATGAGGAATCAGAGGTCAGAATGGTCTAGAGCAGTGGTTCTCAACTTTTTTTGGCCCGTGCCCCCCATCACCATATTTTCAGAACGCCATTCCCCCCTTCCTATAAAAAAAATGGCCCGTGCCCCCCTTCACCGTATTTTCAGAACGTCATCCCCCCCCCTTTCATACTTCCTATCTAAAAATCCCCCACCCCTACACAGTATACGTAAAAATTGAAGGTAAATTTAATAGCATATACTAAAACAAGTCTAGACATCCACATAAAACGTGATTTGTGGGTCTACTTACTTTATAAAATGAATTTTAGAAGGATGAGACGTACATAACTGTAAAGTATGAAGGGAAAAACGATATCAAGTAATCAGTTCTTGTATTAACGCGATCTTGAAATGGTCTTCACCCCCCCCCCCCCTGGAAACCCTAAAATCCCCCCCCCCCCCCCCCAGGGGGGGGGGGAATTCCCCACCGGTTGAGAACCACTGGTCTAGAGAGAATCAGAGGTCATGAGGAATTAGAGGTCAGAATGGTATAGAGGTTTAACGCTCTCGAGCTGAACTTCTTGTGCGCTGACGGCTAGGTAGTAGGTTCATTTCACTCACCGGTGGGCTGGACTTAAACATTGACTTCTTTCAGAAAGACATGACAAACTACTGAACGCACAATTTAATAGGAAATAAACCTGGGGTTGATATTAACTTCTCCCGTGTGTTGCCGGGGCCCATAAAGGAAGCAAAGAATAGCAACACTGCAGCCTACCACGCATGTCGTAAGAGGCAACTAAGGAGACTTGATGGTTCCGTCGCCCTGTTACTGAGTGAGTGCGTGGCGCGACACTGTGAGCTGTGAGTTTCGTATGAAATGCTTGTGAATCTGTCCGGTTTTTTTGGAACGTGACTGCATGTTCGGAGCGATGGCAGATGGCTATGTCCCAGAGTTGACCGGTTTTTGCCTTATGCAGAAATGCGTGGCTGCTGGGCTTCTGATTGACTGCCACTACCATCGACGATGAACTGTATTTCGTGGACTGTGTGGGTGAACATCTAGGAAACATCCAGATGGGAAAATGACTGCCGATTCCATCAGAAATGAACTGGGTGTTTTGTGGGGGACTATTGTGTTGACATTCTGGCGGCGGCATTATGCACAGTGTATCTGTGCGGGCTGTTGTTTGTCGAGACTCCTGTCTTTTTCACTTTTCACATTGGGCAGTGGAGAGCATTTTGTGTGATATTCACTGGCACAGGAACGGAGCATAATGGGGACGACCCGTTGCTGTGAAGTTGGAACTGTGACTAAATAACTAACTGATATCAACTTGCTGCAAAGGACATACAACATAGAAAACAAAGAAGAAGAACAAATATGTTACAAGAACTAATACTGTCACTACATATGAGGTTTAACGGCATGATAGCACATTGTTAACTGTCACTGTGTTACAAAATAGTCAAAATAGCTCTCCATTATTATTGAAGTGCTTGTGGAGTACATCTTTGGAATATGTTCTGCGTTTCCTACGTGGCCTGTTATTTGCGCTGTTCAATGTAAATGTTAGTTAAAGTTAGCTGCATATCCTTTACAGGACGTAGCAGTTAACTCCATCATTATTTGGCTGTTTGTGATCTCTTGGCAAGTTTACGTTCAGTAGTTTGCCAATGCTTTCTGCACGACCAGCATTCATACAATTTTCATAAAATGACCAACGCAAGGCCGTCTGCTGTCAACTCCGCCCGCAGCTGTGTCTCGAACGCGGCATGCAGGATTACGAACTGCGCCCGTAACTCCTTCTCTGCGGAGCCGGCAAGGGAAATGTAACATTTTCAATTTCACACTCTGCTTCATGGTCATGTCTTCCTCGTTTTATGAATAACCATTCTTCTGAATATTGTTTATTAAATGACTACGTTCTCCTCGTTAGTTTTGAAATTCTGTAATACAAACCAAAATATCTGTCAATTATTATCACCAATCAAACATAACAACGTCATTCTTTTTAATAGACACAGAAATGACGTTGTGAAATGCTTACAGCTTAGCTTACAGCAAATTATGTACACGTCATAACAGAGACCGAAGAAATGTCCTCACCATTGCGACAATGAAAGTTAAATTACTACGCTTGCTCACTCGTCCATTTGAAGTGTTCACATTAAAAGTTCCACCAACTGAAAATCGAAGCAGACTTCGATTTAATTAAATCTATTATCTGAGAAGGGAGGAAAAACCGGGACAATTAGCGCATCCAAAACAATTTTTGGGAGAGTTAATTATTTCATTTAAAATCTGGACTGTCCCGGAAAACAGAGACTTATGGTAATCCTATACTCGGGTTGTGTTTTGTTTACAAACATTAATTCCAAACCTGGCTGCTTTATGTGTTTTCTTTTTTATTTTAATTTCTAATTTGTGCAATTTCTGTGCTACGCCTTGCGGCCATAGCAGATAAGATTTTACTTCCTTAATTAATTTCGTTGCGTCTGTTTATACATCTAATCTCTTCCACCATAGCTTCCTTTTTTTTTTATTATGCTTGTTGAGGTCACTCTGTTACTCTGAGCGTGTGTATGTTTTAAATTATTTTTTATTTGTTTTTGTTTGGTGTCATGGTGTTATTTTACCACATGTGCAACTCTTAGAGCACAGCAAATGTTTATCAAATGTTGGGTCTCGATTTTTCATGATCTGTTGTCTGTTTTTAACCCACGTTATTCTTTCTCAAATCTATCTCGATGTTATAAGTGGTTGTAGCAAGATTAAAAATACACAAGCAGGGCAAAAGAAACAGAGCAAATTTGGTAAAAGATGCTAGCCTCACAAACTGGCATCTATAGGGACATCGGGTTCAAATACTGCCTGTACATAGGGTTGCTAGACATCCAGCATAGAGAGGACATGTCCTCCTTTTTAGCCCAATGTCCTCCGTCCGGCAGGCAAAGCTAAAAACCTTTAAAATTTTCGGCTTTTTAAAATATTTTATGTTATCATTTTTTATGTATTGTTGTTACAACTTACAGTGTATCTACACTCTACCTTGTGTTTACATTCTTTATTAAAACCCATTGCTTAATAATATTTATTTAATTTTCTTATTTATACCAAATGTGAAACACCAATTATTTGTATAATTTGAATCTAACTGTTGCTCTATTCGGCAACACTAACAATGCTGTAGTCTCTATGGTCAAATTGTTATTGTTATTTCCGGTTCCGGTAGCAGAGACGCCACATAAAATTGTTTTTTATTATGTAATTTTTTGCCATCTATGTTTTTGAAAATGGCTTTACAAAGAGAGAATGCAATTTCTCGAACACTATGAAAAATAAGTGTCCATGCTTCGTTGAAGGAAGCAACGAGAATGAGGCAAAGTGTACGATTTGCGATAGTTACTTGTCCGTTGCCAACAAAGGAACTACTAACTTGGAGCGCCATATTGACAGTGAGAGACATAGAAACATAATCAAAGTGTCCGCGTCATCTAGCACATTGACGTCTTTTATTTCAGCCTAAGTACTCAAATGTTCGTGAAAGCGCATGCGGCTGAAGCAACTTTGGCATTTCATACAGTTTGTCATCATCAGTCTTACAACTCGATGACCTGCACAGCTGGTTTGATGCACACATTATTTGAAGATTCAGAAATTGCTAAAAAATATTGCTTGTGCAAAAACAAAGACTGAAACAATAATAAACAAGGTGATCTCCAACCCCCCCCCCCCCCCCCCCCCACACACACACACAAACGCTCGCACGCACGGACGGACGCACGCACACACACACACACACACACACACACACACTGTTGATGAATTGGATACACAGTTAGTTAGTTAGTCGCGGTTCCAACTTCACAGCAACGGGTCGTCCCCATTATGCTCCGTTCCTGTGCCAGTGAATATTGGATACATATTTAAGTGGTATTTCATGTTTCGGTCTTTCGACAGATGCCAGCAATCACGGTTCGCAGAAAATATTTCCTATCGTTGTTCAGTACTTTGACTGGAAAACAGGTGGAATCCAAACTAAGATTCTCGAGTTAGTGAACACACCAAATGAAACCTCAGCTACGACTATATCACAGTATATTTTGAGAACACTCCAAAAACATGATTTGTACTTCAAATGTGTTGCTTTTGCTGGTGACAATGCCAATGTGAATTTTGGAGGCATTAACAGAAGAGAAGGTAGAAATGTGTTCTCGCATATGAAGGAAGCCTTGAGGAAGCCATTAGTAGGCGTTGGATGTTCTGCTCATGTTCTGAACAAATGCATTTAACACGGCGCAGATTTAATGCAGATTGACGTTGAATCTATTGTTTTGAAGATATTCAATTACTTTTCTATATACACTGTCAGAACAGAAACTGTAAAGGATTTGTGTGACCATGTCAACATTAACTATCAGCAACTACTCTATCACTCTAAAACTAGATGGCTCAGTTTGTTTCCAGCTGTTGAGGCTGTTTACTGCTTTGAAAGAATATTTTCTTTCTGTAAACCAACCACCTGCTATGATAAAAAAATGTATTGGAGGCTATTGTAATAAAATTGTACTGATTGTGGGTTTCATCTGGAACGATTTAAATGAAACATTCAATATGCCCTCCTTTGTCCTCCTTTTTGTCTTATTATGCCCTCCTTTGTCCTCCTTTTTGTCTTATTATGTCCTCCTTTCAGTGCCCACGTATCTGGCAACCCTACCTGTACACCCATTAAGAGTTAAGCTTCCCTTTTTAACTACTTTAGTACCAAATATCTCACCTTACCTTGATCAGTCACAACCGCTACCTCCCACACACGCACACACACACACACACACACACACACACACACTTACAGTCTCTACGGCGCGACACCCCCCCCCCCCCTACCTGCAAGACTAAAATTATTTTTTAACTCATTCGGTCCCAAAAAGGCATCACATCTGCACAGTGTGCTCAAGTAGCTATTGACATGTGTTTGTCCTATATTTAACCTAAACTCATTTAGTCCCAGACACTTATTACCTTAACTCCGCCAGTCCAAAACAGTTATTACCTCTCTCTCTCTCTCTCTCTCTCTCTCTCTCTCTCTCTCTCTCTCTCTCTCTCTCTCTCTCTTCCCCCCCCCCCCCGCCAGTTCCAGACAGTTATTATCTTACAACTGTCAGTTCCAGGCAGTTATGCCTTAACTCCGTCAGTATCAGACAGAGATTACCCAAGCTCAGTCAGTCCCAGATAGTTATTACCTAAACTCCTTCGGTCCCAGACAGTTATTACTTAAACTCCCTCAGTCCCAGACAGTTATTACTTAAACTCCCTCAGTCCCAGACAGTTATTACCTAAACTCCTTCAGTCCCAGACAGTTGTGACTTAAACTCCTCCAGTCCCAGACAGTTATTACTTAAACTCCTCCAGTCCCAAACAGTTATTACCTAAACTCCCTCAGTCCCAGACAGTTATTACTTAAACTCCCTCAGTCCCAGACAGTTATTACCTAAACCCCTTCACTCTCAGAGAGATATGAGCTTATTCAGTCCCAGGCAGTTATTACTTAAACTCCTTCAGTCCCAGACAGTTATTACTTAAACTCCTTCACTCCCTGAGAGATATGAGTTTATTCAGTACCAGACAGTTATTACCTAAACCCCTTCACTCTCAGAGAGATATGAGCTTATTCAGTCCCAGGCAGTTATTACTTAAACTCCTTCAGTCCCAGACAGTTATTACTTAAACTCCTTCACTCCCTGAGAGATATGAGTTTATTCAGTACCAGACAGTTATTATTTAAACCCCTTCAGTTCCAGACAGTTATTACCTAAACTCCCCCAATTCCGATATATTTAAGCTTATTAAGTCTCAGACAGTTATTATCTTGTCTGTTACTGCCCCAAAGTCATGCTGTTCTGGCAAGGCAGAGATGAAAAGAGTAAACCAGGCTACCACATCAGACATAGGTGCGTCAATACGTGTGTGCATGTGTATAATTGTGTGCCCGTGTATATTTGTATGTCTGTGTATATTTGTATGCCCGTGTACATGTGTGCGCCTGTATATATTTGTGTGCCTGTGTATATTTGTGTGCCTGTGTATATATATTGTGTAAATGTATGTGCCTGTGTAAATGTGTGTGCCTGTGTATATTTGTGTGCCTGTGTAGATGTGTGTGCCTCTGTATATTTGTGTGCCTGTGTAAATATGTGTGTCTCTGTATATGTGTTTATCTGTGTAAATGTGTGTGCCTGGGTAATTGTGTAGGCTTGTGTATATTTGTGTGCCTGTGTAAATGTGTGTCCCTGTGAATATTTGTGTGCCTGTGTGTAATGCTTTCTCAATATTCCTTAACAAAAATGTATCCTGTTCAGCTCTGCTGAGTTATAACTGGGGTATATGATGTCAGTGCCTTTGTAAAAGATACTGCCTGTGTTTAATTGTTTATTCATGTTGTGTGTGTGTGTGTGTGTGTGTGTGTGTGTGTGTGTGTGTGTGTGTGGTGTGTGTTCGCACGCGCGCGTCTGTGTGCAATTATAATATCCTTGTTATCGCGAGCATGCATAATACTCGTATCGGCCTCTCCAGTTTGGTTCAGAGATGTGTGCAATGCCGTACTTTTACCATTTCATATCGTTTGGCGATATATTCGTTTTATTTTAATATTATATTTAGAGATTTTCACGAGAGACGTACAGTTATTAGTTAAACCATCGTAATGATTATTCGGAGAAAATCATGGATGGAGCGACTAGGCAGCACCACAAGGTAATAAAATATAATGATGGGTGAATATGTGACTTCAAGTTTGAGTACGATCAAGTCATTAAAGAAAGAACAGAAAAATATATTACTCATTAAAATTAATGACACAACAAGGGAAGCCTTGAAGTTAAATGCTAGTGAGACAAAGATGCTAGTAATCACCAAGAAAATCCAGGCCATTAATATCAATATCGAAGGAAACGTAATTGAAAACGTGCAGAAGTTTTCCTCTCTTGACCAAATATTTACATATTTATATTATCTTGAGCTATAGCCTACGATGGGTGACGTTGTAATGTTCTGTTATGATAATTTGGCCGTGTCCAGCGTGTGCCGCGTGGTTACACACCCGCTTCACACGCCAGTGATCCGGGGCTTGTTTCCGGATCCGGTCAAGGATATGCACTACTGACGAGCTCAAACGAGAGCGAAACTCGAGTATAGTGCTTCCATATTGACGTGGATAGGCCTTAGGTTTGTACTAGAATACGATCAGCGTTGCCAGTAGTGGGTTGTGCTCAATATTCAAATATTTACAGCAAATTAGTTAGTTAGTCTTTCCTCTTGAGCCTAAGGCGGCGCATAGGGCAGAAGTCATGGCTCTCCATGTCTGGCGGTTCGCTGCTACCTGTTGTAGATCCTGGATGTTCACTTGGCCGTTGAATGAGCCTTCTCTGATGATGGTTCTACGCAGGGTCTCTCTTGGTCTTCCCAGTTTTCTTTACAGGAAATGCTCGATGTTAAAGTGAAATAAGTCAAGGATTGTGGTCGCCAAAAAGGCGTTTCGAGAGAAAGAACATTCCTAACATCAAATAACATTGATATTGAACTGTGGAGTCGAATATTCACTACACACATCTGGCCTATAGCACTATACGGCTCTAAAACAAAAATTCTAAGCAACAGAAATGGAAATAACTTGGAATGTGGAGGTCAGCATGGCTGAATGGATACGAGCGCTTGCTGTTAAACTTCCGGTGTGCCGATAGTGAAGTAGCGGATTGCAACCCCTACACTGGTAAGATGAACTAAAATGTTGGCATCTTGTCTTTAACTAGAAGAAGTAAATTACAAGAACCTCAGATGGTAGAGTGAGTTCGCCTGGTGGCAGGGGACACTGGCAACAGAAAAAGCTAATCCACACGCAGAAAACAGCCCAGTACACTCCACAGTTCAGCGTATGGATTACACTGGAATGCAAAACGTGCGAACAGGGGAAAAAATTGGAATCTCTTGCGATGCGATTTCATTGCATGATTTAAAGAATTAGCTGGACATAAAATGATGCAGTGAACAAATTCATACATACATTTGAAACAAGAAACAAACATTAGACATCATACAAAAGAAATTAATGTTATATTGCCTTTGGCCATAATATGAGACATGGAATTCCGTTATTGAAAATACTACATGGCAAGGTGCAGGGTGGTAGAGAATGAGGACGCTCTTGGAAAAACTACATGTTACAAAAATGCAAGGATCGTTGGGGCACACGTTTATGCTGAGGTGAAGAGAGTTGCTGAGAATAGGAGACAGTGAAAATGCTGAGGTGAAGAGAGTTGCTGAGAATAGGAGACTGTGAAGATGCTGAGATGAAGGGGTTGCTGAGAATAAGAGAAGGTGAAGATGCTGAGCCGAAGGGGTTGCTGAGAATAAGAGACTGTGAAGATGCTGAACCGAAGGGGTTGCTGAGAATAAGAGACTGTGAAGATGCTGAGGTGAAGAGAGTTGCTGAGAATAGGAGACAGTGAAAATGCTGAGCCGAAGGGGTTGCTGAGAATAAGAGACCGTGAAGATGCTGAGGTGAAGAGAGTTGCTGAGAATAGGAGACAGTGAAAATGCTGAGCCGAAGGGGTTGCTGAGAATAAGAGACTGTGAAGATGCTGAGGTAAAGAGAGTTGCTGAGAATAGGAGACAGTGAAAATGCTGAGCCGAAGGGGTTGCTGAGAATAAGAGACTGTGAAGATGCTGAGGTGAAGAGAGTTGCTGAGAATAGGAGACAGTGAAAATGCTGAGCCGAAGGGGTTGCTGAGAATAAGAGACTGTGAAGATGCTGAGGTGAAGAGAGTTGCTGAGAATAGGAGACAGTGAAAATGCTGAGCCGAAGGGGTTGCTGAGAATAAGAGACCGTGAAGATGCTGAGGTGAAGAGAGTTGCTGAGAATAGGAGACAGTGAAAATGCTGAGCCGAAGGGGTTGCTGAGAATAAGAGACCGTGAAGATGCTGAGGTGAAGAGAGTTGCTGAGAATAGGAGACAGTGAAAATGCTGAGCCGAAGGGGTTGCTGAGAATAAGAGACCGTGAAGATGCTGAGGTGAAGAGAGTTGCTGAGAATAGGAGACAGTGAAAATGCTGAGCCGAAGGGGTTGCTGAGAATAAGAGACCGTGAAGATGCTGAGGTGAAGAGAGTTGCTGAGAATAGGAGACAGTGAAAATGCTGAGCCGAAGGGGTTGCTGAGAATAAGAGACCGTGAAGATGCTGAGGTGAAGAGAGTTACTGAGAATAGGAGACAGTGAAAATGCTGAGCCGAAGGGATTGCTGAGAATAAGAGACCGTGAAGATGCTGAGGTGAAGAGAGTTGCTGAGAATAGGAGACAGTGAAAATGCTGAGCCGAAGGGGTTGCTGAGAATAAGAGACCGTGAAGATGCTGAGGTGAAGAGAGTTGCTGAGAATAGGAGACAGTGAAAATGCTGAGCCGAAGGGGTTGCTGAGAATAAGAGACTGTGAAGATGCTGAGGTGAAGAGAGTTCCTTAGAACAGGGAGCAGTGAAGGGACATGATCATACGTCATCACGTCATCAATGACAGTCCTCGCACTGACTGACCTGATGAATGGTTGCTTGTTGACGTCACAACAGTGTATTGCCAATTATTATTGTAAACTTCTCGTGTCATTGTCAAAAGCTGTTTCTAGATAACGTAAATTATGTTTCTAGTGCACTGGCTTTTTGTCTATACACAAACAGAATCAAATATGTATCTGAAAAATGCATGTATTATTTACTTGGAAAGTGAATTACCAGATTACAGAAATTGTTTAAGAGCCCTACAAAACCCTCTCAACTTTCGATACAGCAAATGTATGTATGACTTATATTATAATCTGCTGTACTGGCCAAAGGTCACGTTTCTGTGGAAATCATATCTAAGCAAAATGATTTGCCAACTGCAGGAGACGTTGGATAAGTCTGTGCCTGCTGAAACTTGCATTCGATTCCACGATCCCGCGATCTTTGAGCGACAATGAGACGAATGTCAAGGACGGTGTGACTTATACTACATCCGCATCTAACTTGGGCAGACATGAATCACGGGATAGACGGCATGGGACTTTGGTGTAGAGAAAACGATGGTCAACTCAACCCAGTCACCGAGTAGTGAACACGCACGCACGCACGCACGCACGCACGCACACACGCACGCACGCACGCACGCACGCACGCACGCACAGACAGAGCGCTGTTTGTGGAACGTGTGACTCTGGTATCCACAAAAACACACACACGCGCACACAGCGCTGTTTGTGATACTCGGGACTCTGATATCCACACACGCACACACACACATACACACAGCGCTGTTTGTGGCACGTGTGAGTCTGGTATCCTGGCACACACACATACAAACACACACACACACACACACACACACACACACACTAACAGTGCTGTTTGTGGCACGTGTAACTCTGGTATCCAGTATCCACACACACACACAGCGCTATTTGTGGCACGCGTGACTCTGGTATCCCCCCCCCCCCACACACACACACATCACACACACATACACACAGCGCTGTTTGTGGCACGTGTGAGTCTGGTATCCTGACACACACACATACAAACACACACACACACACACACACACACACTAACAGTGCTATTTGTTGCACGCGTGATTCTGGTTTCCACCACCCACACACACACACAGCGCTATTTGTGGCACGCGTGACTCTGGTATCCCCCCCCCCCCCACACACACACACATCACTGTTTGTGGCACGTGTGACTCTAGTATCCACACACCCACACATACACACACAGCGCTGTTTGCGGCAGTGTGACTCTGGTATTCACACACACACACACACACACACACACACACACAGCTCTGTTTGTGGCACGTGTATGCCTGGTATCCACACACACACAACACACACACACCTGACACACACAGCGATATTTGTGGCAGGTGTGTGCCTGGTAACCACACATTTAGTTCATAGCTAGTGTAAACCGCTCGTGCTTCTTTTTCTGCTGTGTTTACCCCCTTGGAGCAGCCATACGACCTCAATCAAATAACGCCAGACCGCGCTAATTGTATTTTGCTATTTCCCGCAGCTCCCTATTTGTCCCCCCCCCCCCCCATATTATTCATCTTTGTCTATAATGCTCTTCTCTGCCTGTGTTAGGTCGTGATGTATTTGATTTGCTATGTGGCGTCTGCGAGGGCAAGTCAATAAGTAAGTCACACACTTCTGTGGGATGGCAGGTAAATGCAGTTGGTGTTTTCTACAGGTGTCATTAGGTGACAGTGACAGCAACATCGAACTTTATATTCCCGTTCGTCAGGTGGCGCTAGGTGTCTCATGCGCATGCACAGGGCGTAAACAAAATGGCGACTGCACATACGAAGTGTACAACCACAGAGCAATGCTGTTGTGCGTTTGTGTGTGTGTGTGTGTGTGTGTGTGTGTGTGTGCGTGTGTGTGCGTAGGGACTGCCTGAAAAGGACACTCATAAGGAAATGTTTCCTGTTTATGCTGACAAATGTTTGTCCCATAAAGCGGTGGTTCGTGATGCAATTCGAAGAAAACGTCCAGGACTGCTGACCATAAAGAGTGTTGCTTCTGTGTCGTGTCCTCCTTTAAAGTGTCGTCCCTGGAGTGAAGAGAGTCAACACCCACATTATAATATTTTATTCCCTATCAATATCCTGGAGAATCCACCAGCTTCCGTCCAACACACTCCATCAGCCCGTAGACACCTTTTCCTACCACTCTCTCACTGTCGTACTATGCCCCCTCTCATACTTCCCCAACGCACCATACTCAACAACTCTTGCTTCTAAAAATTAATAAAGATTAATTTATTAAAAGAAAAGTGTAACGTATATGAGACGTGTATGCGAAGAAAATGCGTGATGTGTTCTATACTATGTGTATGATCGGACTTTCAGATAATAGCATAGTTTCTTCATTGCAAGGGCACACCACAGCACATTAAATCATAACCAGTGCACCTCACCCGGTGTCGAAACCCTCTTGCCGGATACTGACTGTCATCTGTAGCCACCTGGTAATCCATCTTCATGATCATCCGAAATAGATACTGTTTGTAAGTACAGATTGATTACGGACTGATTGTCAACTAACTTTGTAAGTTCCTATCGGTCCTAAAGAATGCACAAATCCGTTGTAGTGTATTTAGGTTTTACTGTTAATGTTTCTACACTTGATCCTAACTAGTGTTCATATAGGTTCAAGTATATGTCCTATGTAATATTACACTGGAATCTAGCACACGATGTGACTTATCCGTTAATGTTCTCGTTCCGTAAACAATGTTTGTCCGATGTGTGATATATCAACAATCATCACCCATCCTATGTAAACCATACCACGCAGGAGTCGTTATATTGGCTGGCTCTTCTGGGCCATGCCATGGTGAACCCTTCTGAGTATGAGTCCAGCGTAAACATATACCATCTTTCTTCTCGGACGTTATTCCTTTTCCGTAAGAATCATTTTAGAGTCCAACTGGTGGTCGTCCAATTGGAGTGCACTTCTTCAAAACCAGTGTTGAGTTTCCTAGTAACTGGTGGGGAACCTGTGGGAAAACCAACACAACATGTGAGAGCACTAGTCACTGATCCTACCGGCTGGGTGTAAGCTTACTACCCTGCTCTGTTATTTTACAGCTAACTACTCTGTCAGAGAGCCTTATAGCTTCTCACCTACGTCCGAATCAGGCTATGACAAGGAAAGACCAATAAACAGAGTGCAACTTCAGTATTCTATTCACCCTAGCAGAGCCAATATCACTATTCTACTCTAACTAGTTTTCCACTAACAGTGCTAATCATCACACTATAGTTTTAACAAGGCTACAGTCTATATTAATTAGAACTAATAGACTATATTGACTACCTTATGCAAAACCGCCTCATTCCCGGGATGACTACTACACTTTGCCATAACGACACATGCTAGTTAATCTTAAATTAATCTAACACTGTAGAGCTCTCCCACAAACACGTCCATCATAATCCACGGTTTTGGTCAACTCCCCATCTCCAATCATGGTTTATGGCAAAACCTAAAATTGGTCACGTGACATGGTTGACGTCCTGCAGGTGTTATTTGGGCATATCATCCATTGTCAAGAATCTCTTTTTTTCTGGCTTAGTCACTGTCAAAGTTGTCATCACTTGTTTAGATTCCCAAAACAAGCCAGCGAGTTCCTGTATACTCCCAACAACAGTTGCCAATAACAAGCCGTCAATCTTCTGTCGACCGGTGACAATCACCGCTGCCATTTATGTTTGATGTCTGGAAACTCTAATGACAGACGGACTGTTTCTTCCGAGCTGAGTACTTCCGCTTCCAATCCGAGCTGTTTATAATCTGTCAAAGCGATGTATGATTCAGCTCATTCACTTCCCCTGTTGTCGACCCAATGTAACCCCGTGCAGCTGCAACTATTTACCGTCCTGGGGTTTAACATCCGATTTGTTTATACTGTTAGTTAAAATAGTTGTCGCTGGCAGATAGTCCGTTTAATCAGAAAGCCTCTATAATAATCAACTGGTTAAACCCAAGGTGTTATTTTGTGACATACTGCATGACAATGCCGTGTGTTGCCGGGGCCCATAAGGGAAGCAAAGAATAGCAACACTGTAGCCTACCACGCATGTCGTAAGAGGCGACTAAGGAGGCTTGATGGTTCCGTCGCCCTGCTACTGAGTGAGTGCGTGGCGCGACACTGTGAGCTGTGAGTTTCGTGTGAAGTGCTTTTGAATCTGCCCGAGGTTTTTTGGAACGTGACTGCATGTTCTGAGCGATGGCAGCTGGCTATGTCCCAGAGTTGACCGGTTTTTGCCTTATGCAGAAATGCGTGGCAGCTGGGCTTCTGGTTGACTGCCACTGCTTTCAACGATGAACTGTATTTTCGTGGACTGTGTGGGTGAACATCTAGGAAACATCCAGATGGGAAAATGACTGCCGATTCCATCAGAGATAAACTGGATGTTTCGTGGGGGACTATTGTGTTGACATTCTGGCGGCGGCATTATGCACAGTGTATCTATGCGGGCTGTTGTTTGTCAAGACTCCTGTCTTTTCCACTTTTTACATTGGGCAGCGTTTTATGTGATATTCACTGGCACAGGAACGGAGCATAATGGGGACGACCCGTTGCTGTGAAGTTGGAACCGCGACTAACTAACTAACTAACTAATGCCAGAGAACATACGGTTCGATTAATCAGGAGAAAATTAACCAACTAAGGTGGGAAGTTCTGGAACATCCACCTTACTGCCCCGACTTTGCCCCTAGCGATTTCCACCTTTTTGGTTCACTAAAAACCCACCTTGAGGGGAGACATTTCGCGAATGACGCCGAAGTTGAATATGAAGTGAAAACGTGGTTTAGAAAACAGAGGACGCAGTTCTATGCAGCCTGTTTGGGAGGACTGATAAAACGATGGGATAAGTGCATCAATGTTGGTGGAAGTTATGTTGAGAAATAAAGGGACAATGTTTGTATGAAAATAAACTGGCATCAAGTTGTTATCATATTTAGTTATTTTTCTACAGCCATTTGTGACTTACTTCTAGTTATAATATTAACATGGCAAATTACTGAACGTAAACTTGCCAACAGATCACAGCAGCATAAAATGCTGGTGTTGACTGCGATATCCTGATAAGGATATGCAACTAAGAAGAATATTAACGGTTTTCTCAATATATGTCTCATCCAGCGCCAGTGTGTCTTCTTCATCTCTTAATTTGCCGGAATCTTATAGACTTTGCGCGCTGTTCTAATAATTCCCATGTGTGATCTATGGGAAGAGGCTGTATCAGCTATGGAAATATCGAACACAGAGCAAGTCATTTAAATTACGTACAAGGCTCTTTCCCACACCCGGGTACGTACTGAGTATTTGATGCTAACCCGAATTTTTTTTAGACCAATCGGTAATCGAGAGGAGCGGCTGGCTGAGTGGATAGAACGCAGGACTCTCCTTCGGTAAGGTGTGGAATTTTTTCTGTCGGGGGCAAAAAGAAAATCCTAACCTGCACAGTTTGCAGTCACTGCACTAGCCAGGCGGCCTTAATTTCTCAGGCTCAAAGACCCCTCTACCATACACCGTAAGGTACTATATTGGCAGTAAATGACAGTTATTTTTACAGTTGACAGGTAATCGATAGCTGATGTGGTCAATATCACGTCCAGACTCCTCTACATCCCATATTTCCTGTTAACCATTAGGCTGTGTCGAAATGGGAGCCAAGGTTAATTAAAAAAAAAAACAACAACAAATACACGCTCCTCGATTAGGTTACAACACATGCCATTTGGACAGGTAGGCTATCTCGGTTCCCACAGTGAAGTTAATACTTTATAATACTAAAGATGAGGGTGATAGAACTTAGAACAACGCATACAATACCGTGAATACACGCTGTTGTTAGTTATAAATGTAATAACTCTTTTGACAGAAATGTGAGTGTAAATCTAACTATAAGGTGAATACTATTGTGCTTTTTGTTGAATACTGCAAAAATACAAAATCTAGATTCCAGAAAAAAATCAGAAGTTCTGGTTAGAAAAGACAATTTACCTAAATGTAGATGGATCTGCTATCTTGGATGGAATATGTCTTGGAGGAGATACACCTTACACTCTGATATCTTGGATGGAATATGTCTTGGAGGAGATACACCTTACACTCTGATATCTTGGATGGAATATGTCTTGGAGGAGATACACCTTACACTCTGATATCTTGGATGGAATATGTCTTGGAGGAGATACACCTTACACTCTGATATCTTGGATGGAATATGTCTTGGAGGAGATACACCTTACACACTGATATCTTGGATGGAATATGTCTTGGAGGAGATACACCTTACACTCTGCTATCTTGGATGGATTATGTCTTGGAGGAGATACACCTTACACTCTGATATCTCGGATGGAATATGTCTTGGAGGAGATACACCTTACAGTCTGATATCTTGGATGGAATATGTCTTGGAGGAGATACACCTTACACACTGATATCTTGGATGGAATATGTCAAGAGGACATACACCTTACACTCTGATATCTTGGATGGAATATGTCAAGAGGAGATACACCTTACACTCTGATATCTTGGATGGAATATGTCTTGGAGGAGATACACCTTACACTCTGATATTTTGGATGGAATATGTCTTGGAGGAGATACACCTTACACTCTGATATCTTGGATGGAATATGTCAAGAGGAGATACACCTTACACTCTGATATCTTGGATGGAATATGTCAAGAGGAGATACACCTTACACTCTGATATCTTGGATGGAATATGTCAAGAGGAGATACACCTTACACTCTGATATCTTGGATGGAATATGTCGTGGAGGAGATACACCTTACACTCTGATATCTTGGATGGAATATGTCTTGGAGGAGATACACCTTACACTCTGATATTTTGGATGGAATATGTCTTGGAGGAGATACACCTTACACTCTGATATCTTGGATGGAATATGTCAAGAGGAGATACACCTTACACTCTGATATCTTGGATGGAATATGTCAAGAGGAGATACACCTTACACTCTGATATCTTGGATGGAATATGTCTTGGAGGAGATACACCTTACACTCTGATATCTTGGATGGAATATGTCTTGGAGGAGATACACCTTACACTCTGATATCTTGGATGGAATATGTCGTGGAGGAGATACACCTTACACTCTGATATCTTGGATGGAATATGTCTTGGAGGAGATACACCTTACACTCTGATATTTTGGATGGAATATGTCTTGGAGGAGATACACCTTACACTCTGATATCTTGGATGGAATATGTCTTGGAGGAGATAAACTTTACACTCTGATATCTTGGATTGAATATGTCTTGGAGGAGATACACCTTACACTCTGATATCTTGGATGGAATATGTCAAGAGGACATACACCGTACACTCTGCTATCTTGGATGGAATATATCTTGGAGTAGATACACCTTACACATTGATATCTTGGATGGAATATGTCTTGGAGGAGATACACCTTACACTCTGATATCTTGGATGGAATATGTCTTGGAGGAGATACACCTTACACTCTGATATCTTGGATGGAATATGTCTTGGAGGAGATACACCTTACACACTCATATCTTTGATGGAATATGTCTTGGAGGAGATACACCTTACACTCTGCTATCTTGGATGGATTATGTCTTGGAGGAGATACACCTTACACTCTGATATCTCGGATGGAATATGTCCAGAGGAGATACACCTTACACTCTGATATCTTGGATGGAATATGTCTTGGAGGAGATACACCTTACACTCTGATATCTTGGATGGAATATGTCTTGGAGGAGATACACCTTACACTCTGCTATCTTGGATGGAATATGTCTTGGAGTAGATACACCTTACACTTTGATATCTTGGATGGAATATGTCTTGGAGGAGATACACCTTACACTCTGATATCTTGGATGGAATATGTCAAGAGGAGATACACCTTACACTCTGATATCTTGGATGGAATATGTCTTGGAGGAGATACACCTTACACACTGATATCTTGGATGGAATATGTCTTGGAGGAGATACACCTTACACTCTGATATCTCGGATGGAATATGTCAAGAGGAGATACACCTTACACTCTGATATCTTGGATGGAATATGTCTTGGAGGAGATACACCTTACACTCTGATATCTTGGATGGAATATGTCAAGAGGAGATACACCTTACACTCTGATATCTTGGATTGAATATGTCTTGGAGGAGATACACCTTACACTCTGCAATCTTGAATGGAATTTATGAAATAAAGGACGCTTTTACACGCCTCAGATGCATTTTTGTTGGACTATTCTCATTTTAATGTCTTCTTTACCTATTAAGATAGTAATATATTTTTCCAAATGTTAAACATACTTGTATGTTTGACCATTCCTATTATTTTTCTGACCCCTTTTTCACGTGTTCCGTCTCATGCTACTACATTTCCACTCAGAAGAAATTGATCACATGTTCTAGCATGGCTTTTTGTCTTTAACAATCGACACCATAGCACTCGAGTCAAATCCATAAAAGCTTCACCTCCCTTAGCAAATGGCGTAAAGTGTAGATGATCTTTCTAGTAAACATTTATTGTAAACACGTCGGATTCGTCCTCTTTCTTATACGTCCTCCCTAGTATGAACTACACTATATCAAAATTCAAGCATACGTAAATATGTTCTGTTTTTCATTTGTTATTGTATCTCCAACCAGCTACTTTGTTTTCTGTAGTTATTCTTTGTAAAGCCGTCATATACTTCGTCTTTTATTTTATTTATCTTCGACTAGCATTCGTACATAGATTGACTTCTGAATGCCTGTTTATTCTATCATGCGCCTCCCGACTACTGGGGACGTTGAAGATAATAGACCTCCTGGCTGTCACCTCGTACTCCAGCAAGTCCGGAGAGTGTCCGTCTAAGTCCTGGTAAGAGAAAAGGGTCTATGCTTGGCACGACCTCATGTCATAACACACACTATGATTGCTACAGTGACTCCAGTATCCGCTAGTTACCTCAGAGTTGTAGTAATTGCAGTCACCCCCATCTTCATATTTAAAGAAATAAACCTATAGGTCCCAGCATGCTCAGCAACACACACACGCGCGCGCGCGCACGCACGCACACACTCACACCCTCTCACACACACACTCCTCTTTCCTCCTCCCCTCCCTCCCCCTCCCCCTACCTCTTTGCATAGAACCATCGGTGTTCACTTCTGCTCCATTTCTGCCGGTATTGCCTAGAGAAGAGGTTCTTAACCTTTTTTGTCCCATGCACCCCTTCACCATTTGTTCAGAATGTCATCCCCCCCCCCTTTTTTTTGTATTTCCTCCCTATAATTCCCCCCGCCCCTACATAGTATACGCAAAAATGGAAGCGAAATTTAATAACACATGCTAGTTCAAGACTAGACGTCTATATAAAACGTGATTTGCGGGTCTACTTACGTTATAAAACGAATTTTATAAGGGCGAGAAGTACAGAAGTGTAAAATATGGAGGGAAAACCAAAATCATGTAATCGGTTCCTGTATTAATGCGATCTTGAAATAACCTTAACCCCCCCCCCCCCCCTCCTCTTTCCTGGAAACCCTACAATACCCCTGGGGGGGGGGGAATTCCCCACCGGTTGAAAACCACTGGCCTAGAGTATGGCCTACCACTTCATCCTGCTACGGCAGTATCTTCTATGAGGCTACCCTTACTGAAGATTAAATGGCAAGACAAGATCCCAGACACTGAAGTCCTAGAAAGAGCGTCCATGCCCAGTATCCACACTCTACTAATGAAGAATCAGATTCGCTGGGCTGGTCACTTGACTCGCATGCCAGATCACAGGCTCCCTAAACGAATGTTTTACGGCGAGTTGCGTTGTGGTAAACACTCCCAAGGCGGCCAGAGGAAACGCTTTAAAGACACTGAAAATTTCACTGAAGGCTTTTGGAATTCTTCATGACACCTGGGAGGGAGGCTGCAGCCAGAGACCGAAATTCGTGGCGTGCATCACTACTCAAGGGTGCAGTCACTTGTGAGGCAACCAGGACTGCAAGAGCTGTGAAAAAAAGACAGAACAGAAAAACCACTGCAGAAAATCCTCCTCCAGAAACGTCAAGCATTCTTTGTCCACATTGTCAAAGAACATTCAGAGCCAAAATAGGCCTTATCAGCCATCTTAGAACTCACGGCTCCATACTTTCAACCCCACTGTATGAAATGAATGGTCATCGTCATTCTTGATGGACAAACAACACAACACCCTTACCTGTGTTTGTGAAATATTGTGGCAATAGAAATACCTGCTGAAATACAGGGTGATTTTTTGTAACATGGAATACCGCCCACGCTTTCCGGCATGGCACATGATTGATTGATTGATTGAATACTGTTATTGGTGGGTAGTGTTTTCTTTTATGTTTAAAAAAAAAAAAACACGTGTTGTGTCCTTGTTATTAATCATCCTTCGAGAATGCTTTCTATTTGTGTTGTTGCAATATCCATTGTTTCTTATTTACCAGTGTCCGAATCTGACATATGTGTCATAGACATGGATGTAACGCTATCTTTAACAAACATATTTGTGTTTCCTACGTTACATAAGCGTTATGTTATATTGATAACGTATGGCAAATTCTTTAGGTTGTGCCGAATTTATATTCAGCTGAAGTACTAAGTTGGTGAAACTGTTCCCTAAGAATGTGAATTCCCTCGACTTGTAAAAAAAAAACCAAACTTTATTAATTTTCAACATAAATGTTTCGAAAGACCCTCCTAGCTTATGGCTATATAAAACAAAATAACACATCCACACTAAATTGGACATAACCTTGACTTTTAGTTCAGAAAGTCAATAGCAAACTAAGTTAAGTTAGTTGCATATCCTTTATAGGACGTCGCAGTCAACCCCAGCATTTATGTTTGCTGTTTGTGATCTCTTGGCAAGTTTACGTTCAGTAGTTTGATATTGCTTTCTGAACGTAGGCCAGCCATACTATTTCGTAAAAAGCGAACGCAAGATGGTCTGCTGCCAAACCGGCCGCAGCTATGTTTCGAACGCGGTATGCGGGAGTACGAACTGCGTCTGAAACTCCTTCGCCATGGAGCCGGCAATTGCAAACTACTGAACGTTATATTGCTTGTTAAATCAACCTGGGTTTGATCGCAACGTCCTGCAAAGGACATGCACCATTGTTAAAAATGTCGCGTGACTTTATGTTTTGAATGGAGACCTTCATCTCTGAGTTACTTCAAATGTCGTGTGACTATATGTTTTGAATGGATACCTTCATCTGGGAGCCACTTCAACTGTCGTGTGACTGTATGTTTTGAATGGAGACCCTCATCTGTGAGCCACTTCAAATATCGTGTGACTATATGTTTTGAATGGAGACCCTCATTTGTGAGCCACTTCAAATGTAGTGTGACTATATGTTTTGAATGGAGACCGTGATCTGTGAGCCACTTCAAATGTTGTGTGACTATATGTTTTTAATGGCGACCGTAATCTGTGAGCCACTTCAAATGTCGTGTAACTATATGTTTTGAATGGAGACCCTCATAGGTGAGACACTTCAAATATCGTGTGACTATATGTTTTGAATGGAGACCTTAATCTCTGAGCGACTTCGAATGTCGTGTGACTATATGTTTTGAATGGAGACCTTCATCTGTGAACCACTTTAAATATCCTGTGACTATATGTTTTAATGGAGTTCGTCATCTGTGAACCACTTCAAATATCGTGTGACTATATGATTTAAATGGAGACCTTCATTTGCGAACCACTTCAAATGTCATGTGACTATATGTTTTGAATGGAGACCTTCATCTCTGAGCGACTTCAAATGTCGTGTGACTATATTTTTGAATGGAGCCACTTTAAATGTAAATAAATTAAAATATTCTTCTCCACACCTTGAGGCGTATTGGTTATATGGTGCTAGTCTCATATTTTTAGGACCGGTTGTCACTCGACGGACCATGTGGTCAATGCCGCGCCGGCATCTTTACTTTCAAAAACGTTTCCTCGTACCTGTTTTAATTACAAGCTGGGTCAGCCTGCCAGCACATACCACTTGTATAAACATCCCAGTCTCTATGGGATTCGAACACACAATCACCAAACCGGCAGGCAAGAGTGCTAGCCATTGCGCTGCCATGGATACTGACTCAAGTGAATTAAGAATTACGTCTTTCGGTATTTGACGCCATTGAAAGGAACTCTCACGTCACAGTACTCAGGAGAAGCCGAAGAAGGTGAGTGGATACTTATATTTTCAGAGACCAGTTCCTCACTGCTCCATCTACTTCGTCCTCTACACCGTCCCTTCCTGCTAAAGTCAATCTGAATCCCGGATTCAACCAATCGTAGCCGTATGTGGCCATCGCCTTGTGTTTGAGTGTGCATGTGCTTGTGTTTGTGCCTGTGGCTGAGTGGATGTGTATATTATGCGCATGGGTTGTTTCTTGACTAGGTGGATGTGTGAGTGCGATTGTGCTTGAGCACGAATGATAAGTGGGAAAATCGCGGAGTCATAAACCAGTGGGTTGATGCTTACATTAATAGAGTGGTACAAGTGGAATAGTGAGTGGCAAACTCTTGTGGTCATCAACTAGTATATTGATGTCATATTAGATAAGAATTAGTCGCAGTACAAGGTTAAATTCTGAATGGAATAACCTATGGGATCTCCAGTCATTGGTTGGATCACAAGTCAGTGGATGAGTCACCGGTCAGTGGATGGGTCACCGGTCAGTGGATGGGTTACCAGTCAGTGGATGGATCACCAGTCAGTGGATGAGTCACCGGTCAGTGGATGAGTCATCGGTCAGTGGGTGGGTTACAAGTCAGTGGATGGGTTACCAGTCAGTGGATGGATCACCAGTCAGTGGATGAGTCACAGGTCAGTGGATGAGTCATCGGTCAGTGGGTGGGTTACAAGTCAGTGGATGGGTCACCAGTCAGTGGGTGGGTCACCAGTCTGTGGATGGGTCACCAGTCAGTGGATGGGTCACCAGTCAGTTGATGGGTCACCAGTCCGTGGATGGATCACCGTTCAGTGGATGGGTCATCGGTCAGTGGATGGGTCACCAGTCAGTGGATGGGTCACTAGTCAGTGGATGGGACACCAGTCAGTGGATGGGTCACCGGTCAGTGGATGGGACACTGGTCAGTGGATGGGTCACCAGTCAGTGGATGGGTCACCAGTCAGTGGATGGGACACCAGTCAGTGGATGCGACACCAGTTAGTGGATGGGACACCAGTAAGTGGATGGGTCACCAGTCAGTGGATGGGTCACCAGTCAGTTGATGGGTCACCAGTCTGTGGATGAGTCACCGTTCAGTGGATGGGTCATCGGTCAGTGGGTGGGTTACAAGTCAGTGGATGGGTCACCAGTCAGTGGATGGGTCACCAGTCAGAGGATAGGACACCAGTCAGTGGGTGGGTCACCAGTCAGTGGATGGGTCACCAGTCTGTGGATGGGTGCTATCGTAGAATGAGCTTTACAATCAGGAATGGTTAACTGGAAACTCCTAGCGCCATAAAACAGTGCATTGGTGTTTCCATAGAGTATTGTAAGCAGAAACTGCGAAGCGTGGTTGTGGGTGCGATGCTTATATAGGTGAGGGTGTTTTGGGTGAGTGTGTGTGTGTGGGTGGCTGGGCATGTTATGTGTATAGGTGGATTTATGGGTGTGTAGTGCGAGTTTGTATGTGTGTGTGTGCATGTGGATGAGTGGGCATGCGTATTGTATAGACAGTGTTATGTGCAGGTGAGTCTATGGGTGTGTATGTGCATGTGTAGAAATGATGAATAAAAAATCTCCGGGATCATCAAACAATGGATAGAAACCAAATTTGATAGAACGTTACAAACATAGAATGGTATGGAACCACAAACCAGTTTATTGTTTCTATAATAGATACAGAATTAACAATATTACCAGGAGGCATTGTGAATGCAATATCTCGAGGCCATCTATTAGTGAATTGATGCTATCACAAATATATAAGATAGTATTACGAAAATGAATGGTAAATGCGATATCCCATGGGGCATGAACCAGATGATTTATACTAGTACAGAGAAATCATCACAAGCAGCTACCAACTCACTAAATCTTTCTTTTTTATGTGATTCCAACATGTCCTTCTAATAACACTATTGCTGGTTTGAAACACATCACCATTGACTCAACGGTACGGGGCTGTGGTTTCATGTTGGCGTCTATAATAATTATTCTACTTCTTCTTTTTCTTCTTCTTCTTCTTCAGCGTTCCGAGCCATTGAGGTTCTTTGCTGCAGATACAATCCGTCTCCATTCGTCTCTCTGGCTGACCTTCTCTTGCCAGTCGCTGATTCCAAGTGCTTGTAGGTCTGTATATGTATTATCTCTCCACCGCCTTCTTGGTCTACCTCGGGGTCTACGGTCATTTATTTCCTGAGTGTAAGCGAGTTTTGTTTCCCTATTATCTTCCATTCTTTCTATATGCCCCAGCCATTGTAGTCTATTAGCCTTCATGATACCAGTGATTAGCGTGGACTTAAACAGATCATAAATGTCTTTGTTACTTCTTCTTTTCCACTCTCCACTTTGTGTATCCCTAATGGGTCCAAAGATGCGTCTTAAAATTTTGTTCTCAAAGGTTTGTAACAAGGCTTCGTCTCTTTTCGTTGTACTCCAGGTTTCAGAGCCATACAGCACAACTGGTCTGATCAGTGTTTTGTATATTGTGATTTTGGTGTTACGAGATAGCGCCTTTGATTTTAGTAGATGTTGTAGTGCATAGTATATCTTATTTCTAGAGTTGATTCTAGTTTGTATTTCTTCCCTTATGATGTTGGAGCAGTTGAAGATTGTACCCAGGTATTTGTATATTTCCGTTCTTTTAATGGTCATATTATCTATTTGTATGTGGCCAGAGTTTTTAGCCATTCCGTCTCTTGAAATTACAATTATTCTACTTGCTTGTCATAATTATGATTACTTATTACAAATATTATGTTTACAGGGAAATGCAGAAATAATTCAAATATTTGTAAAATCACATTCAACTCATCATAATCATCATCAAGTGCCCTGCCAGGTGGCATAGGCGTTCATGTCTCTCCTCAGATCTCTGTCATTGTGAAATTCCACATGCTCCGATCTACTCAGCGCCCTTTTGGTGTCTGTGGTTTCGTGAATACAGTTTCACGATCCCAACTTACCAGATTGTAAGTCAGCCGTAGGAGATTTTGGATTAGATCGCTTTGCGTTGATTTTCACAATGCATTGGCTAATTTCTGAACGAAAACTTGCCCAAACAATCACAAGTTGTCAATAAATGTTGGGGTTGATTGTACGACGTAACGTTTTAACTTCGGGCCTGGATGCGCGTCTATGGATAACAAATGCATATAGACAAAGTTTAAAACTATTCTTATACCTTGATAAATGAACATATAGGATATGTTTAACGTATGATTCATTTGATTTTGGAAATAAATAGCTGAACCTGTGTTCACGCCATACTGCGCAATACTACTCCAATACTCACCCGTAACCTAGTTATCAGTATTTAAAAACTGAGACTGAGAGAGAGAGAGAGAGAGAGAGAGAGAGAGAGAGAGAGAGAGAGAGAGAGAGAGAGAGAGAGAGATAGAGATAGAGAGAGAGAGAGAGAAACAGAGAGAGAGAGAAACACACACACACACACAGATAGAGAAGCAGGCAGAGAGAGAGAGAGAGAGAAACACACACACACACACAGATACAGAGAGAGAGAGAGAGAGAGAGAGAGAGAGAGAGAGAGAGAGAGAGAGAGAGAGAGAGAGAGATCATTCGCCAAACATGTGACAACTGAAATGTTATTATTGTTCTTATATTCCGTGCAACATAATTTATCCTTCATCATCATAACGTACCATGATGGTAAGCTTGGGTGATCGTGATTTGCCATCTCACACGAAAACCAGTCCAGGATCAAGAATGAGTTCTTTCCCCTATGACGCCATTTGACCAAGCGATCCAGAAATGTCTAGCATTGTCTTCCGTGAGCTTTATTCCCCCGTCAAGTTTTCCAGCTGTCACTCGGTTTTAAATTTTACCTCTCGTAATTTCATGCACACAATATTATTGACTGTGTAATCTTATATCTCAGTTCATTTTGAGGTTTTCATCTGCTTTTTATCGAAGATGGATGTATTTGTTTTATTCCCACCCAGTGTTGTATTCTTTGTATTTGTAATAAAAATCTTTAACGATATATTTCTCAGCTTGTCTACTTATTGCTCATGTCAAATATGCTTACTAAAGTATAGAACTCGGAGATATTCTTCATAATGAGTAACTCGTAGTCGTCGCCGTTGTCATCGTCACATTTCTTGCAAACTGGCGCAGGTGAACATGTCTCTCTGTATATCTCGGTCCTTGTTCTTGATCAAATCTATGACATTCTTCATACTATAATCATGCCACTGACTCTTTTACCGCTTATCTTTTCAATCGTCACGTTTTTATATGTTCGCCAACCCCTCATTTCTTTATTACATGCCCACAGAAAACTGTGTCCTTCTTACAGTTGTGTATAATGTTCCACTCTAGTTACCATCTTCCAGGCAACCGTTGTGAATTATTCTAGCCGTCCAATGCATTTACATCATTCGTCTCAGAAGCTGCATCTCCGCTGCTTCAAAGCTCTTCCTATTTTGTTCACTCACAATCCAAGATTTATTGCCACACAGCAGAACAGGTTCGATATACCATTTCATTACCATATTTATGTCATTCAGTGAAAGTAATTATTACATAAAGTACTTTTTGTCTTCTGAATTGCAGTCTATGCTTAAAATATTCTGTTCTTAATCTGTGTCCGTATCATCCATATGATTTCTCCCAGATGTTTGAATTTATTGACTTTGTTAAGCATTTCTCCTTGTTTTGTAATATCACATTGTGGTGTTATATTTTTCTTTGATATAACCATATTTGAAAATTCTCTTGATATTCAAGGAAAGTTCGTTTATTTTATGACTTTCTATTGTTACAATGTCCAACATTTTTTTGCAGATCTTTTGAGTTTTCAGCTGTCAATACTGTGACATGTGCATAAGGCAGGTTGTTTAATTTATAACACCAACCTCGTATTCCTGGCATATCTTTGATCGCCCTCATTACTATTTTACTGTAGAGAGTATAGAGATCCGGTGACAAAACATATCCCTGTCTTATTTATTGTTTTATTTGTTCATACATGTCCTCTTCAGTGTCCGTTTTAATTGCTGCCTTTTGTTTCCATTAATATTCTCGAATGTTTGAATCATTTAAACATCTTTCACTTTATCAAATACATCGGTATAATCTGCAAAGCTCAAATATAGGTCTTTCTGTGTCTCAACTTATGTCTCTGTTAATGTTCATATTGTGTACAGTGCATTATTTTATGCTTTCCGTTTTATACATTCACACTGTTCATGACTAATTTCCATGTTTATTTTCCTTCTGGTTCTTCTCATTACATTAGTGAGTAGGATGTTGGTGACATAGTGTATTACGTTAATTGTACGAACATGTTTATATTAAATTACTCCTGGTTTCTTTATTGAAGCTATAAATAGAGATGTCAGCATGCCACTAGGCGCGCATGTACAGACACACAAACACACACACACATTCACTCACATACACACACAGACACACACACACACACACATATATAAATATATATCCATGATGTGCCATGCCAGTAAGCGTGGGCGGCCATGTTTCGCCATCTTACCCGATCACCAGAGTCGTGGATCAGCTCCGTGTTCGTGTCCCGACTATATGGTCAAGCCATCCAGATATTTACTTCTCGCTCTTGTTCTTTTTCCCTCAATCTTGCCAGTTGTCAACAAAGTTCTCTAGTTTATATCTCACACCGTCTCTCCCCCTCCCCAACAAACAAAAAAAAATGGACTGTTTACGTCTTATTTCTCTAATCAGTTTGCGTCTTTCATTTGCATTTTGTAACTTTAAATATTCAAACATGATGAAGAGGTTCCAAATGGCTGCCAAGTAATGTTTCAAGGCATTAATCTCTGATATATTAAGTAATACCTGAGCAAAATAAAAAAAAATAAAAAAATAAAAAAAAATAGTTTTGTGGGGGTCTGATAAACTGATCGTAGAACTGTAACACAGCGTGGGGACGAATAAAACATTTATCGTCTTCTTGTTTGTATGTATGTTGACAAAACGGACGTTGCTTCTAAAACTTCGTCGGATCACAAATAACATTTCATTAAAACTGACAAGCATGTCTAGGAGTTAAGAATAGGACAGGCTGAGACACCACAGCAATCTTTACTTTAGCTACAGTCAATCTAAGTAAGTTCTGGCTCAAATATCTACGGAACTCCCCGAAGATAAAATTAACCACCCAATGAGAGGCGAGTTTCTCTGCGCAAGTGCCACAACTCTACATCCGGGCTTGTATTTCAAATGCTAAGAGGAAGCAGAGTTGTGCTTTTGCAGACGACGTCCAGACCCTCAGTCAGCAGGATATGTGAGGATCAGCTGGTAGATTTCTGAATGATTCTGTTTAAAGATTTACGTGTTCGCTTGACTTGAGTTCACTGGGGATTTAATTCATTGCTGTAGATTTTTCTCGAAGTCAAACTGTGTACCAAGTCTCCCAAGATGGGGTGCGTAACCAGCCAAGAAGATAAGGCCGCTGTTGAGCGATCCAAACAAATTGATAAATCGCTGCGGATGGATGGAGAAAAAGCAGCTCGCGAAGTCAAGTTGCTTTTGCTTGGTAAGTTTGATAGCTTTAATAATAATCTGAATATCATATAAATATATACGATTTCTCCAGAACTTCAAAGTTACGTTACAGAAACCCTTGTTAATTATCAATTTAAAAAAAAAAAGCATTACATTTGTTTACAAAGTTGGTTGCATATGCACATCCTTTACAGACGTAGCTGTCAACCCCAACATTCTTTTGCTGTTTGTGATTCCTGGGCAAGTTTTACGTTCAGTAGTTTGCCATTGCTTTCTGAACGAACTGCGTCCGTGAGCCCTCGCCACGGAGCGGACACCCACAATTAATTAACTTAGTTTTCCAAAGCATTAATATTATTATACAATAATAATAATATTACATTACTACTGCTCAAAGTATTTAGTAGAAATTAGGCCCTAATTTAGTGCTCGAAATTTATCTTTAGTGGCTGTCAGTGACTATCTTAATTATTTTCACTGATACCAATTTGAAGACTGCTAAATTCAAGTATTGTATTCTAATTCATATCAAGCTCAAGACACTATATAAGTATATACTATCAATCCTTTGTTATAATTGGTATTGTGTCTATTATATTGATTATTATACCAGCCACTTAGTGAAATTTTAAAACTTGGTTTGATATTGATTAAACCTGGACAGCTGAATAGAACCTGAAAAATGATTTCCAACGGTACCTCATTCAAGTCTGTATGTTGATTCAGAGCCGAGATAGCTAATTGTACTATAACTATAATATTATTTTTATATACTTCTTCTTCTTCTTCTTTTGTTCGCTTGAAATATGTATATAACTGCAATGTTGTCTCTTGTATGAATCTAACAGTCTTGTTTAGTTCACTCAGTGGTCCATAGAGTTTATCTTCCACTGTTGTCTCTCTAGGCCAGAAGGTTCGCCTGGATATGTTGTAGTTTGGGCAGTCCTGGAGTATGTGCTCTGCTGTCTGCAACACCAAACCACATATGCACATGGCTGAGTCACAAATCTTGAATTTTGTATACACGATGTTGCGTAATCTATTGTGTCCTGTTCTGAGGCGCAGAATAATTACCTGTTCTGGTCTGTCCATAACGTGGTAGTCGTCTTGAGTAGGGTTTGGTTGCCTTCTGACTGATTTGATCATTCTTTTCTTTTGGTGGAATGTAATGGGCACATCAAGCAGTTCTTCATTTGCTCCTTCCTTAGCCAATCGATCAGCTCTGTCGTTTCCGGGGACTCCACAGTGGGATGGTATCCACTGTATGGTGACCTTATGCTGACTGCTAAGTTCAGAAAGTAGTGTCATTAGAACTGGTGGTCAAAGAAATCCAGGAGAAATAATAAAAGATATGAGTAAATATGACATTCAATCAATCATGTGCCATGCCGGAAAGCGTGGGCGGTCATGTCTCGCCATTTCACTCGATCACCAGTGTCGTGGATCAGCTCAGTGTTCCTGTCTCGTCCATGCCATGTGGCCAAGCCATCCAGGTATTTTCCTCTCGGTCTTCCTCTTGGTCTGTTCCCTTCGATCTTGCCAGTTGTCACTAAGTTCTCCAATCCATTTCTTCTCATAACATGTCTTTAAGCGAATCATGATATACTAGGCACTTTTAAAGAGGTAGTTTGCCGTTGCTTTCCTCTATGGCAGTGATCTTACTGATCGGTGACCGCAGCCATTGGCTCAAGTAGAGCTCTTCTGCCTGCCGTTGTATAATTAGAGGCCATGACCCACAATATCTGTCGGCTGCCCTCAAAATTACATCCACCACCTGCCTTCCGTGGCTTCTTTTGAAAACTTCCAATAAAAGGAACACAATATATCATCACATAATCCACAGGGAAACACTATTCACGGGGAATCCAAAGGAAATCACACGAAATCCAATGAAAAAACACAGAATAGCGTCCCTCCGAAAAGCCATTTTACCGGAAATATGACATTAAGTCAGCAATTAAACAAGAGTAACAGAAGAATGGACACACATATGGAATTTGTATATACTGTAATGGACGTATATATTTTTCTAACATACTTTTGCTACTTCATCTTGTGTTTTCGATTGCCACAGGCTTATGTCAGTGGGACATATAATAATGTATTCAGTTAACGGTATCCATTGGAGTTCATTTTATTATTATGTATCAGGCATTCAGTAAAATAAGCTAATAAGGGAATTTTAAGTTTATTCGTTACCTGACATATTCTTATTGAAGCATTTAACAATTTGTATGCAATTCTTCCTGTCCAGCTTTGATTCCATATGTGTGTCCATTCTTCTGTTACTCTTGTTTAATTGCTGACTTAATGTCATATTTACTCATATCTTTTATTATTTCTCCTGGATTTCTATGTCCACCATTTAATTACCGTCTATTCCTATGTGTGCTGGTATCCACACAGTCATCACTGAATCTGTTATGTAGATGTATAGTAGCTAAGAAGATCTCCTCTGCTATATCTTTTCTACTACAATCAGAAATTCATGTGTTTAGGTATACAGATAACATCAGATGGGAGTTGTATCACAGAAATTCGTTCATATACTTTGTTGGAGATAATGAGATGCATGATCACCAATGCCAGTCAGTGAATCATTTGATGATGATAAACACAGCCATAATATTCAGCTAACAGTGTCAGTAACATTAGTTCACTGAGACAATACAACATCTTAGACATCTATAATTTAAAGGTTATAGAATGGTATTTTTCAAATAGACTATTTTAATTACCATAAATCTCATACAGGCATCTGCGACTTAGGAGCAGTGAATGCAGTTTCATAATCCTGACATATCAGGCTCAAAGTCAGCTTCAGGCGATTTAGGATAAGATCACTTTGCTTTAATTTTCATAATGATGTAAGCATTGGCCATTCAGAAAGCAATGGCAAACTTTTTATTTGCATATCCTATTTACAGGACATCACTGTCAACACCAACATTTTACTGCTGTTGTTGATGCCTTGGCAAGTTTTATGTTCAGTAGTTTGCCATTGCTTTCTAAATGACTAGCTCCCATACCAACACGTTAAAACCCCAGCGTGACACGGTCTGCTGCCAAATCAGTCGCTGCCACGTTTCGAATGCATGGTAAATCGCTCACGAATAGCATTCACAAGTGTTTAGGCCTCGGAGACTGGCAAGGGCAAACTAGTGAAGAAAATTGCCTAGAAAATCATATGCAGCCAATAAATGCTGGGGTTGATTGGGAAGTGTTGTAAAATAACCTGTTACTAACTAAAATACACATCCACAATTTCTTATGGCTTATAGGCTCATTAATTCTTCAGTATCAAGCAATATTTGCTTCTTCTTTCATTGAAATGAAATAAATTGTCTATGTCTGCTGTGTTTTTCTGGTATAAATTTCACTGTCTTTGTTAGTTCACTCAGTGGTCCACAAAATTTAGCTTTCAATGTTTTTTTCTCAAGGCCAACAGGTTTGACTTGATATGTTGTATTTGGCAAGTCTGGGAGTACATGAGCTACTATCAGAGACACCATTTTACATATGCTCATGGCTTATTTACCAATAGTAAACATTGTTTACATGTGACACCACATTCAGTTGTAATCTGATCTGAGGCACAGAATAATGATTTGTTCTGGTCTGTTCATAAAATAGCCATCGTCTTGTCCTGGTGTTGATGTCTTTCTAGCTGATTTGATTTTTGTTTTCTTTTTGTGGTAAATGACTTGTACTTCTGGTTGCTCTTTTGTTGCATCTTCCACTATATGGTGACATTACAGCAGCATGTGATTAGCTCTTGTCCATTCATTTTAGCTATAAGCAAGGTCTCATAATCACATTGGATCGGAAGTGTAGGACTTGGCCAGCAGGCAGCGCTGAAGGGAATCAACAATTGATACAAGGCAATTCGCACCCAGGTGATGTAATCGTCTACACAGATGGCTCTGTGCTAAAAAGCAAAAGAAGTACACGGGAGTTCATAGTGAAAGTTAATGGATAGTGTTTAGTGCAGGGAAGCCTGGCATATGATACCATAAAATCTAATCTGAGAAAGGTGGTGGAGGATAAACAACAGATAATCGCTATTGTAATGGACTCACAGATCATGCTGAGCAAGATGAAGACAGGTATATTTTTGCAGAGTGGCTTGCATCAATGAAAAAATCTAAGATAGGGAGCATCCATTGGAAATGAACAAGCGGACAAACTGGCTGGATCTGCACCTCAGGGTGAGGTATTGGTGCACAGTAAGGCAGATGTGGTCAGGGCTCTTTGAGATTGTGTGTAAAGTCTGGAAGAACAGATACACCATCATTGCCTGTAGAGAATTGTGTGTATAGTGTGGAAGAACAGATACACCATCATTGCCTGGAGAGAATTGTGTGTATAGTGTGGAAGAACAGATACACCATCATTGCCTGGAGAGAATTGTGTGGCGAGATGTGATCAGAGAATCTCATTTCTCAAAGGAAAGGCCAGACGGCCACATCAGATTGCAATTGGTACCATTAATATTGTCTCTTTGCTGGCTGTTGAAGATTAGGATGGAGCATGTATGAAAATATCCGGAATGCTGTAATGTCAGTTCTTGACTTAACTCAACTCTTAGCGATCGCTCTCTATTTAAGTTTTGTCATAGCAGACTAAAGAAACCTGACTACTGACATGATAAATCCCACTGTATATTGATCCTCTCTGGAAGTCGTGTACTCATATTCTTGTATAGTGATTGTTTTACATCTAAGACATCGCTGTAAAATCTTTGACTGAGAGTTAACTCCTCATTTACGGAAATGTCACAATGTTGTTCTGGCCTGCTCATGAACTGGTCATCATCTTGTGCTGGTATTGGTATCTTTCTGATTGATATAAGGCTACTTTTACAATTTCACGAAAGTTAGACAGTAGTATCTTTAAGGCTTATCATCTTCCACATGTACAATAATTGTGCATACACACACACGGGGTCATGATGTTAGTTGCATGTCCTTTACAGGACATTTCAGTCAATCCCGGCATTTATTAGCTGGTTGTGATTTACTAGGCACTATTAATTCAGTAGTTTGCCTTTGCTTTTTGAATGGCCTACTCCTTCATACTGTCAAAATCAAAACAAAAAGGTCTGCTTCCAAATCACCCACTGCTGATTTCGAACCCTGGACTTTTATGTCGGGGAATTATGGAAATGCGCGTCACACTGTCCCCTTTGCCACAGTGCCGATTGTGTCAGGATATACTGGCTTGAAAAGAAAAAAAAGAAAACAAACTAGTTTCCCGCGCAGGTATTTCATTGTGGACATGTAGTGTTATCTCTTCACGTGTTCTTGATGATGACCTAATTTGGTGGAAACACCAGTTCCCTTCCTTGCTGTCTTTTCGTTACAGATAATTCTGAAATTATTATCTGATAACCATATCATGTGGGAGGAATGGTAGCACAGTGGCTAGCATGCTTGTTTGCCAGGCAGAAGGTCATGTGTTTAAATTCCCAGGGAGGTGGTTTTTATAAAATTAACATGGCCTTCTAGCTTAAGGTGGATACAAGGAAATGTCCCGTGAACAAAAGGCGACTGAACATATCACTCTTTTAGTGCCGATTGGTCTATGAAATATGAGGCTAGCACCACATAATTAATATGTCTCAAGGCTTATAAAATGTCCCTTTACGGTAAAGTTTACCTTTACTCATTTCATGGGGTTGGGTTGCACACCGGAGTCACACTTGTTGAAAAAAAACAAAAAAAACAAGAAGACTATTGCCACTTCTGAGGATAGCACCTAGACAACTGTCTTGGTAAGCAAACACACTGACCATTATGTAACCATGGCTAAAGTGTGTTTACTATTGTATTTTAATGCATACACGTGACTCAGTGGTTAGTGAACTTGTCTGCCAAAACAGTGGTCCGAGATCGATCCCTAGAAGAGGCTGGATTATGTTTTTAACCAGTGCTTGATCGACCCAGCCTCATAAAAATGGGTATCAGACAATTTTCTGAATTTGGCGGGAAGGAAGGACAACAAGGAAGGGAATTAGCCATGCTATCTCACAGGTCATGGCCGAGAATATTTGAAGGTCTAACACTTCACATCCCAGTGGCAGTATCAGTGACCTTTTGTTCTGGTGAATTTGTACAAGCACTGTTCAATATGATTGAAGTAGTTGTAAAGTTGACAGATACGATCAACTTACATTTTAAAAATGAATATTTTATGTCTTAAAAAAAAGTCGCTTAAAAGTCGACAGGGTCGACTTCATTGCACCGGGTTTTATCCCATATGGCTCGGTCTCTTTCCGAAACGCGAAAAGCGTCGCACAAAGCACGAACTCCGTAGCTGTAGCGACGACCCACAGGAGTCTCCGAAAAATTTAATTCGTAAACCGAAGGACGCGGCCCGGAATCGAACCCACAACCTTCGGAGCCCGAGTTAAACGGCTTGACCACTTCGCCACAGAGGTTGATCTTTAGAAGTACTGTTCTTGGTTAAGTTTGAATTGAATATTTCGAACACAAAACACAAGTCAACTCTCTCTCTCTCTCTCTCTCTCTCTCTCTCTCTCTCTCTCTCTCTCTCTCTCTCTCTGTGTGTGTGTGCGAGAGAGAGAGAGAGAGAGAGAGAGAGAGAGAGAGAGAGAGAGAGAGAGAGAGAGAGAGAGAGAGAGAGAAACACATTCTATTTGACCTACGCCTTTATTTTCTATTATCTTTTATTTGTTTAATTGGTGCCTTGTTTTTGTCAAATTAGGTTTTTACACGCCTGAAGTATGTATATGCTTAACTTTTTCTTCTTCTAAGTTCATTTGTTGAATCATTTGTTCTGGCTTCAGGTTTGTTATTGTTCCACTTAAAATTACTAAAACAATACGCATGTTGAATAACGGGCACCTGAGAGTTCTTGCGCATTGAAGGTTTTTAATTAGCATTTTATTTACCTGACTCATCTAGAGAGAGAGAGAGAGAGAGAGAGAGAGAGAGAGAGAGAGAGAGAGAGAGAGAGAGAGAGAGAGAGAGAGAATTTGTAAAATTATAATTAGAATATAGATTGCTCTGTTTATTACTTCCCAAAAGTTTTGATACATTTAGGCATACAGTTATCAGTATGCATCACTGATGAAACTTAACAAAAAGTCCAGTGTGTGACAAAAAGTACCATCGCACAGCTGTGAAAAGTTAAGAACCCTTATCTGAGCTCAGCCTATGTGGATCTGACCCCATAATTGCATAGATCAGTCGGCACATACTAGAAGTGGTCAATATTATTCTGTCCTCTCTCTCCGGGTGTGCATTTTAGGCTGGGTCGACAATCCATCATGTGCCATGCCGGAAAGCGTGGGCGGTCATGACTCGCCATTTCACTCGATCACCAGAGTCGTGGATCAGCTCAGTGTTCCTGTCTCGACCATGCCATGTGGCCAAGCCATCCAGGTTTTTACTTCTCGGTCTTCCCCTTGGTCTGTTCCCTTCGATCTTGCCAGTTGTCACCAAGTTCTCCAATTCATTTCTTCTCATAACATGTCCAAAAATTTTTACTGTCTACGTCTAATTTCTCTAATCAATTTACGATTTTCATTTGTTTCATCTATTACTTGGTCTTTGGTTTTTCTGTCTGTCCATGGTATTCTTTGCATTCGCCTCAGAAACCACATTTCCTCAGCCATCAGATGTTTTTCAGCTTGACTGCTCATTGTCCAAGTTTCACATCCATACAAAAGTATAGGCTCTATATAGCCCCTCAACACGCTTTTTCTCGTTTCAATTGACATCTTTTTATTGGTCAGTATGTTTTTCATCTTGCTAAAGGCTACTTTCGCCATGGCGATTCTTGTTCTAATCTCTTCAAGGCATCTCCCATCAGATGTTATGACTGTTCCGAGATAATTGTACCGATTCACTTGTTAAAGAATATTCCCATTTACTTGTATATTACATTGTGGTATTTCTTCCTTCCTAGTGACGACCATAATCTGTGTCTTTACAATTTAATTCTAACCTCAGTTGTTCACTGTGTGCAACAACCGCATCTACTAAATATTGCAGATCCTGCGCATTGTCTGCAATAAATAATGTGTCATCTGCATATCTAATGTTATTTTTTCGTCCTCCAATGGTGATTCCATTTATATCTTTTACATTTCTAAAAATATTTTCACTGTATAAGGAAAAAAGATCTGGAGACAATACACATCCCTGCCTAACAACTCTCTTAATAGGCTGATATTGTCCCACTTCATAATCAATCCTTATGGCAGCGTGTTGTTTCCACACATGGGTTTAAAAAAAAAAAGGCATCCACTTCAAGGGAGATTCAGACACTTGACCCCCAGGCAAACAGACAAGAGTGCAAGTCACGTGCTGCCTCGGTTACCACACTACAGCTGTACAGTATGTACACAGTTTGAAATACTCATTAGTGATGGCTTAATATGCCTTGGGTTAGAGTAGACAAGTGTTCGAGTAGACAAGTTTGAGTGTTTATTTTTGCTGCAGATTATATGGTTGCCAGTTATTTCAGTTCTACTGCTTTGTATTTGTGTCTTAGTTTTCCAGCTTTTCTTCCAGGGCACATTCATGTGTCTTAACTCTTTCTGTTCCAAACAGCGTGTGACATCTTGATAAATCCCAAAATCTCATAATGTTTTCTCTTATATTTTTTTCTTTACATTTAGCCAGATAAAGAAATCTGGCTACCCTTATTGCCACTTCCTTGTGTGTTTAGCCTCTAAGAATAAAATACATCCAAAATTTTTCATAGTGCTTATTTTCTCACTTGGACATCTGGTGCAAAATCTTCTGGGACTGGAAGAGTTAATGCTTTAGTCAAGAAATGCTGTCCGTGCTATATGATCTGCTGCCACTTTAATCCCGGCCCCAGTGCTGACTGAGCCACAGTGGTATAGTAGTTAGTGTGCTTGTCTCCCAAGACAGTGGTCTGGATTCAATGTCCAGCAGAAGCAGGATTATTTATTTCTACTAGTATGTCCCTTGTGTCGACCCAGCCTTATACAACTAAGCACCTGGCAATCTTCACAATGTTCTAGGAATTGTCTGGGAAGGAAAGTTGAGGAGCAAGCGATCTGGCCAGCCTACCTCTGACGTCATGGCCTAAATATACGAAGACCTGACACTTCACATCCCTGGGAAATATCTGCAATGAGTCTACACCCACCGGTGCTGACAGAGACATTGTCTAGTGATAATTTGCACACAACTATAAATCACATAACTATAAATCACATTTGGGATCTATTTCTCGTTCTTCCTCCCTCTGAAAATTTGTAAAGTTAATAAGTAGTCCAGACAGATTTGTTTTTAATATGTATAGTTGTTTCGTTTTCAGCACTACAGTGTTGAAATACCTTATTGTATTGTGTTAAAACATTCTGACCAATAAAAAGATGTCAGTTGATAAGAGAAAAAGAGTGTTGAGGGGATACATAGAGCCTGTTCTTTTGTATGGATGTGAAACCTGGACAATGAGCAGTCAAGCTGAAAAACATCTGATGGCTGCAGAGATGTGGTTTCTGAGGAAAATGCAAAGAATACCATGGACAGACAGAAAAACCAATGACCAAGTACTACAGGAGACAAATGACAATCGTAAATTGATTAGAGAAATTAGACGTAGACAGTCAAAAAATTTTTGGACACGTTATGAGAAGAAATGGATTGGAGAACTTAGTGACAACTGGCAAGATCGAAGGAAACAGACCAAGAGGAAGACCCAGAGGAAAATACCTGGATGGCTTGGCCACATGGCATGGACGAGACAGGAACACTGAGCTGATCCACGACTCTGGTGATGGAGTGAAATGGCGAGTCATGACCGCCCACGCTTTCCGGCATGGCACATGATGGATTGATTGTGTTATGCTTTATTCATTCAGTAGCATGTCCTTTGCAGAACCTCGCTGCCATAACAACCTACCCGAAAACTTCTCTGGCATAAGCAAGATGTCGAGCGTCCGATACGCCCCTCTGGAGATCATCTGCCACATCCTGCACCCATCTTCTCTTTGGCCTTCCTCTTTCTCTCTTTATGAGCATATACCCCTCCATTATTGTTCTCTCCAAACTTTCATGACGTTTCAAGTGACCAAAATATTTCAATTGTCTTATGTATTTAGTAGCCAACCTTATTCAATATTCAGATCTTTTCGTAGGGATAGATTTGTTCTATACTATGAACATCTAAACAAGAGATACGATTCGTCGGTGCCTATGTGGAATCGTTACACACAGAAACATCAGTTGTTAGGCAATCCTTGAGGCCACTAAGACAGCGCACAAATAAATTTACACGTATTCATTGGCCCTCATAGAAGTAGAAGAAATTGAAAAAAAAAAAAAGCAGTGGAGATTAGAGGGCACACTTGACAACACAAAAATTGAAAGTTATATTTATCGTGTCGGAATTCTTCCGTCTCCCGACCTTGGCCCAACAATAGCGGTCGCAAGCGTATTTGCATATCTGCATACGATTTTCGTTCCACGCCACTTGTTATAACAGGTGAGAAAGTGCTGATGTGGTAACAGGTTTAGATGTGGTGACAGGTTTAACTAAGAGGGTTTTCTGAATCACGTATGGTTCGATGAAGCTAACGTAGTTAAAATTTCAAATTTCGTACAAAGAACATGCTAAAATATGTGTAGATATTTTAACATCAATCACAGGATGCCGTCGCTACAATGATGGTTGGTCGTAATGAATTTCCAACACTCTTTGTTACTTGCTGTGGTTGTACACTTTGGCACAGTGTTATTCGCCCATCTTTTGATGTTAGTTTCAAAGCTGCATCGCTGTTTACCTCTTGCCCGCCTGGTTTCAGCTTTTCTCCAGTATGGTTTTTATAGGAGTATTTAGTCTTTTAATGTGACTGCCATATTTAACAAATGGCGTCAGTACTAAAGAACAAACATGTATCAATAATTAATAAGAAACCACTCTACAACACAATCTTCCTACCAACTCTATGCTACCAATGCCCAACCTGGACAATGGTAGAAAAAGATTAAAGAAAAATCAGAACAACAGAAATTAGATTCATGAGAAGAATACTCAATGCACCAAGAAGAGAGAAGATCAGAAATGAAGAAATCAGGACTAAAGTGGGGATTATAGCAGCGCTATATTTTATTACAAGCCAGCAAGTCAAATGGTTTGGCTATGCAACTAGATTACAAACTAACAGTATACCACTAAGCAATGACGTATAGGCCAGATTGAAGCAGAGGAAGAGGCCGATCACGTACACGATGGACGGAGGGAATAGCAGAGTCCATGGGAATATCGATACATGAAGCCCATAAGCGGGCACTCTTCCACTGTTTATACTTCACCTCGACACCGCAAGGTACAAGAGGAACAAGATGAGATGAGTTGATGACATATTTAACTTGTCTTTGTTTTATGTCTTTCATCAATTTTCGTTTCATTCGCAGCTTCTCTAGAATCTGTGCATTTCATTGATTTTGTTTACATAAAATATTCAGTATATCCGCATCTCATGTTTATATGTATATCCACACCACATGTTTAATTCAACTTTGTAATTGATTGGTCATTTTCCAGGTTTCTGAATATTTTACTTGTCTTAGCATCTACCCGTTAACTGTGATGTACATTATTGGTCTTTCTTTTTCATTCTTAATTATCATAGTTAAAATGTCTTATCCGCATTCTGCACACTGCCTATTTACTTGTTCCACGAGCTATTGCAACTCCTGCTCACTTTCTTCCCGTGATACTCTGTCATCGGTATATCTAAGATTAATATGCAACACAGTAAATGTTGCATGAGTAATACTCGTAATTCTTTTCTTCTTACTATTGGTTTTAACCCCCGCGGAATCTGCTGCAAACGTTTCTGATTCTGAAAGAGTTAAACGGTGCACCACATACTTGAAGTGACAGAGATTTTCATTGCGCAGTTATGTTCTACCGTACAGATACCAGATGACACTAACACGTGACTTCCGGTTCAATATGGCGGATAGGCGTGTAATCCACTTTTGCTTCTGGTTATGTTTACTTATGCGTTTTCCTTATGTTGGATTTGTAGTAACATGGTTCCGTCTTTCATCTACTGAGCTTAGTGATTGGTGCTACACCATGAGCTGTGCATTTAATGTGGAATGCTGTTTAATCTGTCCGCGGTGGTTTGTGTTGTGAAAACAATGGCGGGTGGCCGGTTACTAAACCAAGTGGTTTGCCTTAATGCAATAATGCGTGTGCAACTGCTGGTTGTTCAAGTGACCGCTGCTTCCATCAATGATGAACTGTAATTCTATTGGCGAACTTTTGTGTTGGCATTCTGGCAGCGGCATTATGCATGCTTGCGCGTTGGTGCTGTTGGTTTTGTCAGGACTGCCGTCTGTTCCTCTTTTCACATGGGACAACAAGGAGGATATTTTTTAAATATTCGTTGGCACAGGAACGGGGCATTATGATGTGACCCGATGTGACCCAAGAAGTCACACACAGCCACAAAATGCTGGGGTTAATTGCGAAGTTCTGTAAAGGATATGCACTAACTCTGAGCTGCATCACAATTGTAATGATCAAATACAGTGACTGTGGACGGATTTATTGTCTCACAAATCAAGCATGTCTTGTTATTAAGATTCCTGCTTGCAGCATTAGATAGTACAAACAAGTAATCCCGCAGCACCAACAGTCGTTGGGATATAAAGTGTTAAGTGTGTATATATATTCTTGGCCACAACATATGAGGTGGGGTGGTCACTTGCTATCCTCGCCGCCCTGTCTTCATAGACAATTCCCATTAAATTGTGAACATTCAGAACAACGTATTCACTCAGTGAAGTTAAACACTGAAGCTACAAACAAAATGTTGCACGATTTATTGCCAGATATGTTTTGCTACATCTCGCCAAGTGCATACTGCAGAATGAAGTATGAATTCATATGAAGTGAATAAAGGGATAGTACTTTGGCTGAAACACTTAAATCACAGTCACGGGTATTGTTTGAAGATGGAGCATTTGTTATCCCCAAGATAATTTCAGATGTAAAACGAATAAAATCTTTAAAAAGTCACAACAGTTAATTTATCAGTGCAGCACGGGTACATTTGATAATTGATCACCATTTCGAGTGATATGTTTGATTACTATCAAGATTGTTTCCATATTGTTTTATTGTTTTCTTACAGGGGCTGGTGAGTCAGGAAAGAGTACAATAGTCAAACAGATGAAGTAAGTACGGTTAATTCTCACTGTTAGCTATTGACTTTTGGTGTTTTATTTTTTTTTTTTTATGTGTATAAGTAAAATGTTCTACTTACACAGCTTATACGAGAAAATGTGTTTGTAATGAGGACAGAGTTGGGACAGACTTGTCGTTTATCGCCTTTGTTACCATTGATGTCTTTGGACTGGATTGTGAAGATAGCAGTCAATGGCTACTGCCGGAGATGGACGTCAGTGGACTTTGGAGGCGCGGCATGATGGTCTGGACGTCGCTGATGGCATTGTCACCGTCCCACACACGACGTCAGAAGCAGGATAGACAGACATAATTAATGGGAGGGGACAACAATTGGGTCTAGTAAATCATAGGGAAAAGACGGGGATAATGAGAATAAATCAGGCGGTTGGTGGCCCGATATCCCCCGGTGATGCTCCACTCGAAGAGATGGAATCGTGCACTTATTTGGGCGGCGGCTTGGACATTGATGGGGAAAAAGATGTAGATGGTACAGTGAAGTACACGAGGCGGGGGGGGGGGGGGGGAGACTTTCTTAGCGCTAGGAAATCTGTGGAAGCCAAGGGAAATTAAAACCAGAATCTATCTGGGCATACTTGACTCTGACGCTAGGTCGACACTGCTGCGTGGGTTGGAGGCATAGCGAACGGCTAGAACAGTGGTTCTCAACCTTTTTTGGCCCGTGCCCCCCTTCACCATATTTTTAGGACGTCATTCCCCCCCCCCCCCTCATAATTTTATAACACGTCATCCCCCCCCCCCCCCCCCCGCCGCCCTTCGTATTTCCTCCCTAAAAATTCCCCCCTGCCCCTACACAGTATACGTAATAATTGAAGCTAAATTTAATAGCACATACCAAAACAAGTCTAGACATCTACATAAAACGTGATTTGTGGATCTACTTACGTTATAAAATGAATTTCAGAAGGGTGATACGTACAGAACCGTAAAGTATTAAGGGAAAAACAATATCAAGTAATCGGTTATTGTATTAACGCAATCTAGAAAAAATCTTAATTCTTTCCCCCCCCCCCTGGAAACCCTAAAATTCCCCCCCCCCCCTCCAGGGGGGGGGGGGGAAATTCCCCACCGGTTGAGAACCATTGGGCTAGAAGGAACAATTGCAGATAACTGCCGACATTCTTTGACCGATGCCTGCGTGGACTGGCGATTGGGGGGGGGGGGGGGCAGTAGTGTGACAGAATCGCTATTGCGGAGCTTGGGAAGAGAGCTGGACTGATTCGGATGAATCCAGAGATGGGGAGAGGACGGTAACGCTGCGTGGAACATTCATTGAGAAAATCCCATGACAGTGTGCCTAGAGGGTCCTTCAGAAATGCACGAGGGAGACGAAGTGGACGGGTACGTGGGGAGAAGTTGGAGACGGAGATGAGTGGTATGGAGAGGAGTATGCAGGAGGCTGCAGCGGATGGCAAATGATAGGGCGACATGGAATGAGCTGGTTGAGTGTCTGTGCTCCAATGAGAGATGGAAAAAAAAATAGCAAAAAAAAGAAAATATCTGCATTAACTAAAGCTTATTTGACTCCTCGATTTCTGTTTGTTTTTCTGCCTAGCTTTCTCCCAGCCAAAAATAATACAGCGCAGAAACATTGGTTTTCAATACATGTTATAATGATTATTTATGATTTATTTATAATCTCATCTAAAAAGTTAGTTGCATATCCTTTATAGGACGTCGCAGTCAATACCAGCTTTATTTGCTGCTGTTATCTCTTGACAAGTTTCCGTTCAGTAGTTTGCCATTGTTTTCTGAACGACCGGCATCCATACCATTTCGTAAAAAAAAAAAAAAAAAAAAAACACAAGGCGGTCTGCTGCCAAATCCCCCGCATCTGAGTTTCGAACGCGGTCCTAAATGACTTCGCCACGGAGCCGGCTATAACCTCATCTACACAGTGAATATTTAATAAAGCAGACACAACTTAAGTTCTGCATTCGTTCCAAGTAAGATGTAGGGGTTGTGTATGGACATTTCAGATACTGTTTGTCTATACTTATCTGACATCACTAATGGCAACATGCTTTAGTGATGGCAACAAGAGCTGAAAACTAATATAGATTTTCATATGGTGTTGTGTGAATCCATCTGGCGTGTTGTCATACACGAAACATACTGCTTTTATACTGGCTGGCTATTTGAACTAAAGACAGTACTGTTAATTGTCAGAGGTTTGTTATTGCAACATAGTCTTTTATGTACACTCTACTGCATTGCCTAAAGAAATGACAATTCACGCTGTTTCTCAAACAGAAAAATGATATTCCGTATAAAACTATAGAAATTAACCCACTTATTTATTATTCATTTTGGTTTGAAATCATTACTTCTACAAGATTGCGGATTGGGATTTTAAAAGTGACCGAGGCCTGCCGCCGAGCCTGTCTGAAATGGGTACCAGGAAATGTTTTGGGAAATAAACGTGGCCGGTGTGATACTGACAACAGTACTCACTGAACGCCGATTGGTCTAAAAATGTAGGTCAGTCACCATTTGCCTAATGCGCCTTGAGGCGGGTAACAGGGTCCTTTACTTTAATAACCCTGCAAAAGTGAAGCATGTTCAGCCTGTTCTGTAATCCATAACCTATCTTCATTTCTCTCCAGAATTATTCACGAAAAAGGATATTCACAAGAAGAGTGTTTACAGTACAAACCCGTAGTTTACAGCAATGCTATCCAGTCCATGATTGCAATCATCAAGGCCATGGGGCAACTGAAAATTGAATTTGGACATTCAGATAGAGCTGTAAGTAAATCTCTGTTTATATGTTAGAGCTGTAAGTAAATCTGTGTTTATGTATTAGAGATGTAAGTAAATCTCAGTTTATGTGTTAGAACGGTAAGTAAATCTCTGTGTATGTGTTAGAGCTGTAAGTCAATCTCCGTTGATGTGTTAGAGCTATAAGTAAATCTTTGTTTATGTTTATGTGTTAGAGCTGTAAGTAAATCTACGTGTATGTGGTATAGCTGTAAGTAAATCTGTGTTTATGTGTTAGAGCTGTAAGTAAATCTCTGTTGATGTGTTACAGCTGTAAGTAAATCTCTGTTGATGTGTTACACCTCTAAGTAAATCTCTGTTGATGTGTTACAGCTGTAAGTAAATCTTTGTTTGATGTATTAGAGCTGTAATTGATTTTCTGTTTGTGTATTAGTTCTGTAAGTAAATCTGTGTTTATTCACGAGAGCTGTCAGTAATTCTCTGTTTTTGTGTTAGAATTGTAAATAATTCAGTCCATGGCAAGATGGTTTGTGAAGGGTTGTTCCTCGTGTGTCCTTTACATTTGGTCAGGTCATACTAAATACATCTGTATCTGAGTGGCAACTTCCCTGCTGTCTTTTTTTCTGCATTCAGTAGTTTGTTTTCGTAGGATTTTAAAACTCTGAAAATGAAGATTTTGTGTGTGTGTGTGTGTGTGTGTGTGTGTGTGTGTGTGTGTGTGTGTGTGTGTGTGTGTGTGTGTGTGTGTGTGTGTGTGTGTGTGTGTGTGTGTGTTTTTTTTTTTTTTTTTTTTTTTTTTTTTTTTTTTTTTTTAGTGGCGTACTAAGCTTTTTTCTTAGTGGACACTAAGGTTCTATCTTACTACGCCACTGAATGTTGTGATTGCATTATTTTGTATCCAGGACCAATAACTTACTTGTTATTGCACCACCTACGAGACGTCGTCAGTTTCGCGCTGGCAGCCATTTAAATTGCTACCTATCGTGTTTAGCAGATCTATTCCTTGAGTATGTCCTCTTATGACCTGCCAACGTCATGCGTGCCGTGACGTCAATTTTCAGAATGCAGTCACCGGTTAAGTATGTCATTGTCGACTACATAATTGCAGACACTCACGGTTCTCTATTATACATTGAGTGGGTGCCTGAAAAGAGTCCGATGTCCGCATTACATACAAGTCTATACCAATCGGAAATCGTAAAGAGTAGGCCGTGTCCTGCTGTGGTAAAGAGGTCTAGCTGTCTGTCTCTATTTCAGAATATCGTGGGTTAGTTTTAGGCCTGCGTCTTTCAGAACACGAGTGCAGTATTTTTTCGGAGACTCCTGGGGGAATATCGGTGGAGCTACGGAATTCGTGCTTTGTGCGATGCTATCGGCAGGTGGCCAGACGTTCTGCGGAGCGAGACCGAGCCAGTTTGGGTCAAACCCAGTGCAATGAAGTCGAGCCTCTCGCCTTTAATCTTTTGTTTTTCAGCGTTTCAAATTAGAAAACTGTCTGAAAGATAGACGGGCTGAACCCGGATGTGTCAGTGGGGACCACGCAAATATTGGATGGAATGATGGAAATGTTGGTGGAAAGAAAAATGTTGGATGGAAAGATGCAAATGTTGGTGTAAAGACAAATGTCAGCTGAAAGACAGATGTCGATGGTAAGACGCAAATATAAGATTGAAAGATGCAAATGTTGGTGGAATGAAAAATATCGGCGGTAAGACAAATGTGTATGGGAAGTCAAATATTGATAGAAAGACACACATGTTGAATGAAAAGAGGCAAATGTTGGTGGAAAGTGAAGTGTCGGTGGAAAGACAAATGTTGAATGGAAAGATGCAAATGTTGGTGGAAAGAGAAGGTCGGTGGGAAGACAAATGTTGAATGGAAAGATGCAAATGTTGGTGGAAAGACAAGTGTTTGAGGAAAGGCACATGTCATTGGAAAGACGTGATTATATAGGATGGAAAGACACACATGTCGCTGGAAAGACGCAAATATAGGAAGGAAAGATGCAAATGTTGATATAAAGACGCGAATATTGGCGGACAGTCGCCAATATTGGCTGAAAGACGCGAATATCTGCACGAATACGAAAATGTTTGAGGATGAATACAAATATCGCAGTTATGCAATAACCGCACACAGCGCAACCAACGATATCTGTTCTTGAAGGTCATGTGCGATCTGTCCCAATAGGACGAACGAGAAACGTGTAGACGTTTTCCATTTTACTATAAAGTAAGCAATAAGGTCAAGACTACTGGGGAAACTTCTGATGCCAACAGAGCATCGAACAATAAAAACACTACTGGGTTGGTTATTCATTGACACTCATAGCTTGGGAAAAATAAGTGTAGTAAGTACACATATTTCCACGACCTTACTTAGCAATGCAGATGATCAAACAGAGGCCGCGAGAATAACATGAAACTTTATTGCAGACGCTAATGGGAAACAGTCAGTTTTGATTTGCCTGGCTATGTCGAGAGGGAATTACAAACTGTATTTTATAATTGGTGCATGGGAACGGATTTGGGATTGACAAAGAAAAAAAAAAGATACTAGATAGTCTAGTATCGTGGCGTGAAACGATGTTATAAAGTAAATTGGTAACGACCACCCATAGGGGGGATCAAGTAGAGGAGACATAAACCAACAATACACACACAACACAACATGTATTCCATTAGTGAATTTAAATATAAGCAAAATATTTCATGATTTCCTGCCTGGTATATTTCACTGCATCTCGTCAGGTGTTTACTTTATATGATATAAAGCTCTGCAGTATGCACCTGACGAGATGCAGCGAAATATGCCAGGCAATAAATCGTGCAATATTTTGGTTATAGCGTCTGTGTTTATATGCACATAGTGATGAAGATTACACTCCTCACGGGGTGCGTCTAGTGCTTGGCTTGATCTATTTTGCAAGATGTATCCTTTTCTTTATATTCCTGTGAGAAGCAGTCGTTTGCCGCCGTATAATCCCACAACCAACACGTCACCAGTGCTCGCGAGGTGGAAAATTGTGAATTAATGTTAGTTGGCAGGAGCATTGCAATACGTGCAATACGCCTCATTTATTTTATTGATGTTTATCCCTAGTTTCTAAATGGTGTATCTATTCGGTATTCTTAGACTCTCCGCTCCCTTCAGTGAGGCGTTGCATTGGCAATGATCCGACTAATCAAGCATGAATTCCGGACTAAGTATTCCATTCAATTTCATCATTACTCTACCCCGTTAACTTTCAAGGAGAATTTATAGTTAGGGTCCATTACCGGCTCAAAATGATAGTTCTGTGATTGAGTCAGCCGCAAAGCAGCTGCCCACGGTTTTACCCCTACAGTCCTATTAAACCTAAGGTAATTGTTGTCCATACGGGATAATGGACTGATTCTATCTAAGTAAAGAGCTTTTATAGTACTAGGAAATTCGCGGGAGTCAAAAGAAATTAAACTTAACACCAAGCGTTTAATATTCAATTCTAATGTTAAATGACTACTACACTGAGAATGACTAAAACAATTACTAATAAACTACACTTTCATTAATTGGTGCCTGCACAAAATAGAATGAATACAATGGTATGACAGAATCACCAATGTGGAGCTCATGGAGAGAACTAGATTAATATCACTGTATGGGCAGGCGAAGAATAGACCCTGCCACTGGGTAGGATACATTGAGAAAAGCTGAGAATAGTATAGTTAGAAAGCTCTTTGTTTGGAATCCGTGGGAAAATTGGGGAGTGGGGGGGGGGGCTGATTTAGAATGGAGAAGCAAAGAACAGTAGTGGCAGAAATGAAGATGTGGGGAAGACATGGAGCTGAATGGGATAGTTTTAATTTTAGTTTAGTCGACGGATCAACATCACGACACACGGGTGTAACCAATAAGTGCTCCGTTCTACTCCTAACTCAAACCTGAGTCCGGAGAATCTCAGCTCAGAGCACGAACTCTGTAGCACCGGCGAGGATCCTGAAATACTTTGGGTAGATTTTTAACTCGACATTTTGCCCGGGCAGCGCCGTTAGGCTACTCTTTTTCGATTTCCAACTGCCAAGGGATGGTTTACGTGCGCAACAATACGCACGGGCGTCCGATCTCACTACCCAGAGACCAGGGGGAAATTTGTTACTAAAAGTCCACGTGAAAAAATCCCGGCCCTCAGCGGGGCTTGAACCCAGCACTCGAGGCGGACACCATACCCCGAGACCACTCAACCCCCTTGGAGGGGATAGTTAAGGATAACACGGCTTGGAGTGAGGTCATTAATGGCCTATACCTCTCTAGGGGTTAAAGAACGAAAGAAAAAAGAAGATTAAGTAAGTGTAAAGAAAAAAGTAAACAACCGTTTTACATGCCTTATGCGCATTCGTCATATGAACCAAGAACCATATTTTTATGAGTTAGTTAGTTAGTCAGTCGAGGTTCCAACTTCACGGCAACGGGTCGTCCCCATTATGCTCCATTCCTGTGCCAGTGAATATCACACAAAACGCTCCCCACTGTCCAATGTGAAAAGTGGAAAAGACAGGAGTCTCGGCAATTCCAACAGCCCGCACTGGTACACTGTGCATAATGCCGCCGCCAGAATGTCAACACAAAATTCATTCACAAAAGCCACAGTTCATCGTCGATGGACTCGGCAGTCACATATTTGTATGAGATGTGGTAAACTTCATCTCGCCGCCTTTACTTCATAGAACATTTTACAGTACCCATTTTTGAACGGATTGACGTGGGAACTCAGTTAACAATTGAAAAAATTCGGCTCCGTGTATAGTTTAGTTTAGTCGATGGATCAACATCACGGCACACGGGTGCAACCCATAAGTGCTCCGTTCTACTCCTAACTCAAACCTGAGTCTGGAGAAACTCAGCTCAGTGCACGAACTCCGTAGCACCGACGAGGATCCTGAAATACTTAGTTATATCCTATTTCAGTATTTCAGGCTCCGTGTATATTTGAACGTACCAACCCTGGGCCGGCAGACACGCGTCTAGTCACTACGCTAAGGGTTGCCAGGTACGTAGGCACCAAAAGGAGGTCATATTAAGACAAAAAGACAAAAAAGAGGACACAGGAGGACACATTGAATGTTTCATTTGAATCGTTTCAGATTAAACCCACAGTCAGTACAATTTTATTACAATAGCTGCCAATAAGTGTATATTACTCTTAGTGAATCGATCAAGAAACAATCATGTTTAAAGAATATAAATAAATATAAATATAATAGTGGGCAAATAAATATAAATTCAATGGAGACCTTTTTCAAAATGCTAAAAAAAATCATGATTTAAACAGCCGATTGTACAATTATTACCTTAAAATCTTTATTAATTACTCATAAAATATTTAAAACAAAACATAAAATATAAGAAAAGCCGGACATTTTAAAGGTGTTTAGCTTTGCCTGCCGGACGAAGAATATTAGGCTTAAAAGGAGGAGATGTCCTCTTTTTGCCGGACGTCTGGCAACCCTATCTAAGCTACCACGGTTGCCCTGATATAGGTGACTGCCGCATTACGTTCTACTTTTCACCATAGCCTGAACAGAGGCAAGGAGGTTAATGTTAAATGTTGGGTTGAGTAGCTGGTTGACACTTTATTTATGGCTTGTGATGAAGAATCGATATCACTGCACTCAGGAAAAACCCATAAATGCGCCATCTCTCCCAACAGAAGTCCAATAATGATTGCTGATTGTATCTGCTGCCAGCTGGTTAACTAGAACTCAGATCGGTCTTTGTCTTCACCACTGGAAATATGTGTGTACTACTGCTTTTGATAGCTAGTGTGAATTGTTAATTTGATAATGTTTTTGATGGTGGTAAACATTGTGTCCAGATATCAGAGTTGTTTTTCTCCTGAGTGGTACCGACAGATGAGGCTGACTGCTGTCCAGCTAAAGTCGAAAGCAAATCAACGTAAAATGTGACTAAGGAACTCGACACGTGTCTCACATTCTCGAATCAAGCTTTCTTTCTGTGAAACAAAAATAATAATAAACGAGAAATAAAAATACTTCATATGGTAACAATACTTAACAGTAGATGAAACAGTAGACATGCGTTGGTAAAGCACTTTGTGAAAAGTAGCGAACTTAATAAACACAAGGTTTGATGTTTTGAAGTGACGTTACCTGCTCCTTTGGCGAAGTGGTTAGAGCCAAACTCGCTCCACGAACCGGATGTTCGTTTATGGATTCTGCCATTCAGTTCACGAGTGTGGATTTCTCGGAGACTCCTGGCTGTCGTCGCTGGAGCGGTGCTTTCGGCATTCCGCTCTGTGGAAAGACACTGAGTCATATGGGATAAAACCCGGTGCAGTCCATCCTCTCACTGGACTATACTGAGCTGCCTAACTTCATCGCCTGTTCTGACCTTAAACAAAGCAAGACTATTGAAGCAGATTACTTATCTGCTTTCCAGCGATCTGCGGGGGTCACAGTAGTGACGCTGTTCGGATGATCCGCTCGTTTGTCTGTGTAGTTATGTGTTTTCGTCATCAGCGTCAGTATGCTTCAGTGATTGATGATATCTGTTCTTGAAGGTCATGCCTGTATTACTTGTCACTTGTCACACTACCAGATAAGGGCGCGTTAATGTACTGCTGCTTGACAATATCCTGTTTAATATAGGAGACATCTTCCTTGATAACAAATGTATTGAACACCATACTCACAGTATTTCTGTCACATGTTGCTCCGATGACCACATCAATCGTCTTATTCTGGATAACCGCCCGATTAACAGTTTAGGCGTTTCCCACCCAAACAGGGTCAATATTAAGTATTTATTCATCTATCTATATTTATAAAACAAAGTGTATGTATGTAAATATGTATGTATATATGTATGTCCTTTATTTGTTCGCGAACGGCCCATCCGATTGAGATGAAATTTTCTACACGCCTTCCTTTCATTCCAGAGCTGTCAACTGTCATAGTTTTTTTTTCTTCTTCCTCCTCCTCCTCCCGCTCCCAAAATACGTACGTAAATATATGATGATGATGATGAAAGAATCCCCGAACCAAAACGCTAGGGAAAGGGAAGAAAATGATGTGACTACACAGAATCGTCACACGGCAATCATCATCATCAAGTGCCGTGCCGGCTGGCGTAGGCGTTCATGGCTCTCCGTAGATCTCAGTCTTTGGTTTTTTGGATCAACTCTGCTGCTGATATTCCTCCATGCCACGGCAATATCAATAACAATACATCTTTTTATGTGTAAGGAAGTTATCTACAGTCGTGTAGAAGGGAAGAACTAGACGAGTATGAATTCGGAATGGCGAACTCTCTCCCCCTCTCTTCTCCTCCCTCTACCTCCTCCCTCCACCCTTCTCCTCTTCCTCCTCCCTCTCATCCCTCTCCCTCCTCCCTCCTCCTTCTCCCTCTTCCTTCTCCCTCTTCCTCTCCCCTCCTCCTCCATCCTCCTCCCTCCTACTCCCTCCGCCTCCTCCCTACTCCCTCCGCCTCCTCCCCCCTCCTCCCTCATCTTCCCTCCTCCTCCCTCTCCCTCCTCATCCCTCCTCCTCCTGCCTCCCTCCTCCTCCTGCCTCCTTCTCCCTCATCATCCTCCCTCCTCCTTCTCCCTTCTTCTCCCTCTTCCCTCTTTCTCCTCCTACCTCGTCCCTCCTCCTCCTCCCTCCACCCTCCTCCTCCCTTCTCCTCCTCTTCCTCCTCCCTTTCCTTCCTCCTCCTCCTCCCTCTACCTCCTCCTCCCCCTACCTCTTTCCTCCTCCCTCCTCCTCTTCCACCTCCCTTTCCTTCCTCCCCTCCCCATTCTCCCTCCTTCCTCTCCCTCCTTCCTCCTCCTCCTTCCTTCTTCTCCCTCTGCCTCCTCCCTCCTCCTCTCCCCTTTTCCTCCCTCCTCCTCCTCCTTCTCCTCCTCCCTCCCTCCTCCTCCTTCTTCCTCCCTCCTCCTCCCTCCTCCCCCTCCTCCTTCCTCCTCCTCCCTCTCCGCCTCCTCCCTCTCCGCCTCCTCCCTCCTCCTCCCTCTACCTCCTCCTCCTCCCTCCTCCTCCCTCTACCTCCTCCCCCCTCCTCCCTTCACATTCCTCCTCCTCCCTCTTCCTCCTCCTCCCCCCTCCTCTCTCCGCCTCCCTCCTCCTCCCTCTACCTCCTCCCTCCTCCTCCCTTCACATTCCTCCTCCTCCCTACTCCTCCTCCCCTCCTCCTCTTCCCTCCTCCTCCTCCCCCTCCTTCTCCTCCTTCTCCCTCCTCCTTCTCCCTCTTCCTCCTCCATCTTCCTTCTCCCTCCGCCTCCTCCCTCCTCCTACTCTCTCCTCCTCCTCCCTCTCCCTCCTCATCCCTCTCCTCCTCCTGCTCCCTTCTCCTCCTGCGTTCTCCTCCTCCCTCCTTCTCCCTCCTCCTCCCTCTTCCTCCTCCCTCCTCCTCGCCTCCTCCTCCACCCTACTCCTCCTTCCTCCTAATCCCTCCTCCTCCCTCCTATTCCTCCCTACTCCTCCCTACTCCTCCCTCCTCCTCCCTCCTCCTCCCTCCTCTTCCCTCCTCCACCTCCCTCTTCCTCCTCCCTCCTACATTTACCCAAGACAGACAGACAGTCAGACAGATAGTCGGGAACGGGATCTTATATGACTACTTATATAATTTAAATGAGATGCTCTCCACCATGGGCTGGGCCGGGTCAGACAGACAGATAGATAGATAGACAGACAGACAGACAGACAGACAGACAGTCGGGAACGGGAACTTATATGACTACTTATATGAATTAAATGAGATGCTCCCCACCAGGAGTTGGGCGATGCCGGGCCGGGTCAGACAGACAGACAGATAGATAGTCGGAACGGGAACTTATATGACTACTTATATGAATTAAATGAGATGCTCCCCATCAGGGTCTGGGCGAAGACGGGCCGGGTCAGACAGACAGACATACAGACAGACATACAGACAGACAGACAGACAGACAGACAGACAGACAGACAGACAGACAGACAGATAGTCGGTAACGGGAACGAGAACTTATATGACTACTTATATGAATTAAATTAGATGCTCCCCACCAGAGTCTGGGCGAAGCCGGGCCGGGTCAGACAGACAGACAGACAGACAGACAGATAGACAGACAGACAGACAGACAGACAGACAGATAATCGGTAACGGGAACGAGAACTTATATGACTACTTATATGAATTAAATGAGATGCTCCCCACCAGAGTCTGGGCGAAGCCGGGCCGGGTCAGCTAGTCATATATAAATATATGTTATCAAAATAATGTTTCAACTGTTTGGCATTTGCATATTTTACCACTCCTATCTCGTTTCGCCGATCCATATATTCGTTTCCCGAACCTATAGTGTTTTGCTTATGTTCCCTTCAGACGTGTGGATTTGCTTTGTGTGTGTGTGTGTGTATGTGTGTGCGTGTGTGTGTGTGTGTGTGCGCGAGCGTGTGCGCGTGTGTGTGTTATAGTGATATTTTCAGTTGTCTAGCCAATTTTTATGGTTGCCGTGGTCTTGGATTAAGACGTTGGTCGGTGCATTCGCTTGTATCTGCATGCAGCGTTCAGGTTGTCGAGCTTGCCTGTCTTATGTTTTGTCTTCATTTTTCTTCGTTATCAGCTCGACCAGAGAATTGGTTTCGTGCACCAGAAGAAGTTAGTCCACATTCTGTCGGTGTGTCATGAGAAGGGGAAAGGTAGAGTGCGTCGCCATAGCGGCAAAGATACAGGGGAAGAGAAGCAGGGGACCGAAATAGAAGATGCTGGAGACTGACATTATGGCATGGAGGATCATCAGTATCAGAAATGATTGGCTACACAAGAGACAGAAGGCTGTAGACAGACATGACCACCAACGACAGACGACATAGACTACAAGAGGAAGATCAGCTCGATAGCACTCACCCCTATTTTCTATAAGTTAGTTGTGTGTCTTTTACATGATGTCGCAGTGAACCCCAGCATTGATTGGCTGTCTGTGATTTTTATTTCTGTAAAAGGCGTTCAACTAAGTTTAAAAAAACAAACAAACCTGCTGTATCTAAAGCCGCGAGTTTGCATTTTGTCAACAGTATCCTCTACATTCTTTCTTCTTCTATGATTGGCATTATTTCCCCGTTCGATTGTTTTGAACTAGAGCGTAATCCATACCAATACCACCACCACCACCACCACCACCACCACCACCACCACCACCACCACCACCACCGCCACCACCACCGCCCTCGCCACCTTCGCCGCCGCTAACACAAGGAGGTCTGCTTCCAAATCGCCCGCCGCTGTGTTTCGAACTCGGTCTGCAGGATTACGAACTGCGTCTGTAACACCTTCGCCATGGAGCGGGTTGGACCCGCTGCCCCGCCGTCAGCGCATGGGAAGTTTAAGAGACAACGCTCCTATCCTTTCGGGCACACTGACCTCCTGATTGACCTCTAGCTTTATGCCACCTAATTTACTTTTGATGGATTCGGTGGCTTACTAGAGTTTTTATTATACTCATGGAGAATTTATATTCGCAGAGAATCAATTTTATTTATCAGTTTTGTGTGCAATCATTCAGACTGCAGAGTACAGGGAGTGAGTGTAGTCGCATGAGCTGATCACCACAGGAAGGTGTTTTTAGGCAAGTGAGTCTGTGGTAGATGTGGATGAATCACCAAGCCCGCGATAAACACTCCCAATGAATTATTTTCTGGATTTTGCAGACGTCTTTCACGTACAGCATTGTAAATATGTCGTATTCTGCCGCTGAATCTCAAACTTGGCATAATCGATTTCTTAGTGTCTGGGGAAGCATGATTACAACCAGCAGGGAGGGCTGGCTTGTGTCCTTGCTAAACAGTCAGTGTTTGACAGTGCGCAGTTTCGGGTTTTTGGGGGCTGCAGAGCCAACTCTATTGGTGTGTTCGGAGCTGTGTTGAAGAATAATGCATGGGAGAATAGTGTGTCTTCGACGAACGCACACAAGCAATCTCTTACAATTGTTGTTGTCACTGAACTACGATATCTCTCTCTCTCTCTCTCTCTCTCTCTCTCTCTCTCTCTCTCTCTCTCTCTCTCTCTCTCTCTCTCTCTCTCTCCCCCTCTCTCTCTCTCCCCCCCCCCTCTCTCTCTCTCTCTCTCTCTCTCTCATATCCAGGAGTACACTCTATCTCATAGCTTCTCTGTCTCTTTCTCTGTATCCCTGGCTTGGTTAGCTTGAGAGCCTGTGCCCCAATGGGGGATAAATGGCAGAAGGAGGAGGAAAACATCGCGACGACTGGACATATCGATGGAGAAAAGAGGGACAGGCTTCCCGAGCGATGGGTGGACTGAGACGGTGACATGGAATAGTATCATGAACACATAATTCAGAACAACAAGGGCCGAACTAGAACACATGCTACTGATGATGATGCTCTCATTGTAGTGCGGCAACATGGCCACCTACTTAAGTAAAGTGTACCTCTGATCTTCACCTGGCAATACAGCCAAAAATATAGCTCTACCGCCAAAGACAGACAGAACAGAGTAATCATAACTTCGTGCAAGTGGAGAGCTAGGTACTGGTATCAGAAAATCAAGTTGGAATACATCGTGATAAAGGGACGTTTAGGGCAGAGAGAAGATGTTAGATATTGTGGCACGGAGGGGTATCTCTATTCAGAATGTCTGATAATACGTGACACAGAGGGATGTGTACAATCATGACGACCAACGCCTCACGGTATGGACGATAAGAAGAGAAACCGGGTCTGTGGATAGACTCGGTGAACAACGTCGCATGAATTAACTATCAGTAGAGAGACCTAGGGACGTGGACATAAATTAGGAACAATGTCACGTGGCGTGAACTATACGATGGGAAGGCTGCAAGGCTTGTAAAGCCTATTTCCCCCTCCCCCACCACCCCCTGGATTCTGTTGCAGACAAGGAGACAAATCCTTTACAGACATCGCATTCAACCCTAGCATTAATTGGCTGTTTGTGATTTACTAGGCAATTTTACGCTCAAAGGTTTGCCATTGTTCACATACGGAATGTAACAGATTTATTCAGCGTTGTTTAAAAACTATGTGTGAGGGGGAAAAGTCGACGTTTGTGGCTAGGGGTTAGTGAACATCAGTTTTACAATTCCCGATTTACAGTCTAGACTAGAGTACAAAATCATCCGCGGACGATTTTGAGGCAGAAAGCTTTGCGCTGATTTCGACGGTATGAGCGTCAGCCGTTCAGAAAACAATGGCAAATCACTGAGCGTAAAATTGCCTAATAAATGACAAGCATCACATTAATGCTGGCGTTGAATGCGATGTCTGTAAAGAACATGTCGCTAACTTTAAGGAGAAACACCTACGTATTGGTGGAAGGGTAGCTAAGAGGCACGGCGTCCGCCTATTACTGATTGGATTAACGGGTTGGGCTGTTTGGATACTACAAAATTAAAAAATTAAAATATTGTGTACTCATCCCTTATTCTATGGTAGTGGATCAAACGTCTAGGCTTCTCAAACAAGAGCGAAAATCTCGGACTATACGTTGCGCAATTAAACAATCTTTCGACTACCAAAAATTGAAAAGTGATTTCAAAATCGCAAAACCTACCCTAAAATTATTGTAGCATGTGTGATTCTGGAATACATACATTTGGATCCTTGTCGGTGCTATGGAGTTCCGTGCTCTGCGATCAGATTATCCCTGTGTGATCAATAGGAGGAGACTGACTGGAGACATCTGTGTGCAGTAAAAGTGTTCATTAACCCAAGCGAAACCATGTGATTGTATGCTCAACGTAGGATCAGGATGTTCCCATGAGACCACAGCTCTTCCTTTATTTCCCCCCACTGTTTCCATTATTGCATTTCATATATCTTATAGCTGATTATATACGTTATTATTTCCAACGTTTGCATGTCTCGATTAATAACTGAATGTGTGCGTCAGCAGGTGTTGTTGTTGCTGGTACGTAATTAGTTCTGACAATCCGTTTATTGTTTAGGAGGTTTGTAGTCACGTCATACCTGTCACTTGTCGCACACGGACTATTGCACATGTGACAGAAACAAGACAGATATGAGTTTTCTTCTGACGTGACAATATACCGTTTACCTTAGTGTGCGGTTTAAGTCCACGGAATTCTGCATACAGCAGTGACAATTTAGTAGCATGTGTCCTGAGTTTCCTTGTCGATTTCGGCGAAACAGGTTAAAGGTTAAAGATATAGAGGGTTTATTTTATTGCACTGGATTGTAGCCCATCAGGTTCAATCTTCTTCACAGAACGCCAAGCCCCTTCCCGAGAGCGTCTTACAAAGCACGAACTCCGTAGCTCCATCGATGACTTCCCGGGGTCTCCAAACAAATTGCGCCCACGATCCGAATACAAACCCACGATCTTCAGAGTGGAAATCAGACGGCTTGATCAATTGGGTCAAGATCTAACCATTAAAATCATTTTGCCGGATAAAACATGGATGGCTTGTATGATATTTACTTGCATGATTGTTTTCTAACGGTAAAATTCCGGAAATCAACCTGATACTACTTGCCCTCCATGAAACGTGTCACATTAAAACACTCCTTATAATATGGTATAGAATAGACTTCCGCAACCCATGGCACATTTATAAAGCAGGCGTCCGCAACATATGGCACATTCGCCAAGCATGGCACGTGGAACGATGAATGCATTGAAATGCAGTATATGATCTCATAAAAAGTTGAAATTTTAATTAAATGTAATGGACAATGAGCAGTCAAGCTGAAAAACATCTGATGGCTGCAGAAATGTGGTTTCTGAGGAAAATGCAAAGAATACCATGGACAGACAGAAAAACCAATGACCAAGTACTACAAGAGACAAATGACAATCATAAATTGATTAGAGAAATTAGACGTAGACAGTCAACATTTTTTGGACATGTTATGAGAAGAAATGGATTGGAGAACTTAGTAACAACTGGAAAGATCGAAGGGAACAGACCAAGAGGAAGACCGAGAGGAAAATACCTGGATGACTTGGCCACATGGCATGGAGGAGACAGGAACACTGAGCTGATCCACGACTCTGGTGATCGAGTGAAATGGCGAGTCATGACCGCCCACGCTTTCCAGCATGGCACATGATTAATTGATTGTAATGAAATAATATATTAAAGCTATTCCTGTTTGTGTGTGATTCCAGTGTTAACGTATGGACGTGAAAGTTGGAAATCAACGGTAGCTTTAGATACAAAAATTAGACAATTTTGAGAACAAATGTCTTAGAAGACTTCTAAACATCCACTGGACAGAATTCAGAACCAATTCGCAAATAAGACAAGAGACTAAGCAAGATACAGTATCCAATTTCATAAGAAGACGCCGTTGGAACTACATCGGCAATGTACTCAGAATGGACAAGACAAGGCTCCCCTACCAAGCCCTCATATGGTCACCGGTAGGGAAAAGAAAACGGGGAAGACCAAGAGAGACCCTGCGTAGAACCATCAGTAGAGAAGGCTCATTCAACGGCCAAGTAAATATCCAAGATCTACAACAGGTAGCAGCGAACCGCCAAGCATGGAGAGTCAGGACTTCTGCTCTATGCGCCGCCTTAGGCTCAAGAGGAAAGACTTAACTAACTAATTCCTGTTTGTACGCCCCTTTAGAACGAACGTTGCTAGACATTGGAGGTAATTATGTGTGAACTGATGCTGACTGAGTAGGTATGGAGCAGCAGTATTATTTCCTCCCTATTCTTCCTCTCTCTCCTTACCCCCCTCACCCCCCCCCCCCCCACACACACACACTCTCACACCCACATCAACTCTATAGTTCTCTCGGCTGCCGCATATTCGTACTAGTACACCCCGTCGACTGTAGCGCAACAGTTGGTTTTGTTATTTAGCAATATGGTGCCGTACAAAAATGACTCAAGGACAAACACGCATATGCAGAATAGAGAAAACTATAGTTTGGCCTATACCCGCTTCACGTGACGACACATTCTTAGGAGATGCCGACGAGCTAATCTCACTGATTGTTTTTTTTTTTTTTTAAAGAAATGTTCACATTGACTCAAGGTGTACTCAGAAGAAGATGTTTGGTTTAAATTGCGAGTAATATAAAGATTTTGTGTGTGATAAATATCCATAACTGTAAGTAAATCATGTGCCATTTGAAGTGGCTGAAAGTCGCACCAAATTTTATTGCCTCTTGTATAGTTGTTGAGACTACAAGTCCCAGTTAAGTAAAATATATGACCCGTGTTCCATTGAAATAGTTCTGCAACTCACTTCAGATAATCTGTTTGTTAATATCAGGTGAAATTTTCAGTTATACACTGATTTGACTCAGTGAGTTTCAAACTATCCATTACCAACCCTGATTCGAACTATACTTGCAAACATGAGCTTGCAAAGAGGTGGCTTTTAAGCCGGTAGAATACGGGTCAAGCGGATATGCCTTGATTTGCCGAGTATTGTGTCACTTAGGAATATGTGCACGTTTAGTAAATCAAAGGGGACTTTCTGACACCCTGAAGCGTGTTCGCTATGTTATGCTAGTCCAGGATTTGTATAGACTAATCGACACTCTATGTGTGATATGGTCAGTATATCGCCGACCAGCTTTACGTTCCAGAACATACAGGCTGCCTCGACATGTCAGCCCAGATCATTTAAAAAAAAAAACGTATCCGGTTTTGATAAGGATTCGAACACAGACCACCGGGCCGAAAGTCAAGCGTCCTGCCCACTGCGCCAGCGGGGCATCTACATTTGCGTGTATGATGTCTGTTAATAAGGTATCGGGTCTTTGGCCGAGAAAAATACAGTTACTCATCTGGAAGTATGAAATCCTATTCCTCTTCAATGTACTCTCTTTGGGAAAGCGAACACTACTACTAGCGGTCCCGCCATTGATGGAAGGTTTCAATGAAGACCTCTGGGAACGGAGAACAGTGGCCGTCACGTTACACATAGTGTGTCCTATTGACTCATGTCGGTTTCCTTTCAACGGCATATTCAGCGTGGGGGGGGGGGGGGAAGAGAGAACAAACATCCCAAGGAGTTATGTCGCGAGAGTATGGAGTCTGATAAACCAGAGCAGTATTGTTTGGTCAAACGACTAAATCAGATGCGAATAACTGACCTATGGATAACGGAACTTGACAGCTCCATAATGAAAACGCACCTCGTCCATAAAAATATGTACCGAACTATATTTATAATTTTCTGGGAATTGTCTGGTAAGGAAAACCGACGAAGAAGGAAACTGGTCACCATTCCTCTTTTGTCGTGGTCTAGATTGTGTGAAGGCGTAAAAGTTCACACCCGAAAGGCAAAATCTGCCATGGCACTTTTAAAAAAAAACGATTACTTCTTTCACAGGGACCGAAACAGATACACTGTCAGATTTATTTAGCATTCTGTGACTAAGCGTAATACTCACAGTCACACACACCACGCCAATCGTTTACACACGAAGAATAGGCAGTCGCACATGGGGCGTTGTTTGAGGACATAGTTCCAAAAAAGCTTCACACAGCATTAGTGAAATCATCATCATCATCATCATCATCATCATCATCATCATCATCATCATCATCATCATCATCATCATCATCATCACCATCATCATCATCATCATCATCATCATCATCTTTCACTTTTGCCGCCAAGCGTCGTAGGGAGGAATAATTGGCTTTCTAGAGTCTGATGAGTGGCACTGGATAGTGTGATATTGTGTGATTGTAGAATGTTTTTAATGCCGTCAATCCATTTATTCCTCGGGCGTCCTCTTGCGCTCGTAACAGATGTTCTTTGATGTAGGCCCAGTGCTGGTAGTTGATGATGTTGCATTCTAACAAGATGACCAAACCAATTGATCTTCTGTCTTTCAATGTTGTTTGTCTTGTTGGCGCTCGCTAACTCGCTTTGAACTCAAGCATAGTCCATACACACTACTTATAGTAGTGCTGGACTGAATCTTGCGTGTGGATTAGCTTTCCCTGTTAAGTGTCCCTCGCCATCAGGCGAACCCACTTCGACTTCAGAGGTACTTGTAATTTACGTCCCCAAGTCAAGGACGAGATGTCAACACTTTAGTCCAACTGTCTGGTGTAGGGGTTGAACCCCATACCTCAACATCATTACACCGGATGTTTAAAAACATGTGTTCTTATCCATTCAGCCATGCTGACCTTCGTGCCTTTCAATAAATGTGGCACAAAGTGTTTATCCCACTGTCTCTCTGATAACATCATTTCATTCTCGGTCTCAGATAGTTCAGTTGGCAGCTCTCCTCAAGCATCTCATCTCACGGGTGTTGATTTTGCATGAAAGCATAAGACAGCCTATTAAAGGCAAAAGAAAAAACATAGGTTGTTTAAGCAGACGTGAATTGTTAGCATAAACATAAATTTATTTATCTGAAATCAACCTCATTCTTATGATCATCGTTATCATCATTCATAATCACTATCGTCATCATCGTGTTTCTCAGCATTGGGTCAGTTTTGAAGCGTCCTCATCTTATTCCCCAACTGGTGTCTGCCCCTGTAGTAAGTCTTTACTGTCAGTTCTTTTAAAGTCTAGACAACAAATGTTTTCCATAGCCGCCGCCGTCGTTGCCTGCCAAGAATGTTGCCTACCAGAACTGTTATGACCAACTAACGACTCCCTTGTCTTTTTTTTTTATTGCTCTGAACTGTGTTCTGTGTTCGTTTATTTCCTCCAGGATATTACCTGATTATTTGTTGCAGTGTCATTTATTTGTGCAGGATGCATTCACCCATATAGCTATGTAGTTAAATTAGGAGACAATGGTTACAAAACAGTCAGTAACGTAGAGGGCACTTCCTTATACAACTCTGTACGCGGGAAAATATACTATTGACAACGTTTTTTTTTAAATGTTGCATATCGCTTACAGGACGTTGCAGTCAACACCATCATCTTTCAGCTGCTGTTGATGTATTAGGCAAGATTACGCGCAGTAATAAAACTTCTTCTTCTTCTTCTTCTTCTTCTTCTTCTTCTTCTTCTTCTTCTTCTTCTTCTTCTTCTTCTTCTTCTTCTTCTTCTTCTTCTTCTTCTTTTCCCCCACTTTATTTTTCTTCTTTCCCCTGCAGCTGCTGCTACTGCTGTGTTGACTTCCTAATGCCCAACAGTCAAAACATCAATCCCGTCACAGTCCATGCCACAGTTTGTCTTTCATTGATGTCTCCACAAGTTTCGACACATCGCCTTTATCATAAAATATCTCTAAGCCCAGAGGGGCGGCAGCTCTTTGGAGTGTCTAAGTTGAGAGAGAGAGAGAGAGAGAGAGAGAGAGAGAGAGAGAGAGAGAGAGAGAGAGAGAGAGAGAGAGAGTGAGAGAGAGCACATTTACCCATGTCCCGGCTCTTGACGAATAAGGTTACGAATCGAGTAGCAATCTCGCGTACCTCATTCTAAAACAACTGCGGGTGATTTTGAAGCAGACCTCCTTGCGCTGTTTTTCATACAATTGTATGAGCGTTGGTCGTTCAGAAAGCAGTCGCAAACTACTTAACGTAAACTTACCAATGAATCACAAACATCTAAAAATGCTGGGGTTGACTGCGACGTCCTGTAAAGGACATGCAACTAACTAACCCGTCTCACCATGCCGCTAGCTGCCTCAGGGTTTAGTGCACATATAAAAAACGAGGGAGATGAGCGGAAAGCGTTATTAAAATAATTGAATAATCTAGAGATTACAGAATAATAAATGTAGAAATCTGTGCTGTAGAATGCCCCTGCAATTCTAACGTCTCTGCCATGTCATTAACTATTAATATTGCTATGTTTTACAGTCACGATGGCCACCCAGAACAAACATATTTTTAACGGCCACTTTAACCATATTGTGCTTGTGTGTGAGTGTTTTGTTTTGTTTTGTTGTTGTTTGTTTTTAATTGTTTTTCTTTTTATTGACATCGTAATATGTACATTTAAGATTTACGTCTTTCTGTTGAAGATAATTGTTATTTTAAAATAACATCGCGATGCCGAAAGAAGTAAAATAATAACTAAGAGTTGGTTGGGTGTTACTGCAAAACACACAGGGAGTCTCCGTGGCGAAGTGGTCAAGCCGTTTAAGTCGGGCTCCAAAGGTTGTGGGTTCGATTCTGGGCCGCGTCCTTCGGTTCACGAGTAAAATTTTTCGGAGACACCCGTGGGTCGTCGCTAGAGCTACGGAGTTCGTGCTTTGTGCGACGCTTTCCGCGCTGCGGAAAGAGACCGAGCCATGTGGGATAAAACCCGGTGCCATGATGTCGACCCTGTCGATTTTTAAGCGACTTTACTGCAAACACAAATGGTCGCTGTTAAACAAAAAAGGAGGTTTGGATGTAATACTACGACATCCATCATGAGATTGGAAGTTAAGGCTGTGACGGCAGCCTTCCGACGATTGGAGGTTTGCACATGCTAGCATCGCTAGATTGGACGGAGATAGCGAGCATGTCAAAGATATTTTTGCCCACGGCATGCATGTGTACGGGACAATGAATCGACTGATAGGTTAACTGGCGCCCTTCTGGGCTTTGAGTTACTTTATGATAAAGGCGATGTGTTAAACTTTCTCTGGAATCGGTTGGTGAGTGCACCTGAATAGACAGAGTATTCATATACAGCTGATGAAAACCCATATTTGAGAATGCCTAAGTTAGATTTAAGTGTTGATCCAGTGAGCCAAGGACTGAGAGACGTGAACGTCTTCGCCAATTGACAGAGTACATGATGATGATGTTTATGATCTGATGTTTGCGCGGGAAGTTGTTTACCGACATGCGTTCCGCCAGTCGGGACTCGCCTTCGTAAAATCGTTCTAGGTAATGGATTTATTATGCCATGGAAAGCACAATTTAGCTTTTCTCTTTAATCTCAAGAATCCGCCAGTCTTGAAGTATTCATGTTGTTGGTTTAATGTGTACATAACGACCTTGGCAAAAGAGAAAAATGTGGACTTGCAATCGCGTGGAGCTTTTAGGAGGGCCACATAATTTATGCACGGTGTAATGTAGGCCTTGTTTCCTTCTTCCGCCTTCTGATGGCAACTGGCGTGTCAGGCTAACCTACAATTTGTTCATGTAGCAGTGATGTACATTCTGATGTCATTTAATGAGACTAGGGCGGGGGAGGGGGTAAGAGAAAGAAGAGGTCTCCGTGGTGACTCCGGACTCCTTTATTTGTTTCACTAAGTAATTTTCTCGGAGACTCAAGCTAGAGCAGTGGTTCTCAACCTATTTTGGCCCGTGCCTCCCTTCACCATATTTTCAGAACATCATTCACCCCCCCCCCCCCCCTTTCGTATTTCCTACCTAAAAATTTGGCCCGTGCCCCCCTTCATCATATTTTCAGAACGTCATTCCCCCCCCCCCCGCCCTTTCTTATTTCCTACCTAAAAGTCCCTCCTCCCGCCCCTACACAGTATACGTAATAATGGAAGCACATACTAAAATAAGTCTAGACGTTCACATAAAACGTGATTTATGGGTCTACTTACTTTATAACATGAATTTTAGAAGAGTGAGACGTACAGAATGGTAAAGTATGAAGGGAAAAACAAGATCAAGTAATCGGTTCTTGTATTAACGCGATCTTGAAATAATCTTCATTCTCTCTCTCTCTCTCTCTCTCTCTCTCTCTCTCTCTCTCTCTCTCTCTCTCTCTCTCTCTCTCTCGCTCTCTCTCTCTCTCTCTCTCTCCCCCCCCCCCCCTGGAAACCCCTAAATTCCCAAGTGGGAAATTCCCCACCGGTTGAGAACCACTGAGCTAGAAAGTTCGTACTTTATGCGGCACATTCGGCAAGTTGCTCTGCGGAAAGAGACCGAGCCTTAAACGATAAAACCCGGCGCAATGAAGTCGATTTTCTCGCCTTTAAATACTTAAAAAAATGATTTTTCACACTAACGTAAAGCTTAATTTTCAGCCGCTGTTTATGATTGGTTCGTTGGGAAACTCTTGCAAGGTATGGGTAATCCCATACCACACACTGCCGTTGGGTGTGAAGTGTTTGATCTTTGCATGTTCTAGCTACAAACATATGGGGTGGAATGGCCAGTTCCATTCCTCACCGCCTTCCTTTCCCAGATAATTTCCAGAAAATTCTGAAAATATCATCTGACACACATTTTATGTGGCTTAACACTTTCACACACACACGCACACACACACACACACACTCTCTCTCTCTCTCTCTCTCTCCCCCCCTCTCTCTCTCTCTCTCTCTCTCTCGCTCTCTCTCTCTCTCTCACTTCTTGCGACCGTAGCCAGACTGTAATCAAGTTTGTGATTAAGCCCGATAGCGACCTTGAGCTCAATAGTCCTTATCCTGGTCTTACTATCTCTTGTGCCACGGCAGATAGACATGAACGGTCAAGGTTCGCCATCTCACACTATCATCAGGGTCTTGGATCGGGTCTGTATTAATGTCCCCATTATGTCATGTGGTCGAGCCATCAGGGTATTTATCTTTGTGTTTTCGCATCAAGTTTGCCAGTTGTCAGTACGTTTTCAAGTGTATTTCTCGTCACATCATGCCCCAAAAACTTTCGACTGTCTAAATCAAATTTCCCTGAAAAGTTTAGTTTTCATTTGTTGTATATACTGTATGTTTCAAATTAAGATATGGTTACTTCTTTGCCACGGGGGATAGGAGAAAATGAGACCTTTAAATTTGCGTCTTTGGCATCCTTCACAAACTCAAGCGCCCTTATATGCATGTACACTCACATATGTTAATTTAATGGCATTTAATCCTACTAGTTGCGTATGGTGGGGTTAAAGGTCACACAATTATCGCCGGTGGCAGCAGAAGCAGCCATCACACAATTATCCCACACAATTATCCCACACAATTATCACCAGTGTCAGGAGAAGCAACCATCAGCTAATTATCCCACACAACTATCGCCAGTGTCAGGATAAGCAACCGTCACACAATTATCGTGGTTTGCAGGAGAAGCAACCAATTTTAATTTTAAACACACGTTATATTAAAAAAAAATAGTTGCATGTCCTTCACAGGACGTAGCAGTCAACCCCAGCATTTTGGCTGTTCGTGATTCCTGGACAAATTTTACGTTCGGTAGTTTGCCATTGCTTTCTGAACGACCAGCATCTATACCTTTTTCGAAAAAACCAGTACCGCTGTGTTTCGAACCCGGGTATACGGGATTACGAATCGTGTCCATAAACACTAGGCCACGGAGCGGGCTTGTATACATTGTATACGACACATGAAAACCGTATATTTAGAATATATGAGAGCCTAACACTTCACACGCCGAGGGCAGCATGTGTTATTGGACTAGCACCTAAGGCAAGAATTCTGTATCTAATAGATCTAAAGTACACTCATGCCTAAGTGCGAGGGTAAGTTAATAAGTAAGTCACAAATGGCTGTAGAAAAATAACTAAAGATGATACCAGCTTGAAACTAGTTTATTTTTATTGATGCACTGTCCCTTTATTTCTCAACATAATTTCCACCAACATTGATGCACTTATCCTATCGTTTTATCAGTCCTCCCAAACCGGCTGCATAGAACTGCGTGCTCTGTTTTCTAAACCACGTTTTCACTTCACATTCAACTTCGGCGTCATTCGCGAAATGTCTCCCGCCAAGGTGGGTTTCCTGCTTATGCTGACAAATGTTTGTCCCGTAAAGCGGTGCATAGCTGGATAGAACACGTTACGATGGTGAGTCAATAAGTAAGTCACACAGTTATGAGGTTTGGTAGGTCAATGAAAACAAAGCACGCAGGTCTATGCAGTCGGTTTGGGAGGACTGATAAACGATGGGATAAGTGCATCAATGTTGGTGGAAATTATGTTGAGAAATAAAGGGACAATGTATGTACAAAAATAAACTGGTTTCAAGTTGTTATCGTCTTTAGTTATTTTTCTACTGCCATTTGTGACTTACTTATTAAGTTACCCTCGTACAACGCGGCGACTGTTTCGACTAGCCGCCTTTATTTCCTTATCAAACACTTGCAACATACACCCGCCAACTCACTAATCGCTGAAGCCACAATTTTTCTTTTGTTTATTTCGTGGTATTTGTAACACTTTGTATTAACTTGTATTAACTAGCCTGGTGGTCTATTCTGTCTTATTTTGTCTGGATATGAGTGTGTGTAAGAGAGGGAGAGAGAGAGAGAGAGGGAGAGAGAGAGAGAGGGAGAGAGCGAGAGAGAGAGAGAGGGAGAGAGAGAGAGAGAAAGGGAGAGAGAGACAGGGAGAGAGAGAGAGGGAGAGAGAGAGAGAGAGAGGGAGGGAGAGGGAGAGAGAGAGACAGAGAGAGAGAGAGAGAGAACGTACGAACGAACTTTTATTTTCAAAGGACCACAAATGTGCACGCAAGCTTGTCTTGCATTCGGCCCTTCCAACCACTCATCTTTCGATCATCAGTTATGTATGATCTATTGTGCATGTTACATTCACATACAACAACATGGTAATATGAATGCTGTACGCATAATTCTTACAAACGTATTATGAGACAGAAATGCATGAGAGAGAGAGAGAGAGAGAGAGAGAGAGAGAGAGAGAGAGAGAGAGAGAGAGAGAGAGATTTATCGTCAAATGTGGCAATGGAAATATCCAATTCTCTGTTGTAGCCTTGACCAACCTCTCAACAATTGCCCACATAAGTAGTTTGGGGGTCACCACTAGTCTCATGGTGATCTATACAATAATAATAGTTTCTTATCAAACCTACATCATTTGTTGGCGGTCTTGCCAAGTGACCCCCTCTTGCGCTAGCCATAGCATTCAACTACTTCACCAGTCGGCATTCTTATTGAGGCCTACATAATGCTTACGTACTATGATACAATTCCACCATAGCCGCGCAACCTACATCTGTGCTTCATTAACTTATTCTGTTTACCAAAGCTGTGTGATGTTTCAACGCCTATTTAAAGACGGTAGGATAGTCTTTTCTAACGGTGGACAAGACAGACATTCTGAAGACTTATCTATGAATCAATGCTAGTTGAAGATAAAGTAACTGAAACAAGGATGCTTCAGTCCTGATTGAAGTGTGGTACCAACATGGAGGGATGCGTGAGGGGACGAATCCGATGTGTGCGAACGATCAGTGACGTCCATTAATAGACTACATACGATTACATGAATCCGTCTCGTTGGTTGTCCACCGCCCATCTTCTTGTGTTGTTGCGGTGACTCACAGGACAGTCAGTGCCAGGCAGACTGGCAGTGTATATGTTGCAAAAGTGTTAACACTCTCAAAACAGCGATCATAACAAAATAATCGCGTCGCTGGTGACACACGCGCGCGCACGCACGCACGCACACACATATACACACGGAGAGGATTGTTATTGAAACGCATGTGGTGTGATATTTTTGCGGCTGACTCAAACATAGGACTATCATTCTGAGCCGGTGATGGACCCTACTATAACTTCTCCTTGAGGATGAACGGGGTAGGGGAAATGGTAGAATCGTAAACAAAAATAGCCTGCACATGGCGACCACAAAGAAAACAAAAGTTGATGCAGATACAATTAAACATCTTTGCTACACTGTTCAATGTGGAATTCGTTGATGGGCTTGATCACCTACAGCACAAAATCATCCAGATGCAAAGCAGTGATGAGCTGAAAGCTAGGTACAACTGTCTTGCCCTGCTTGAGTTATAGAAACGTTACATAAGCGATCACGAATTTTCTATTTTGAGGAGACAAGCATTGAGATATACATGTGTGTTCAGAACAACTTATTGCTGTGGGCAGCTCTTTTAAAAATTTACCGTTATAAAGAGTCGACTACGCTCCAGGCTGACCGACGCAAACCTAGAAAGGCAGTTGCCAGTAGCAACAACAGCAGTACCAGCTAACATCACACGTCTCACCAAAGAGACGCAGTTCTAGCCATTACATTAGTGTCGAGTTAATTAAATCTTTGACCAAATATAGCAGGCTCATTTATTTATAAGACAAGTTTGCATGGCTTACGAATGCTGTTATAAATAGCCAAATGACCCTTAGCAGGAAATCTCACCCCCCCCCCCAACTCCCCTCCACCCATGTCTTCAGACATTTGCTGAGTGAGGCAGAACACCTATGGGTGTGTCCGGAGGGCTATGACGTCGATTATTATAAACCAAGAAGCCGATTCCAAAGTTAGTATATGGGACATGAGGATCTATGGGACGTAGGTCATATGTATCCGTTGTTTATATAGTTTGCCTTAGGTTGTTTTGACAACACTTATGTTAAAGATTTAATAACAAACCCCATTGCTTCACACACTAACACCCCCCCCCCCCCCCAACCCAGCATGAGCTCCTTTAAAATATTTAATTAATTAGTGGCCGATATATGTTAGAAATGTTTATGCCAGATAAGACCGTGTCAGTCTTATCTCCCCTTGGTTTCAGCTCCTAGCTCAGAGATATGTCTCACCTGAGAGTGATAAAGCAATATGGCAGTGTTTATCGGGTGAGGGTGAGTTAGCGTGCTAACAAATACAAACCCTGGAATTCTTCTTTTGGCGCTTCAGTTTACCCGTGACACGTTCGTGTTTAAGGAAATAGTGTCAATGCAAACGGCGTTTGAAGTTTGCTTAGGTCGTATTTCAAGATCCTTTCGTGAAAGTATTTGCCAAACAGCCAGGTCTGTTGGCTGATATGCAGATGTGTTGATTTTACTTATTTTTTGTTTAACCATTTTGCAAGATGAAGTTTAATGTGTACTATTCACTTGCAGATATCCAGTTTATAAATAAATATTCTCACAATCGTTACCCCTTTCTCTGTCTGTTTGTTTATCTGCCTGTTTGCATGTCTGCCTGCCTCTCCCCACTCCTCTCTAATTGTTATTACTAGTGAGTTAAATTTAATAGTGAAAATCACAACTTGTATCTTAACATAGCAAAAACAAAGACAATGCATACAGATAAAACTACTATGGAGAAAGAAATATATGTTAATGAGGAAAAATTTGAGGTGGTGGAAAATTTTTGAATATCTTAGGTCATTGATTACTAAACAACGATGACACAATGAAAGAAATTAAACGACGGCTCTTCAAAGACTAAAACAACTGAATAAATTATGGAAGGGGACAGACAGAACTACAAAAATAAGATTTTTAAGAGCATGCATCTTTCCCATTGCAACATACGCCTGTAAGACCTGGACACTTACTAGACAAGCTGAACAGCGCATAAATGCCTTTGAATATAAATGTTATTGACGAGTTTTGAGAATATCTTGGGTAAAGAAAGGAAATAATGCATCCATACTTCAAGAGCTGAATATTGAAGAAGGTTGGCTATTAAAGACAAAGTTACTAACAAAGAAAATTGAAATATTTTGGTCATTTGAAACGTCACGAAAGTTTGGAGAGAACAATAATGTCCGGAAGAGAGGAAGAGGAAGGCCAAAGAGAAGATGGGTGCAGGATGTGGCGGATGATTTCCAGATGGGTGTATCGGACGCGGGTCATCTTGCTTATGATCGAGAAGTTTTCCGGAAGGTTGTTATGGGAGCGAGGTTCTGCAAAGGACATGCTACTGAATGAATGAGTGAGTTAAAGGTATTTGATTAAAAACATTGTGTAAAATGGATGCTTGACGTGTGTATCTGGCTCTATTTCTAGTATCAATATTGGCCACGACTGACAGTTGTGTAAGTGTGTGTGTATGTGTGTGTGTGTGTGTGAGAGAGAGAGAGAGAGAGAGAGAGAGAGAGAGAGAGAGAGAGAGTGAATGAGTGAGGGAGGGAGGGAGGGAGGGAGGGAGGAGTGAGAGAGTTAGGGAGGGAGGGAGGGAGGAGTGAGTTAGGGAGGGAGGGGAGGGAATGAGTGAGTGAGTGAGTGAGTGTTATAAAAGTAAAGGTTACATGGCAGGTACTAACACTAAGGTATGGGGTTGTGTTAAAATTTAAAAAAAAAAGGTGGCTGCTGTGAATATGTGAAGTGTTTGAACCACAACATTTTGTAGGATTGCGGACACGGAGATATAGGTAGCCAGTCTTTCTCACCGTAGCGAATTTCGAGAGCTGGCATCTAACCTTCGTGAGGCCGAGCTCACGCCATTCTCAGCACAATGTCCTAGCCATTACACCCACGGTCCTGCTGGTGAAATTGTCGCCTTTCCTTCTCAGACCGTTCTGAGACTTTTCTGGTACCCATCTTGAAGAGGCTGGGTCGACAACCGTACTGGTCGGAAAAAATAATCATGCTTCTGATGGGGATTGAACCCGGACCACTGTCTTGGTGGGGCTAAGTGGTCTCGAGGTACGGTGTCCGCCCCGAGTGCAGGAGGCCCCGGGTTCAAGCTCCGGTGAGGGCTGGGATATTTTAACGTGGACGTCTAGTAACAAAATTTCCCCTGGTCTCAGGGTAGTGAGATCGGACGCCCGTGTGTATTGTTGCGCACGTAAACAATCCCTTGGCAGTTGGAAATCGAAAAAAAAGAGTAGTCTAACGGCGCTGCCCTAGCAACATTTCGAGTTGAAATTCTACCCAAAGTGTTTCAGGATCCTCGCCGGTGCTACGGAGTTCGTTCACTGAGCTGAGATTCTCTGGACTGGGGCTTGAGTTAGGAGTAGAATGGAGCACTTATGGGTTACACCCGTGTGCTGTGATGTTCATCCGTCGACTAAACTAAACTACTGTCTTGATAGGCCAACTCTCGAATCCCTATTTCGCCGTGACTCTCTCTCTCTTTCTCTCTGTCTCTCTCTCTCTCTCTCTCTCTCTCTCTCTCTCTCTCTCTCTCTCTCTCACACACACACACACTATCTCTCTATCTGTCTGTCTGTCTGTCTGTCTGTCTGTCCGTCCGTCCGTCCGTCCGTCCGTCCGTCCGTCCGTCCGTCCGTCCGTCCGTCCGTCCGTCCGTCCGTCGTCCGTCCGTCCGTCCGTCCGTTCGTCCGTTCGTCCGTTCGTTCGTCCGTCCGTATTATCGTAGTAGTAAGTTCCAGAGATGGGCTCGAAATATCAAGAGTGTTTCACTCAAGACGTGTGGAGTAATGGTGCTGATAACTTACCCAGGATTCAAGGGCTATCTCGAGTCTCACTTCACCCAGCTCTTGCAAAATTCTTCTTTCTTTCTTAAACCCCCAACATTCTCCGTTTCTTCCTGCCTCCTCTGAATAGTTGGAATAGTTTTCTTGGAAGTTTAAGAGGAACGATAGTAGAGTTTACGGGCCATAGAATCTATTTGTGGAACAAACTTTAACGAACAAACTTTATTTCCAGAAGGTTAAGAATTTGTTACGCACGCCCGTCTAATATTCTGCCCTTCTATCACTCTCGTTCATACATTATTTCATCCAAACACCATTCGAGGCTAACTGAGAATAACAAAAAAAAAAAAAAATATGCATTATAAAGGCGTGGGAAAAATGCAAAAATCAATACTACACGACTCACTAAAATTAATGAATGATGTGGCAATTGTTATTAGCTATGGGAACATACATTGGCAACTTGCCGCCTTGACAGACGATAGTTTGTGCTTTAAAAAGGCATAATAACTTTAACCAAAGGGATGGAGTTATTGCCTTTCCATAGCACAAAGCCTGGGCTAAAATATAGAGATCATGTGTTGCCCATAGCAGCATGATCCTTCTCTCGGCCTGCCTAGTTCACTCCAGAGGAAAGGTAACACCTCTTCATCTGGAACAAGACAAGCTGCAGATGCTGCCGGATCAGAAAAGCAATACTCTAACTGTCCGTCTGTCGGAGCTTCGATCCTAGACCAGCCGCCAACCAAGGCTTAGGGCCTGGTCTGCCCTGCCATGACATTTTGTCTTTAGGTTGCATTTCCTCGCACCAGGGTAAGGCTTGTACCCTCCCAATTGCTCTCTTCCGCCCGAAGCCGTTGACACAATGTGAGGTGTCGGGTTTGGTAAGCGCCTCCCAACGTTCGGCGCTAACAGAAAGCAGGTAGTACCGTCTACTGTTATACGGTAGCTCAGTCATATCTAAGACCTGACACACTATGGGGAACATACTCGCCCTACTAAAAGCTAAAAGGGGGTTGGCTATTATACTAGGATTATTATTATTATTATTATTATTATTATTATTATTATTATTATTATTATTATTATTATTATTATTATTATTATTATTAAGACGGCGGGGGGGGGGGGGGGGGGGGTTGTAATCTTTACTGAAATAGTGTTTGAATAATTTGCGATTATATGTATAAAGATTGGTGATGTCTTTTATGTCTTGTTCTACAGCTGAACTGTGGATTATGCTAAGCATGTTTTTTTGCTTTTTTATAAGTCTATCCTAGGCTTCGGTATGTGTAACATATTTAGTCGTTTACTGTGTCTAGCATTATGGTTAAACAATGACCAAAAGTAATTTGGGCCATTCCGATGTAGGATTTTGTGAATTAGTTTGGTCTTATTGAAAAATAGGCGTTTGCGTAGCGGTAGTAACTGAAGGCGTTTATGTAGCTAAGATTGTCAGTTACATATTTACTATAAATTAAACTCATAGCCCGTTTCTGGAATGAGTAAAGTCGCTTGGCGATTGACTTAAAACAACCGTTTCCGATTGTAGAGTAGTAGTCAAAATGTGTCTGTATGTGTAAAGTATAGAATATCTTCTTTGTGTCTTCATCAAGGACATTTTTAATTTTGGTGAGTTGGTTGACATTTTTCGCTGTTTGTTTAACCAGCGCTTGAGTATGGGAATTAAAGGTTAGGTTTCTGGTTTCTCATACTCTCTCTTTCTTTATTACAGAGAGAGAGAGAGAGAGAGAGAGAGAGAGAGAGAGAGAGAGAGAGAGAGAGAGAGAGAGAGAGAGAAACCTTAATTAAAGGTTAGGTTTCTGGTTTCTCATACTCTCTCTTTCTTTATTACAGATAGAGAGAGAGAGAGAGAGAGAGAGAGAGAGAGAGAGAGAGAGAGAGAGCAAGAAGGAAATTAGTTTTCTTTTCCTTGTTCTGTATATTGTTTAATAATGTTCAGCCTTGATACAAACTCCCCGATCCTAGATCACACGCTGTACTTTCACTGTTTGTCTCTGCGTTTCTCCGTTACCGACCTCATTTTCTACAAATTATCAGACATCCCAACACCGGAGGCAAGCTTGTAGATCGATATCCTGCTGTCACGTGCTCACTGGCGTCACATAATTGATCCAACAGTTGGCCTTCGTCGTAGCATTGGAGAGCAGGGTAGTGGAAATGGAGAAACATTGCTGGACAACAACAATTTGACTGTTGGGAAGTCTAGAGATCTATGTGCGGAGAACTGTCGACCTAATTTGTTGTGACGTGGCAACCAGTGACTGGCCCCCGCCATCGTAAGATTTGTCTTTCTCACATCAGAAAAAACCCTCACTTTAGAGAAGCTTCACTTCAAGAGACAGAATCATACATCTAGTTAGGTAGCAATGTAGACTAAGATGGGGAAACGGATACTGATATCAGAATAAGATTATAACAGGCAAGAGAGGTTTTTGTTTATCACTAGGAAATCTGTGGAAGTCAAAGGAAATTAAACGTAGCACTAAACATAGAATATCCAGTTCTAACGTTAAATCAGGTCAGCATGGCCGAACGGATAAGATCGTTCAATCTTAAACTTCCTGTGCGCGGATGGTAGGGTAGCGGGTTCATTCCCTATAGGTCAATTGGACTTAAATGTTGACATCTCACTCAGAAATCAATAGCAAATTGCTGAACGCAACATTGCCAGAAAATCAACCTGGTGTCGATCGCAGGGTCCTATTAAAGACATGCACCATTGTCTTAAAACGTTAAAGCTGTACTGCTGTATGGATAAGAAACACGAAGAACAACTATAACCATCACAGTAAGCTATAAACGTTCAATAATTGGTACCCGCGCAAATGAGATGGACTAAAATGGTATGGCAGAATCACCAATGTGGAGATCATGATCATAACTAGAAATATACCAGTGATCCAAGAGGTGAAAAAATGGTGCCAACGCTGCATAGAACATGCGTTGAGAAAACCTGATAATACGAGTAGTGTAATTCGTGGTATAATTAGAAGGGCCTTTGTCCGGAATCACAGGGCACAAGAAATAGAGGAAGACCAAAAACAAACAGCGAAGACAAGAAGAAACAGAAATGAATAATATTGTTGGGATATGGGTGGAGCTGCATGGGATAGCTGAGGATAGGACGGCTTGGAATGAGTATGTTGGTGGCCAATGTTCCAATGTGGGATAACTGACATAAGAAGAAGAGTAAGAAGACGAGTACATGGCGGAAAATGTGCAGTGACATTTTTTAAAAATATTTTGGCCAGTTGAACATATTACACTCAAGAAATAAATAACCGTAGACTCCGAGGTAGACCAAGAAGAAGGTGGAGAGAGAATATATATACAGATCTACAAGCACTTGGAATCAACGACTGGCAAGAGAAGGTCCACCAGAGAGACGAATGGAGACGGCTTGTATCTGCATCAAAGAACCTCAATGGCTCGGAATGCTGAAGAAGAAGAAGAACATATTCCACAACCAAGCAATCCAGCAGCCGTGTTTCTAACCACTGCCACAATTGTCTCATCACATAATCTAGCTGCCCTCTGAACTGCTTGTATACAAACAAGTGCACCAATTTAACCTCAACCCAATCTCTTAAAACCGTGACTTATACTGAAAAAAAAAATACTTAGTGCATCGCCACCACCATGACAGTCAATGCTTGCTATTGAAGGACCTTTCATTTGATCAGACCTGTTAGTAACAGGAAACAGCTAGCGCTATATGATTATAAAAGCCGTTGTCTGTTTTCCGTTACATTAAATGCAGGGTATGGACACGTGCTAGTTTGTGTCGAGGTTTGTTGAGAAAGTATAGATTCAACACAAGATATAAACACAAGGTAGTGAACGCGTAGAATTGTTGAGGAAGTTTAAATGTAGTACAAGATGTAAACGCTTGCTAATACATGTCTAGAACTGTTGAGAAGGCTAAGGTTTAGTACAAGATTCAACACATGCTTGTGCGTGTCCAGAATTGTTGAGAAAGTTCAGATTTTGTGCGAGATTGAACACAAACTTGTGCGTGTTCGGAATTGATAAACAAGTAACGGTTTAGCGATGGTATGAACCCAAACTACTGTGTCTTGGGAAATGTTAAGAACAATTATTTTTCTCGGTCATGTATTGTTGTTGGAGCCCCGTCGAGTCGAGCTGTACACTTTTGTGCGACTTGAAGGATTGGAGGCTGATGATAATTTGGTTCCATCCATGTAGGTAAGCAACGCACTCAATCCGTTTGCATCCTTGTGAGCTTTTCTGGCGGAGTTGGTGTTAGAGTGGGGTTGTCAGTCAAGACTTGGATGCTGATGGTCTAGCATCATCTAGCTGGCAACATCTGAGGCCTGGGTAGGCTTCGACAAAGTGAAAACCATGGTCGACCTGCCTGTCGTTAGTGAAACTTTCAGCCCACCTTGCCTGACGTGTAGGTGAAGGTAAATGTTAGTCAGTATAAATTACGAGCCTGGCATGACACATCTCCACATCCATTATGTCAAGTTTAGACGCCCTGTTAAAACATTGCATGGATAGTGTTAGGCCAGTATTGTATACAGATGAAAAGAACACATTGTGGCAATAGTTTGAGGTCAATATTTTACACAGATGTAAAGAACATATTGGGGCAATAGTGTGATGCCAGTATTGTCTAGGGGCGACACTATACGGATGCAGCGAACGCACGTATAAGACAGTGTTAGGATAGTATTGAAAAGGGGAGACAGGAACATGTTGAGGGGACAACACTATACGGATGAAGTGAACGCACGTATGGGACGGTGTTAGGGCAGTATTGTCTAGGGGAGACAGGAACATGTTGAGGGGACACTATACGGATGCAGCGAACGCACTTACAAGACTGTGTTAGGCCAGCCAATATTATATACCAGTGAAAGAAGCATTTGGAGTAAATGGGTTAATATCGCTAATCACCTTTTCTTAATTATTAATGAGAGAAATATTAATGGCATCAAGTTTATAAAGCCAGGTCGTGTTTGTAGTCGCACTGGTTTGATTAGAAGCGGCGTTAAATGTTGAATCACAACTTTTGTACAAGACGCAGCTCAATTTAAACTGGATTGATTGATTGATTTAGGAATCGACATCACAGCATTCCGGGCATTTAAACTGGATTGGAGACAGAATGGTTCTTTGTGCGGATTAAAGCATCACAAATGACGCTGCTATAAGGGCAGCACTTATTGTTCTCAAACTATGGCATGTGGCATTGTGAATTGCTGCAGTAGAAGTTTTATGCGATAGATACTAAACACTGTCTGGTAATTAACCATGAATGTATAACATTGACGTAGACATCGTACAACATGCAAGATTTACACGTTGCATTGTAATGTTCATATGTAAGAAGATCATAGTACATGCAATAGAAATAAACAGGCTTTCAATATCGTATTGCTAATGGCCCATAGGTAACGATATAGTTTAGCAATCGCAGGAAACTCAACAAATTCCGCATATATACTAGCTTGGCCACAATTGTATGAAGTGCGTACTTGCATTAAATAGACAACAATAGTTTCTAGCGTGGCCGAATTAGTTTCGATATTCATATGTGACAGTAGACTGTTGGCTTTCTAGTAGTAAGTAGAACACTACTTCATTATTACAGGACGGCAGGCGTGTATGTGAGACCGATTCTGCTAAGTGCTGGCGGTGAAAGGAGGCCAGGGTCGGGAACTTTTATCAACACTCTAGTTTTCTGCTGTTTTGGTCATAGCTGCCAATATTCACTTTGTGTAACTTTGATCTACTTGGAAATGCTGAACTTTATACTTTAACAATAAATTAAAACTCGACGAGAGCAGGGCCGCATGGCCGAATGGGTAAAAACGTGTGTTCTTAAACATCCGGTGTGCTGATGCCGAGGTTAGCGGTTCAACCCCTACACCGGACAGCTGGACTAAAATGTTGACCTGTCGTTCTTGACTTGGAGACGTAAATTACAAGTACCTCTGAAGTCGGAGTGGGTTCGCCTGATAGCGAGGGACACTGTTAATAGGGAAAGCTAGTCCACACGCAAAATTTAGCCCATCACTACTATAAATCCCCACGGCGCTTGACGGCAGAAGTGGAAGATGATGATGATGATGATGATGATGATGACTGCTATAAATAGTGTGTATGGACTACGCTTGAGGTCAAAGCGAGCGAGCGCAAAAAATACAAACAACCTCGACGAGAGTGAGAGTGTGTGTGTGTGTGAGAGAGAGAGAGAGAAGAGAGAGAGAGAGAGAGAGAGAGAGAGAGAGAGAGAGAGAGAGAGAGAGAGAGAGAGAGAGAGAGAGAGAGAACAAACGAAGGAACAAAAAATTTGGCATGCAAGCCCGACTGACATTATGTCCTTATATCTCCGCTCGCTCTCTCTCTCTCTCTCTCTCTCTCTCTCTCTCTCTCTCTCTCACTCACAGAGAGAGAGAGAGAGAGAGAGAGAGAGAGAGAGAGAGAGAGAGAGAGAGAAATCTTGTTCCATACATAATTTTCGTTTCCTTTAAAGTTTAAGAATTGTTGTCTGCATGGAGGTTAAAAAAACCCATTAATAATGAAATTAATTTAGAAAGCCAGCGCAGCTGTTAATTATTGTCATATAAATTCGGAAATTTTTCATGGTAAACTAAAGAAAGGAAGAGTAAACAATGAGTGTGGAATTTGCATAACACTAAACGAACTTAACCGTTGTTCTGTACCTTGTACCACCAATTTTCTAGCCATGTTTGATGTCCCAGTTACTTTGTTTTCAATTCTTCGGCACAGGTTATATGAAGTCACTGCTCTCAACACACACTTCTTTTGTTCGCATTCTTTTTCACTCTTCGGCAGCAAAGATGAAGTCATTGCTTTCAACTCAAAACTTCTCTTGTTCCTGACTATAAAGTTTACATTATGGAATATCTCAGAACATCATACAGCTGACAGTACTCATTGCACGATTTTTATCTCTGCGGCCATTGTCTTCTTCTTATCCGAATCTCTCTTCCCTTACTTGAAGCCTTGTTAAACGGTTTAACATTATTATCTTTTTTGAAGGCTTTTTTTGCTTTTTTTTTTTGCATGCAAAAGTATTAAGATACAAAGCTGGTCCTACCGTATTCACGTGATCTCCCAGTGTTTTGTTCCAACTGTGACTTTGGCTTAGTTTTTCTTTCTTTCTTTAAAAAAAAAAAAAAAAATTATGAGCCTAGTGCGTATTATAGTGTTTTTTTTTTGTTTTGTTGCCTCAATATAAAATTGAATATCTCAGTAACCAACTGATGGAAAATAATGAGATTTAGTATATAACTTTATCATTATGTCCACCCAACAAACATTTTTTTGTTCTGGAGATTGTACAGCATATTTCAATTTTTGCTTATATGAGGTATATATTTTACCGCCCCGCCATGAATGCCTTAATTTTTAGAGTATTACAGCTCAGCAAGACCCATTCGCGCTAATTTAAAAATTTTCTGGCGGTCTTTCGTTTTTGGACAGACTGAGTGTTATAGTTCAGAGGCGTCGTCAAACTGTGGGTTCTTTCATAAAACGTGATTATATAAATAAATCTTACCATTAATGTAATCTTAATAGCTAATATTTGAATGTGTTAATACTGTTCATTGGGATTAAAAGTGAAATTGTGTACACTTCAAAACATCGCTGTGAAGTTGTACACATATTTTTGTCAAGAAGCTGATCGCAGGAAACTGTTTCATACTGTTACAAATCCCGAAAAAAGAACAGTGCGTGCATTAGGTTTGAGTAAACGATCGTTTCGTCGATGGGTGCAAGAATCTGGAATGAAACCAACACGCGATAAGCAAACGGTAGGTAGAAAGGCAATTGTAGACAGCTTTGACAAGGATGTCATCAAACGAATTATGATAAAAATGACATGGAGGGCAAATATCAGAAATGGAATAAAGTCAAAGGAGAAAATTATTGCAGAAAAGTCACACACCAAGCCTTTGAGACGTAAGATGGTGCATGATGGTGGAAATGACCACGTGTTCAGATGCACCCACTGTGAACGGACATTTACAGCGCAAATTGGCCTTATCAGTCACACTCGCTACCGCCATAGTTAAAAGTTATTATGCCTTTTTAAAGCACAAACTATCGTCTGTCAAGACGGCAAGGTGCCAATGGATGGATGGATGGATATATATATATATATATATATATATATATATATATATATATATATATATATATATAGAGAGAGAGAGAGAGAGAGAGAGAGGAGAGAGAGAGAGGAGAGAGAGAGAGACAGAGAGGGGGGGGAGGGGAGGATGGGAGGGAGGGAAGGAGAAAAAAAAGCTAATATGCAAGACTAGTGGTATATCCATCCATCATGTGCCATGCCGGTAAGCGTGGGCGGTCATCACTCGCCATTTCACTCGATCACCAGAGTCGTGGGTCAGCTCAGTGTTCTTGTCTCGACCATGCCACGTGTTCAAGTCATCCAGGTATTTACTTCTCTGTATTCCCATTGTTCTCTTCCCATTGATCCTGCCAGTTGTCACCACGTTCTCTAATTTATTTATTCTCATAACATGTCTAAAAAATGTGACTGTCTACGTCTTATTTCTCTAATCAATTTACGATTTTCATTTGTTTCTTGTAGTACTTAGTCGCAGTGGTTTTTCTGTCTGTCCATGGTATTCTTTGCATTCTCCTCAGAAAGCACATGTCCACAGCCATCAGATGTTTTTCAGCTTGACTGCACACTGTCCAAGCTTCACATCCATACAAAAGTCCAACCTCAACATTCTTTTTTTTTCTTTTCACTTGACATCTTTTTATTGGTCAGTATGTTTTGCATCTTGCTAAAGACTACTTTCGCCATGGCGATTCTTGTTCTTATCTCTTCAAGGCATCTCCCATGAGATGTTATTACTGTTCCCAGATAATTGTGTCCATTCATCTGTTGAAGAATATTCCCATTTACTTGTATATTACATTGTGGTATTTCGTTCTTCCCAGTGACGACCATAATCTGTGTCTTTTTACAATTTAATTCTAACCCTAGTTGTTCACTGTGTGCAACAACCGCATCTACTAAATGTTGCAGATCCTGCTCATTGTCTGCAATCAAGACTGTATCATCTGCAAATCTAATGTTATTGATATACCAAGAACATATGCACAGCACATATTGTTTTGAGATGTGCAAGAGAGTAATCCAACCAGCCACCTAATTTAGAAAATGAGATTCATGCTTGTAATCACAGATTCGATTGAATGGCTGACAGAAAATAGTCAGGAATGGAATACGATTAATCGGTACTTGATGTTTGCCAGACTTCATTTTCTGTTTCTGTTATATTATTTGCATCTCATCAACGACAGATTTAGATTTTTCTAACACTGCCCGTCCGTCCGTCCGTCCGTCCGTCCTTCCTTTCTTCCTTCCTTCCTTCCTTCCTTCCTTCCTTCCTTCCTTCCTTCCTTCCTTCCTTCCTTCCTTCCCCTCCCTTCCTCCCTTCCTTCCCTCCCTTCCTTCCCTTCCTTCCCTCCCTTCCTTCCCTTCCTTCGATTCTTCCTGTCCGTCCGTCCGTCCGTCCGTCCGTCCGTCCGTCCGTCCGTCCGTCCGTCCGTCCGTCCGTCCGTCCGTCCGTCCGTCCGTCCGTCCGTCCGTCCGTCCGTCCGTCCGTCCGTCCGTCCGTCCGTCCGTCCGTCCGTCCGTCCGTCCGTCCGTCCGTCCGTCCGTCCGTCCGTCCGTCCTTCCTTCCTTCCTTCCTTCCTTCCTTCCTTCCTTCCTTCCTTCCTTCCTTCCTTCCTTCCTTCCTTCCTTCCTTCCTTCCTTCCTTCCTTCCTTCCTTCCTTCCTTCCTGTCTGTCTGTCTGTCTGTCTGTCTGTCTGTCTGTCTGTCTGTCTGTCTGTCTGTCTGTCTGTCTGTCTGTCTGTCTGTCTGTCTGTCTGTCTGTCTGTCTGTCTGTCTGTCTGTCTGTCTGTCTGTCTGTCTGTCTGTCTGTCTGTCTGTCTGTCTGTCTGTCTGTCTGTCTGTCTGTCTGTCTGTCTGTCTGTCTGTCTGTCTGTCTGTCTGTCTGTCTGTCTGTCTGTCTGTCTGTCTGTCTGTCTGTCTGTCTGTCTGTCTGTCTGTCTGTCTGTCTGTCTGTCTGTCTGTCTGTCTGTCTGTCTGTCTGTCTGTCTGTCTGTCTGTCTGTCTGTCTGTCTGTCTGTCTGTCTGTCTGTCTGTCTGTCTGTCTGTCTGTCTGTCTGTCTGTCTGTCTGTCTGTCTGTCTGTCTGTCTGTCTGTCTGTCTGTCTGTCTTTCTTTCTTTCTTTCTTTCTTTCTTTCTTTCCTCCCTCCCTCCCTCCCTCCCTCCCTCCCTCCCTCCTGCTATTTCATTAAAACGTCGCTCAACTTCTTCACCTTTTAGTCTTTCCGTCGATCTTTCTACAGTTCTTTTTGTCTGTCGACCCGTTCTTATCCTTGTCCATCTGTCTATCCCTGCACCTTTCTTTCTGTGTATCCACCCACCTGTCCGTCCGTCCTTTTCTTCTTCCATCTGTCTATTCGTTCGATTATTCTTCGTCTTATACAAACTCTTCCCGTCCGTTGTTTACTTATCCGCCTGTCTTTCAGTAACATAAAACAAATATGTATGTGTAAATCCACGATAGAGAAACAAACACGTACAGACATAAGCACATACATTACAACGAAAGCTTGTCTTTCGCGTCATCTAAAAATACTATGTGTTTAACTTTACACTGCCATACCTGCTGTAGCCTATTATGTATGTCTCCAGAACTGCCTTCTACTTGTTCATTTGTTCGACCTTTCTCTACAGCTGTTCGTCTGTCAATCCATTTTCGTGCGTCTCTTCCCCCTCCCCTTCTCTCTCTCTCTCTCTCTCTCTCTCTCTCTCTCTCTCTCTCTCTCTCTCTCTCTCTCTCTCTCTCTCTCTCTCTCTCTCTCTCTCTCCACACACGCGCGCGCGTACATGTCTATATGCAATCTGACATTTATTTAATTAATTTCTTTTAATGCGCACATGCAAGCTTTTTTTTAGCCTAGCAACAAGTAAAAAGTAGCACGGCGTATCAGCACACACATACGCGCGCTTATGTGTATTATTTCTCAGTATATATATATATATATATATATATATATATATATATATATATATATATATATATATATATATATATATATATATGTGTGTGTGTGTGTGTGTGTGTGTGTGTGCGTGCGTGCGCGTTGATAGGCCGTGCTGCTTTTTACTTAGCAGCTATGCTGGAAACACGATTGCATATGCGCACTAAAAGTAAGTAGTTAATTAAATGTCAGATTGCATGGGACAAGCAGAAATGAAATCAGCGACAGAAACCAGACTGCCTGGCTGATCTTGTCTTCATTAAAACAGGCAGATGTTAGCAATGGAACAGCTGTTGTGATGGAGTGACATTCTAATAGTACAAGTGTCGAAAGTTAATGTAATGTGGGTGAAGGAGAGAGCTGGTTGCTCACAAACCAGAGTGATACAATTAAGACGAGCAGACAAGGATAAAACTTGTGCTTACGTTTGGCCCGGTCTGCAATAGAATTGTAAAAGCGTAGGCAGTGAAACTAACACGCACATGATAATGTAAATAAATTGCAATAGATTTGTTTCCTGTGTTGTTTCGCCAACTTTTCTTTGCAGAATATAGTGTCTGGATAAGTAGAAGTCGCAGGGGCCGAAGGAATTTGTTCTACTTATCAGAAATTCTACTTATCCGGACTGCACACATATTTACACTAATTTACACTAATACATGTGTACCGTGCAGTAGCATTGAGTAAATGATTGTACCACTTAGGAAACACAGGTAGTGAACAAATAAATAACAATACAATATCAGAAATGTTGAAATGTTTAGTTTTGAAAATTCCCAAATTAATTAAAGAAAAAGTCTGTGATTTTGCTTTGCTTCTTGACTTGTGAAAAATGTCTTCCCATTGCCTGTTTAAAGGCACACAATGGTGAGACTGCATCATCTGAACATCCATTCTGCATCATGTATATGTCAATTTTGTCAGTTGATGACAATATATCTGACTGCGACACAAGTTGTGCTTGCAACCCACAGTCATTCTCATCATCAGAGTCAGGGCTGGAAGGGTCTGTTGGTTGAATGACTGGCATACATAGCCCTATAATATCAGTGCTTGAAAGAGTGGAACTAGTAGAAACATCATTGTCAATGTTCACAAACTCCTCTGGATCAATCTTCAGCTCTTTATACAATCTAGCAAGTAATGGCCCCACTGAAATGTCAGTAACATTGCTCTCACTGCTCGCTGATGGTGTGGAATTCTCATTTACAGAAACATCTACTGCAGGTAAGAAGCCAGCATGTCTAAAGCAGTTTGCAATGGTTGCTGGTAAAACTCTGTCCCATGAAGATTTTAACATACGAGTAGCATCAAGAAGGGTTATCTTGAAATCATCACAAATGAGGTCAGCATCCATATGACCCACAAGTTTTGACAATATTGTGGATCTATAAAGAACTTTCAGATTTTGAATGATACCTTGATCACAAAGCTGAAGTGTTGATGTGGCATTAGGTGGCAGAAACAAAAGCTCTGTTGCCTTCAGATTGTAAATTTTTGTGTGGGCTGAACAATTGTCAACAATTAAAAGAACTTTTCTTTGTTTACACACCATTGAATAATCAAATTCTTGTAGCCACTCGTTGAACAGTTCTGATGTCATCCATGCCTTTGAATTGGCTCTGTAATTCACAAACAATTTTTTCAGGCCTTTGAAACAACGAGGATTTTTAAATTTTCCAATCACAAATAAAAGCCATTTTTCACTACCATCCATATTGGAACACACAACCACTGTTATTCTTTCTTTTGATTTTTCCCCCCGATGATACTTTTAATTTTTGAAAGAAAATGTTTTATCAGGTAGCAATCTCCAAAGAATCCAGTTTTATCGGCATTAAATACATCCGCAGAATTATATTTAGCTAAAGCAGGTCTGAGCACGTCTTCTATCCATGAGTGAGTCGTTGCATCGTGTACTGACTGTTCCTCTCCACAAACATTCTTGTAAGTGATGCAGTGTCGTTTTTTGAAACGATCCAACCAGCCAGCACTGCAATTCCAGTCTGTCTGACCTCCAAGACGTGCAAATTCTTCTGCTTTCGCAATAAGTAAAGGCCCATTTACTGGTACATTTGCCGATCTAATCACAGGGAACCATTTTAAAAGGGCAGCATCAACAAATTCGCACGCAGCAGTTCTTCTAGCTCTCTGCCTATCACTGTCGATTTGACATTCGAAAAACAATTGTTTGTAGCGGTCTTTATGCGTTATAACGCCGGAAAGTGTCGATGTTGGAATACAAAATTCTCTAGCTATATCCACTTTCTTCTTCCCACTATGTTCAACCTCTTCCAACAGCTCAATCTTTTTTTTTAAAGTCAAAGTGTTAAGCTTTCGTCCACTTGCAGCCATTGTTGACATGTAGTAACATATGTGCGAGATTGTTCTCTGGGCGGACTAAAAATACACATTCTTTCGCGCGCGCGGGGGGGGGGGGGGGGTTGTGTGAAATGAACAGTTCGACTTAAACGTGGACATTTATATAGTCGGTAATTTATTTTTATGTTCGGCTTTTCCGAAAATTCGAGTTAACCGAATTCGACTTGTCAGGAATTTTTATACAAAGATAAAGAAGGATCTTGGCCGGGACCAAGCCAATAACGTCGACTTAAGCGAAATTCTAGTTATCCGAGTTCGACTTAAGTGGACTCGACTGTATTGTAACAGTTATTTAGTCTGGGTCGACCCAAAAGCCTTACCGCTGAGATATTAGGTAGGTAGGCAGACAAACAGACGGATGAATGGGTGAATCAATGGATAGAAATCTAGACAGTTAGGTCGCTAGTTAGCTAGCTTGTCGGACTACCTGACAGACAGACAGATATATATGAATGAGGGTTAACTACATATATACATCACAACGAAAAGACACATGTGAGCGGATGTCTGCTGGCTTTTTCATGCGTTTATATTATCATAATGAATGCGTCTTATTACGCTTGCGTAGCTGTGGTATTTGATTGATTGATTGATTTAAGAACCGACATCACAGCATTCGGGGCATTCCCATTAGCGCTCCGTCCCCATCCTCAACAGCCAGCGAAGAGTTCCAACACTAATAGTTCGAGTAGCAATCTGATTATATGTCCGTCTCGCCTTTCCTCTGAGCGTCGAGCGTCGGCCAGATCCCCTCGTCACACCTCGCTGTCTCATTCTTACCAGACTATGGTGATCCATTTGCTCCTCCGAGCTGTGGTATGCGGAGACATACAAACATTGTAGCTGTACTCTTATATTGATATAAACTAGTGCTTTCGAAACGAATCGTTCCAAGAAAGGGAATTATATTACTAAAAAGATTAACAGAGACATTTACACGCAAAGAGTAGAAAACATGCCGTTGCATGCTGTATTATATTCTGGTGAATATTTATTGTAGCACCTCCTCCTACAGTCGCACAGCTACAATTCAGGGATGCGCCCATGCCAAATCATATTGTTTTCTTTCTTCTGCCCTCTATCATCCATTGGGGAATAGGCCCTCGACCAACTCACTCTAAGATCTCCTCTATTTAGTTATCCCATTTAGTTCTGTCCATACGCTTCCTATATTGTTCATTTCTGTTTCTACTTCTCCATTAGTTTTTAGGTCTTCCTATATTTCTTTTGCACTGTGTGTTCCAGACTAAGGCTTTTCTAGTTATACTGTTTTCGTGTTCTCTCAATGAATGGCCTATCCACAGACAACGTCTTTTCTTCACTTCTTTTTCATTGGCAGTTGTCTAGGTCTCTCCATAAGCTCTTCATTGGTGATTTTGTCATAGTATTTAATTCCTTCTCCGTGTTAATTGTTTAAGCTAAAGTATTATTCATTTACTCGCATCATATGATGTATATATACCTCTGAAGTGTGCTCATGACGAGATGCAGCGAAATGTGCTGCCAGGCAATAATCATGCAACATATTGTTTGTGGTTCTATGTTCACTAAGGGAATAGATTGTTTTGAGTTTTCAATTCTTTCTATTTTGCACAAGCAGCATTTAGTGAATGTTTTTAGTTTATTTGTAATCGTTATTGTTCTTCATGTTTCATATCATATCATGGTGAATATCTAATGTAAACAAAATTCTCTCTCTCTCTCTCTCTCTCTCTCTCTCTCTCTCTCTCTCTCTCTCCCTCCCTCTCTCTCTCTCTCCCCCTCTCTCTCTCTCTCTCTCCCCCCCCCTCTCTCTCTCTCTCTCTCTCTCTCTCTCTCTCCCCCCCCCCCCCCATCATATCCACATACACATACACTCACACACATAGGCTAGAATTCAAGTGTGCGTGCGTTAAAAACATGAACATGTAGGACATGGACACAACAACCCGAGAAGGGAAGATTTCTGATCTCAACGTTTGAAGACACACTTTAAAGTTTCAATTTGTTTAAAAATGGAACTCGGTGACTTAAGACTACTTCAGTAAGCACACAAGAAAAGAACCCGCTTGAAGGAACACCAGGCTTTGTGGATGGATGCGCGCACCGTCGCGCGCACTTTCCCGCAGGTGAATATCATATAACGTATTCCTCTGTATTCTTTATTGACTATGAAAACAGTGCTGTGCAACAGAAGATGCAAGGTGCATCTACCCAGTCAGGTCTGTCTGGATGGGACTATTGCGTTAGATTATATCAGGTTTAGCTGTACACAGGCTTATGCGGAGTTGTTTTGAACATGTCATTTCATCATAAACCCTTTTGTAAGATGAAAAACATACTGACCAATGAAAAGATGTCAACTGCAACGAGAAAAAGCCTGTTGGAAGTGCTACATAGAACCTGTACTTTTGTGTGGATGTAAAACGTGCGCAATAAGCACACAAGCTGAAAAACAACTAAGGGCAGTGGAAATGTGGTTTCAGAGGAAAATGTAAAGAATATTTTGGGCATACAGAAAAACCAATGAGCAAGTCCTACTAAAAGCAAATGAAAACCGTAAACTTATTAGAGAAATTAGACGCAGACAGTCGCATGTTTTGTGCACGTTATGAGAAGAAATAAACTAGATAACTTAGTGACAAATGGCAAAATTGAGGAGAATAGAATAAGCTGAAGGCAGAGAAGTATATGTATGGAAGGCTTGACCACATGACATGGTCGAGACAAGAACACAGAACGCATCCACGACTCAGGTGATCGTGTGAGATGGCGAAACGTGACCGCCCACGCCCCTCGGCATAGCACATGATGATGATGAGCTATTTCTAGTACTTTTCGCTTGTTTTAGTCAAATAAAGCCCACCTTGACGATAATCGTATCGTGGATGATGGTAAAGTTGAACGTGAGGTGTGAGTGTGGCTGAGTTTACAGATCATGTACTTTAGTGCTAGGGCTGTTTGAAGCACTGATACCGCGATGTGATAAGTGTTTCAATGTTGGCAGGGTTATGTAGAGAAAAAAATACAGGGCAATAATAATAAATTATGTTCTAGTTAGTTTCTCGTTTTATCTTGTGCATAATATACATTTATAATTTACCAACTGACTACCCCTCGAAGCTTTATTACTGACCGTAAACTTAATCTTAGAAAATTAACATAGTGGTTTTCACTTATCTGCTGTAAAAATATATGTATAAGGCGGGCATATTTACCCCTCATGTGTGCTGCCCAGAGTATATAATTTTAGAACCACTGAAGTGGAATGTTGTACGCAACGGTAAACAGCGTAGTATATTCAAAACACTTCTATGTACTCTTGAGTGTAATTTTACGGTAACCCGAGACAAACTTGTAAGGAAAGAGAAGCGCATAAATAATAAAGGTTTCAAAATTCAATTTGTGAAGACAACCTGAAGTGGAATTAACAGGGGGGAACAAGCGTCTTATATTCTACGAGAAATAGTGAATAATACCGTATGAAGGTGTAAGTGTGTCTGCGTGCGAGCACTCTCGCTTGCACTTTCCTGCAGGGGATTATCATATGACGTATTCCTCTGTATTCTTTATAGACTACTAGATGACCCGGCCCGGCTTCGCCCAGACACTGGCGGGGAGCGTCTAATTTAATTCATATTCGGCCCCTGCTCCCGTTCCCGTTCCCGAAAAAGACGACCCGGCCTGGCTTCACCCAGCCCCTGGCGGGGAGCGTCTGATTTAATTCATATGTGGTCCCTCCCTGCTCCCGTTCCCGTTCCCAATAAAGACGACCCGGCCCGGCTTCGCCCAGCCCCTGGCGGGGAGCGTCTCATTTAATTCACATTCGGTCCCTGCTCCCGTTCCCCCCAAAAAAGACGACCCGACCCGGCTTCGCCCAGCCCCTGGCGGGGAGCGTCTAATTTAATTCATATTCGGCCCCTGCTCCCGTTCCCATTCCCAAAAATAAAAAAAAAAAATTGATTTTAAACTAACTAACTATTTCAGTTGCATCAACGCGAGTGAGAACAACAATTGTTTCTAACTAATTTCTGGTTTAATCAGAGTGAGTTCCCTTGCAGCAAGATGGCGGAACATTTATTCGTCTGTTTCTAAAGCTCGTGCCATTTTCTTTCGTGCTGGAGGAAAAATTGTTGATTTTAAACTAAATAACTATGCCTGTTGGCTGCGCGGGAATGAGAAGAACATCTGTAGAAAATTTCATCTCAATCGGATGGACCGTTCAGGAACGCATAAAGGACACACAAACAAAGACACATTATCTGTTATATATATAGATGAAAAAAGTGCTGTGCAAATGTTCCTATAGTTGTTACAACATTGAGTGAAAAAACAACAACAACAATTAAACAAATTCTGAGCTTACAAAAATGAAATGGTGACCATCGCGCTCAGAGAAGGAATAAAATGGCTAACTCCACTCAGACAGTAATATGTATTACCAGCTTATAGCAATACTCATTCAGAGACAGAGATGGACGAAACTATTAGACAACTAGCTGAACAGACGACACCGACAGCAAATGATTAGTTAACAGCAACATTGTCATCAAATAACGCGTGGACATAAGACATTAACTGTCGTATGTTTATAACTCTGAGGGCGACTTCATGCGGCTGCGGTGAAATCTAACAAGTGATATTAATGCTGTGTCTCAAACAAGCCAGATAGATTATGGAGTGTCCAGCATTTCACATGCACGAGGTCATGACTGCGTGACCATGTTTCTTTCTGGGCATCATTATCTTTGCCACACCAGGAAAGTAAGGTGTTTTCGCGACTTAGTGTGTCGGTTCGAATCCGCATCGGCGTGGATGTGTACAATTGACCTGGGATCCCGTGTCGACCCAGCCTTAGATAGGTCAAAGGAAATGTCTTGTGAAGTTAAGGGGGGCGGCGTGAGGATCACCACATCACCGACCAATTGGTCTATAAACAATATTGGTCTGGCACAATGTGCCCAGTGCTCATTAAGGCGTGTACACGGGTCACTTACTAACTAATGTGTGGGATCGATGATTCCGTGACACGCGGCTAAGTTTATCGAATGTGTCTAAGGGACAACACATCTTATTGTTTTTCTTTCGTTCGAAAGCTTTGAACTCGAGCTTAATGCTCATTCTTGCTGCAAGTAGTTAGTGCACGTAATTGATTGTTTGAGGGTTAGCTTTCCCTATTACCATTGCCCCTCGCCATCATCCGAACTCACTCAGATCTCCTCGGGTACTTGTAAATTACGTCCCCAAGGGTTGGACGAGAAGCCAACATTTATGTAAAAACTGACCGGCTTGTGAAATGAACCCGCATCGCCGCTATCAGCAGAGAAAGTTTAAGCGTGTTAACCTTTCAGCCTCACCGACCTCCACACAGATTATGGAAACCACAATTTAAGCGCCCACACAAGGTGCAGTATTGAAAAGGCAACCTTTTTATGTTTTCCATATTAAATTCCTTTGCACTTTTTTTTTTTGGTTATGACAGGGATTTTTTATATCAACTTTTATATCCTACAGATTCATGAGATAAACAGGGTTTCAGTTGCCATGATCTTAGAAGAATATGATATAAAATTGCATGCTGTTGTTATTCGATAGACACGACACACATGTGACATTAAACTGAATCACGTAATGACGTTAAAGACACAATTGAGGGGAGGGGGATTTAAGAAGAAAATACAAATAAATAAAAAACAGCTAAGAGAGAAGGAATGCGCTCGTTTGTAATGAACGCTCAAAGTACGAAAGATGAAGACCTCTTCTGCCATAACTGAAATGACACAGTGTCTTTATTAGAAGATTAATACGTAAATATATCATTCGTGTGTTTATATCAGCATATACGTTTTTGCAACAGCTGTCTTTTTAAAACAGACACACGTGTGTTGGGATGGCAGCCGCGATAGGGCAATATCTAGCACGCTTACATGCCGGTTAGAAGGTCATGTACTGGAATCTCCATCAAGGTGGATGTTTCAAATTTGCTCAAGTCTAAAATTAGTACTAGGTAATGTCATGACAAGTAATAGTAATTGGTGTTATGTTGATACATCGCCCATCGAATGTCGAATGTCTGTTAAATATAGGGCTAGCCACATGGACCCAGTAGGCCTCAAGACGTGCACGGAAATACTTTACTTGCACTGACTTGTATACTGGGTTAAAAGCAGAAATACACATGGAAAACAACAGCAACAGCCACTTCGCCCTCAAGAATTGTGATTTGTAATGTGGACAAATCAGGCTGAGATGCAGGCTGGTTTTGTGAGTTATGGCCAGCTCGAAGATAGAGACAGGGCATCGCAGCAACCTTGGGCCGTGATGAGAGAGACTTGTTCTGCATAGGACGTTCTACATGAAGATACTATAAGTTATGGGACTTGCCGGGAGAAGGATCAGCGAGGGACCTCACACTTTACAGCGGTTCTAATAAGTTAACATAACATTGTGATGAGAGTAAAGGACTCAGCTTATACCTTCACATTTCGGAGAGCTATTCCACTACTGAACGTACAATTGCTAAGAAAAATGTCAGACTGGGGTCAATAGTAACGTCCTGCAAAGGACATGCAACACTTTATTTGGTCACTTTAACAACTACATTTAACTGTCAGTGAAAGCTAGCAACCCCCAATGGTGATACTTGCAAAAACCATATACTGCCACGGGAAGCGATCAACCGCAAAATCCAGAAGCACAACCGAGAAATGGACACATCCAACCCCACAACCCCATATTTGTGTGTGTGTGTGCTCGCTCGCTTTGAACTCAAGTGTAGTCCGTACACCCTACTTCTAGTAGTACTGGACTGAATTTTGCGTATGGATTAGCTTTACCTATTAACACTTTCCCTCGCCATCAGTCGAACCCACTCCGACTTCAGAGGTACTTGTAATTAACGTCCCCAAGTCAAGGACGATAGGTCAACGTTTTAGTCCAACTGTCTGGTGTAGAGGTTGAACCCCTTACCTCGGCATCAGCACACCGGATGTTTAAGAACACCCATTGTTATCCATTCGGCCATGCCGACCTACACTACCCCATATATAACCACTCGACACATCGATAGGCGAGCACGGTTAGAGCAACTGTTGTGGAAATCAGCGAACGACAGAACGGTAAAATATGCTGAAACCAGCAAACGCCATGAACAGACGGCAAACAGATATGTGGACGCTTTATCGAACTTCAGAGGCGTGGAGCTAACCTCTAATGTTGATGCTACCAAATGCCAATTGCAGGCAGGACGAATATTATGCTGATAGCTGCAAATGCCAACAGTTGATAATTAATGAGCCAGATCTAGTAGTGTAAGGCAATCTGTCCACGCCCGTGCCTGAGTATTCAATAACCGGGTAGTCAAGCTGCAATATATGTTGGCACGTTAGATTCAACTTCTGTTTTCTTAACATTATCGTCCGGTAGCAGGTCCAATGCAGAACGTCGCTCTCATCATAACCCACCATTAACATTCTTCATCCTTTGCCAGCATGCCTCATGCATTTTCACGCCCAAGATGTCTTTAATCTCACTTGTCCATCATGCTGGCCGACAACTCCTTTTCTCCCCCCCCCCCCCCCAGGAACCATGCTTTCCATTACTATTCTATTCAACCCATTGTGACGTTTAGTATAGCCAACGTATCTCCGTTTCCGAGACATGTTGCCTTTTATGAGGTAGTTTTCGTCAATGTTCAAAGTTTGTAGAATATCAGTTTTCATTTTCTTGGCCCACGTTATTCTAAAATCTTGCCTGTAACATTTAAGTTCACGAGTCTCGATTTTCTTCTTTAGTGATTGAGAAATAGTTTATAACTCAATCCGTATGTTGCCACAGGAACATGTGTTCTGAAAAATGTTACTGTACTTTTCCGGTGTTGTGCTGTAGGTTCTTAATCCTGCTTATCCTCTGCACTGCAATGGCCGGTCCATCTCTGACTTTCTTTAAACAGTTTGCATTGTTGTTGGTTAGTGAGACAAGATATGAACAGTTTGTGACATTTTACATTTTCATCTCTTAGATACCGCGGGAGTCGTATGAGCGTACTGGTTAGACGCTCGAATCCTGGCTCAGTGGTCTTGAGTTCAAATCCCCAATTGTGCGAAATTGTAAAGTTGACCTGGATTCCCAGGTGACCTAGTTGAGTTGGTACCAAGAAATGTCTTGGGGGAGGGGGAGGGGTGGCCGGCATGATACAAACATCATCGCCTACCGATTGCCGACTGTGCTATACAAATATGGATCTGACACTATATCATTATGCCCAATGCATCGTAAGGTGAATACAATGGCTCTTTACTTTTACATAAAAACAAATCGCGTAGCAAAAAAATGCTGTAGGGGCGTGGAGTGCTAGGACCATTACATTTTATTTGCCTGAGTGCGCGGATGAATAGGTAGCCAGTCTTTCAATCCTACAGCCAGTGACAAGAGGTGGTTTCAAACCCTTGTCCGACCGCGCTCATGGTTTTGTCACATTACCTTCATAACCGTTACTCCAACGCGCCCGCTTTACTTGTAAATACTGAACATAAATATTGAAGCAGCGATATGAGCTGTGCAGAATCACCAGTGTTGACCTGGAGCTCATAGAGAGAACTAGACAAATACCATTGAAACAAGTTCACAGTTACACGTTTATTACAGGACTTCACAATCAACCCCATAGTTTTTGGGCTGTTTGAGGTTTTCTAGGAAATGTTCCATTCAGTAGCTTGCCATTGGTTTCTGAACGACCGACGTACATACGATTGTAAAAATCAACGCAGGGCGGTCTGCTTCCGAATCGCCTTTTTGCTGATGTCGATCCAGGTATGTAGGGATTGTAAAACAGCGTTCATTGCTCCTAAGCTACAGACTCCGGAAGTGAATCCAGAGAAGAAAACAAGCACCAACCGCTTTCGCTGGATAGGACGCAGTTGAGAATCCACAAGATAAATGAAACAGAAAACCTCAAAACACACGAAGAAGGGAAGTAGAAACAAAATGAATAATATGGAAGATATGGACGGAGCTGCGTGGGATAGTTAACGATAGGTCAACTTGCAGCGAGTTGGTTGAGGATTGTGAGGTTTTTTTGTGGGTTTATAGAGAATTACAGAAGTTCCAATGAGTGAAGTTCTATAAAGTATATCTCTCTATAAAAGATACAGGTTAGTAACAGCAAGTGTCGTCTAGAGGTATTGATAGTCATTCTCGCATAACCCTTGTAGAGAAACCATTCAGAATTTTGGCTCACCGAGTACCCCCACTGTGAGAAATTAGACCTAAGTTAAGTTCTACACAGAATTATTTATAGATGATTTCTCTTCTAGGCCATATATATATATAGAGATCTTGGCAGTTAGCCACAGTAACCAATGAAAGCAGTTCTCTCATCTTCCAGCTGACTGTGCTCTGGTCGCCAACCTCATTTTTGATCTCATTACTTATTTCAAGTGACACAAGACACTTGGACAAATGATCACATTGACAATTGTACCATTGTAGTGAACATAAACAACAACACTGTATTTTACACTGGTTGAACAAGACAACATGAGAAGATCTTGACAACAACCACACAGACTTTCACAATCTCTGTAACCAACAGCAACAGTAGAGTAACAGTCACCATGAAGATGCTTGACACCAGTTGGACATTTCTTTCTCAACAATGTACAAGACAATCACAGAGACATGTATCTCAAAAACTGTTTTCTTACTACTAATCATTTATTAATGTCTGATGAGGTCAAGTGAAGACTCAGGCTTCATATTCTGCCAACAATTTACATCTCAAATATGTTTATATGCAAATTATAGTGACATTATCTATGAAAACCCAAACACATCACTCAATATCCCCACTGAAACATCAATCTAAAAACACCCTCCTCCTTCACATCTCTACACCATAAGTTATCCTACACCACACTTTAGACTTAAATCCTTTCTTCGACTGTTACTGAGGGAAACACAAGATAAGCCATAAATTGGGGCAAGCATAGGGACGTTCTGCTCCACTGGTCTGTTTCATCCTTTTTGCACCTATGATGGTGTTGGACAGCTCAGGTTACAGTTCTCCCCATGATGGTTTTCCAATTCAGGCTATTCCCTGCTGTCACAATCTTGAAAGAAATTTTAAAGCTCTATCTTTTCACTGGTGAGTTCATGAAGTTGACACTTAGGACTGCTCCCTTACTGTTCCAGTAGAGGAAGATCTAAAAAGAAACAATATGTCCTAGCATTCTTCTTTCTGTCTATCTCACCTAAATTTGACTGTTCATGAAGTTGACACTTAGGACTGTTCTTTTGCTTCTCCAGTGGAGGAAGATCTAAAAAGAAACAATATGTCCCAGCTGTCTTTCTTCACAGTCTATCACTCCTAAGATTTCTGATGGAACTGACTCACCACACCGACTTAACACCAATCCATTTTGTGAATTTGCTCTATTTATTAACTTCTGCTCCTTCAGCTTTCAGCCATTATTAATATTAAGCTGTGATAGGGTCAGCTCCAAGTGCACCTTTAATGTCCACTCTTAGCCAGTAGTGACATGCTGAAGACCAGGTGATCTCTCCTCTTAAGGTTTCTTCTTGAATTTATCTTGAAGATATAGCCTAGAGCTTTTACAAAATTGGAGAGTATCCCTGTTTTAGGCTTTGGATAAAGACTTTTTCTTCAGTGCCATCTGTATAGGCCAGAATTAGTGGATTCAGGCTGAATCTTTGCAACCTGTTGTTCATTTTGGTCTTTTTTTGGGAGTCTGACTTTTCAGCTGGAGTTGAAGACTAGAGCTCAGGACTTCCCCTAGAGTTGTCCTGGTAATTGAAAAGAGCCTCCTCCATCTTCCTCATTCTCTGTTAATAAACAAAGGCACAACATGTGTTTTACATCTATTGAACCATTGTCACAGTCATACAGTACTATCACAGATTCAGAGAGGAATGGGAGGGGAAAGGGGAGTGTGATATTCGAACACCCGCCTCTCACTGATGATGAAGTGCAATTTTATTTGGGGGTTTGGGTGATATCCTTTCTCCAGGTTCATCCCCAAAACCGTGAAGTCATAGGCACATACTCCTAATCAGAGGCAGCTTCACACAATTATCTTGTAAATTCTCACAATGAGTAGATCACAGGGACCGGTGTACCATGAGAACAGACAGTGTGATTAAGCACCAAGAAGTAGGCATTGTATGGCAGAAATCATGCACCAGAATTGCCTTCACATGTGGAATACACATAATGAAAGAAAACATGAATTTTCCCTGACAAATAGCATGAGCCTTCCCATGTATTCATCTGACAGACACTAGGTTAATTTCTACAGTGCAATGCAGTTCTGCAAACATGGATATAATAAGTGTCTTTACTTTTACAAATATGAGAAGTTAATTATATAATTACCATCTCATTCATTCAAACATTCTCAGCCATTATAAGGGAGAAATTACATGCAGTATATCTCATCACATTCTGAAACATAACTGCCAAAGGTAACTCTCAAGAGCGATGTACAGTTTGGTTAAGAATGGTCATGATAGGCACTCAATGAATGTTCAGAGCGCACAAAGGTTTTGCAATATGCATTGAGCGTGGTTTACAGTCATAAGCATATGCAAATCATCAAATCAGACAGACAATAGACATGGTAAGAATGTTTCACTGCGGTAGACATGACAGGTTTTGAGCGGCAGTTTTAGAGTCACTGTACGAAGTCCTGTCTTCTTTTTACATTTTCTCAAGAAAATACTCGGCCATTCGTCTCTCTCTCACTTCATCAGGTTTACACATAACATATTAATGATTTAGGTACCTGGAGTGCAGATGACCACCTCCCAAAGAATGCTTTTGGGCAAATTTTACCACTGCATCTTGAACATGTCCTTACGGGATGGAATCAAGGCTTCGACTGGCGGGCTAATTATGTATTAAGGAGCGTTACCAGCCCAAGGGTTACCCAATCAAATTGAGACCCCACCATTCATCTACCCTCTCTCGATCTAGAATGTACGATTCTATTTTTAGTTAGGGTATCACGACGGCTTACGTGGTTAACTACTGAGTATTGAGAAATGTAAATGACTGGGGATGCGAACGTCTGAAGACATCATGCCACAAGGATGTATGTTCCACTATGGGGATTCAGGGCGACAGAAGCAGATATGGGCTGTGGCAACAGTTATCGTGGCGGACGCTGTTACAACTAAACAGTAGTTTAACTCCTTCAGCTTCATAAACTCCGTGGCGAAGGAGTTACGGACGCTGTTCGTAATCCCGCATACGCGTGTTCGAAACGCAGCTGTGGACGATTTGGCAGCAGACCGCCTTACGTTGGGTTTTTTATTAAATGGTATGGGTGCCGGTCGTTCAGAAAGCAATGACAAACTACTGAACGTAAAACTTGCCCATGAAAAAAAATTCTGGGGCTGACTGCTACGTCCTGTAAAGGATATGCAACTTTCAGAAACTATCCTAGCCGATGCCCAAGGGAAGGAAGCATCGCAATAAACACAAAACTCAAGTGCATGACTTTCAACGAGGCTAAATACACAGGGGAAGTAGTCACTCTGGAAGCCATACTCCCTTAGCATTTCACTGACCAAATGTAGACAGTAAGAAGCAACACTCGTCTTCGTCATCATCATTATGTGCCATGCTGATAAGCATTGGCAGTCATGGTTCGCCATCTCACACGATGACCACAGTCTCGGATCTGGTCTGTGTTGTTGTAAGGTAGTCTGCCATTCATGTCCATCTTAACAGTGACGAACGAACGAACGAACGAACGAAAATCTTTATTTTCGATACAGGGCGGTGACCATTGCCATTGTCTCTTCATTATTCTTCTACGTGTTCTGTTTTTTATTCTGATGCGCGTTCTGTTCTTTATTCTCTGCTTGTTGTGTTCTTTATGTTGTTATTTACTGTACTGCTGTCCAGGTTTGCGTCCCACTGCGTTATGCCCATTGTTTTATTCCATGTACTGTTCTTGATTTTACTGCATGTTCTCATCTGTGTTCAGTTCCGGGAAGGTTAACCCGGTCAACAAATGCCCACAGAAGTCGGATGTGTCGGCCTAACGGCGCAAGAACGCAGCTCTGCTGTAAACAGGCACAACGCAATCACGTCCAAAAAAATTCTCCGGATGAACGCAGAAGAAGATCTGTGTTCAGTTACAAGTTCTGTTGTTTATTCTGTTGTATGTTCCTACTCACTATGCCGTTTGTGTTGTAAATTCCAGTAGCGTTTACCGTATGCATAGCAGCCAACAGGTGTTGATTCACGTTTAACGAGATAAAATAAACTGTGACCTGGCGTATTCGACTTGACATTAACATCTCCACCTCCACCCTGATCTTTCGTTTTCATTAAACTGGAAACATGGAAGATACTTTAGTGGAGTTTGATCAAGTAGCCGGGTGAGTATAGCGGGAACATTGTGTGGAGCTCGTCTTTTACACTGGAGTGGTAATGGAGTTGAGAATTCTTCTTCTTCTTCAGCGTTCCGAGCCAATGAGGTTCTTTGCTGCAAATACAATCCGTCTCCATTCGTCTCTCTGGTGGACCTTCTCTTGCCAGTCGTTGATTCCAAGTGCTTGTAGGTCTGTACATGTATTATCTCTCCACCGCCTTCTTGGTCTACCTTGGGGTCTACGGTCATTTATTTCCTGAGTGTAAGCGAGTTTTGTTTCCCTATTATCTTCCATTCTTTCTATATGCCCCAGCCATTGTAGTCTATTAGCCTTCATGATACCAGTGATTAGCGGGGACTTAAACAGATCATAAATGTCTTTGTTACTTCTTCTTTTCCACTCTCCACTTTGTGTATCCCTAATGGGTCCAAAGATGCGTCTTAAAATTTTGTTCTCAAAGGTTTGTAACAAGGCTTCGTCTCCTTTCGTTGTACTCCAGGTTTCAGAGCCATACAGCACAACTGGTCTGATCAGTGTTTTGTATATTGTAATTTTGGTGTTACGAGATAGCGCCTTTGATTTTAGTAGATGTTGTAGTGCATAGTATATATTATTTCCAGAACTGATTCTAGTTTGTATTTCTTCCCTTATGATGTTGGAGCAGTTGAAGATTGTACCCAGGTATTTGTATGTTTCCGTTCTTTTAATGGTCATATTATCTATTTGTATGTGGCCAGAGTTTCTAGCCATTCCGTCTCTTGAAATTACCATATATTCTGTCTTATCTTGGTTGATAACCAGCCCCATCTGTTGGGCTTTTTCCTTTAAGTGAGTCAATATTTCCAATGTCTTTTGTTCACTTTGCCCTATAATATCTATATCATCTGCATAACCAAGCAGCTTGGATGTTCCTCCAATATCACATTCCTCCTTTACCTTCCTTACAAGGAGTTGAGAATGTTACACCATATTTCTTGGAGATTCCAGCTATACCCGACATACGGCAGTCGCTGTTGCTTGATGGCAACAGTAAGTTCATGATCCTCCGTCACACATGAAGTGTATGGGGTATATTGTGCTAGCGCCACAACTTTATAGACCAGTGGTCCATTGAGGAATCCGGGGGGGGGGGGGGGAGGATTCATGGTTTCCATGGGGGGGGGGGGGATTAAGACCACACATTGGCAGACTGAAACTGACTTAGCACAATATCCTTGTTTTTTAATTTAGCGTTTTGTTTGATGAAGCACACTTTTCTGGCATTCTGGTATTGTGTATTAAGTGACAATTCTTTGACGTTTTAACTGTTTTTTTTTTTTAAATTGTAATATGATTAATTTGGTGTGTTTATAAAAATATTGTGAATATAAAAAATTCACCTTTGAGGCTGACGATGTTAGAAAGGGGGGAATAATTCTTTTTTCGTTCGCTGGAAAAGGGGGGGGGGGCGATGACATCCTAACATATGGTGAAAGAGCGCATGGGCCAATAAAGATTGAGAACCACTGTTATAGACCAATCGGCACTTGATGGGTGATATAGTAAATATCCTACCGGACGTCTCGTCTCTACTTCTGAGAAATTCCCCGGTACCAATGTTAATCAAGGTTAATTTGCTTCTCGTCTAAAAAAAAAAAAAAGACTTCTAGGTGACGATTCTAACACATGACTGGTCGTGCTGGCATCAAGCCACTGTTTGATGGCTATTTGAAGGCTAAAGTTAGTGTGTGAATCTTTTAATTTTATCTGAACGGTTAGTTCTAAAACTATGCTGGAAAAGTCCATCCTAGGTAAATATAATATGAATGGTTAAGATAGATATAGATTTATTATCTCTTCAACACCTTACGCATAATATACAGCCCGAATATATGCGGAGGCATTCAATCAATAAATCATGTGCCATGCCGGAAAGCGTGGGCGGTCATGACTCGCCATTTCACCAGAGTCGTGGATCAGCTCAGTGTTCCTGTCTCGACCATGCCATGTGGCCAAGCCATCCAGGTATTTACTTCTTGGTCTTCCCCTTTGTCTGTTTCCTTCAATCTTGCCAGTTGTCACCAAGTTCTCCAATCTCCAATTCATTTCTTCTCATAACATGTCCAAACGAATGTTGACTGTCTACGTCTAATTTCTCTAATCAATTTACAATTTTCATTTGTCTCCTATAGTACTTGGTCATTGGTTTTTCTGTCTGAACATGGTATTCTTTGCATTCTCCTCAGAAACCACATTTCTGCAGCCATCAGATGTTTTTCAGCTTGTCTGCTCATTGTCCAAGTTTCACATCCATACAAAAGAACAGGCTCTATGTAGCACCTCTACACTCTTTTTCTCGTTTCAATTGACATCGTTTTATTTGTCAGTATGTTTTTCATTTTGCTAATGGCTACTTTCGCCATGGTGATTCTTGTTCTAATCTCTTCAAGGCATCTCCCATCAGAAGTTATGATTGTTCCGAGGCATTGGCTTGAGTCAATGCAGAAATCCGCGATTAGGGCCACAACTTTCATTTGTGACACACTCATCTCAAAGAAAATTAACACATAGACGCTTTTGCTGGTTCTGCGGGTATTGTGGAGGGCCGTCAACTGACAGAGCAGAAATCTTAACTGCCATAGATTTAATTGCAGCTGCTTTTGTTGTTGTTGTTGTTGTTGTTGTTGTTGTTGTTGTTGTTGTTGTTGTTGTTGTTGTTGTTGGTGTACGCTCGCTTTAAACTTAAGTGTAGTCGGTACACGTGCTACTACTTCTAGTGCACTGGACTCACTTTTAGCTTTCCCTATTACCAGTGTCCCTCGCCATCAGGCCAACCCAGTCGTAATTTACGTCCCCATGTCAAGGACGAGAAGTCAACATTTTAGTCTAACTGACAGGTGTGGGGGACTGGACCCGCTACCTCGGCATCAACGCACATCAGTATAAGAGTGAGCGCTTCTGGGCAGCTGCTCAGTCACAGGACTATTATTCTGAGCCGGTGATGGACCCTAACTATAGCTTCTCCTTGAAGTTGAACGGGGTATGGGTAATCGTGAAATCGAATCGAAAACCATTGGGCCATGCTGATCCCCGCTGCAGCTTCCGATTTCAGTTAGGTGTGGAGACAGCGACCTTGCTCAGGTTCAGAATGATTGATCTCAAGCAGGGACTTGCGAGACTGACATGCTTTGTGCGGGACACAGTAAGACTCATAAACCAACATCTAGCTCAGTGGTCAACCCTTTTGGCCCATGCACCCCTTCACCATATGATCAGAACGTCACCTTTCCCTCCCTATGAACCCCCCTCCCCTCCCCCCTTGCAGAGTATACGTAAAAATGGAAGCTAAATTTAATAACACATACTAGAACAAGTCTAGACGTCTACATAAAACGTGATTTGCGTGTCTACTCACGTTATAAAACGAATTTCAGAAGGGCGGAAGTACAGAACCGTAAAGTATGAAAGGAAAAACAACATCAAGCAATAGGTTCTTGTATTAACGTGATCTTGAAATAATCTTAATTCTCCTCTTGGAAACCCTTACACCCCCCCCCCTCCTGAAATTTCCCACCGGTTGAGAACCACTGATCTAGCTGGTGTGTTCTGGTGCTAGTGAACTGGTCCAGCATACAGTGATAATAGTCCTGTTGTATAATTTGAGATGGTTTGTCCAGGTAATGTGTGAGCTGGTTTGCTAGCTTGACAAGCACCTATGGTGGACAAATTAGTATGGACATTGGATATATAATATGCGCCATGTATGGCATAGCCGGCTCCGTGGTGATGGAGGTTACGAACGCAGTTCATGATCCCGCATACTCGCTTTCGAAACACAGCTGCGCACGATTTGGCAGCAGACCGCGTTGCATTGGTCTTTTACGAATTGGTATGGGTGCTGGTCGTTCAGAAAGTAATGGCAAACTACTGGACGTAAACTTGACAAGAGATCAAAACAGTAAAAAATGATGGGGTTGACTGCAGCGTCCTTTAAAAGATATGCAACTAACTTTAATATATTTGGCATATTATCACCTTTTTCTATTGTTTTTGTCCTTCCCATCCAAGTTTCTAGCGTTTCCATGTTATTTCTGAGATTCCTTGTCGTGTATACGGCTTTATTTCGCCGACAACTACTTCATGAAGAAGCGTGGCAGCACGGCTCATTCTAACCATATATCATACGTGTGTTGTTGACAGCAGCTAATTCGTGTATGTTAGCGGCTGACTAGTTTTGACAACGTCTATAGATAATTCCCTTAGCCATGCCGGCTGCAATCCGCGGAGAACATTCATTTTCAGCGTATGCGGCAAAAAAAAACACCAAAAATATGTTTCGTAATTAACGACGATGCAGTTACATGTGTCGGGTGTCCTGTGGCCCAGGAGTAGTGAAGGTTGTTTCACAATCTCGACGTAGCAAGTTCGAAGTCAGGCGTAGGCGATTTGGAAACAGATTTCTTTGTGTTGATTTTCATAATGGTATGAATGTCGTCATTCAGAAAGCAGTAGCAAATTACTAAACGCAAAATTGACTAGAAAATCATAAGCAGCTAATAAAATGTTGGGGTTGTCTGTAAAGGACACGCAACTAACTTTGTAACAGCTGCATGTACTTATCCCCTTCCCTCCCCTTTGACTCTCTCCTCCGCCTACCCTCATGGTGCTTAACTGAAGGAAATGAACAGACAATAAACGGCCTAATTATCTTTAGTCCGTCGGTAGACACACAGAGAAAACAAATTGTGCAATTTTACAATTATCTGAAGGCTGCTATTTAGGCTTATGAGATTATCATTCAGTTTTACCAACTATGAAAGTTTTTGTTGTTGCATATCGTTTAAAGGCTGCTGCCTCTGGAGCGGTCTCGGCTGGGGAAGATTAGTTTCATCTTCTTCCCGGGGCATACGAGTGTACAAGGGAATGAGCAGGCTGACAGGCTTGCAGGTAATGCTACTGTGGAAGGCGGACGAGCCATGGACCAGGAAGACATTCTGAATGCTCTACGAGAAGTAAGTCGTTTACGAGAACCAAGCGACGACTAGGAATCTACAACCATGGTCAGGCTGCGAGAACAGCAAGTTAAAAGAGGTGTGGCCAAACAAAAACACTATGCAGGCAGCCAAAGAAGAGTAATAAAGCAACACAGAACTGGTATCGTGATCCGCTACACGCTGCGCGATTTTCTGAGGAAGGGATCCGAGCACTTATGGACTGACTGGTTCGATGTGCAATGAGGATGATCCGTCGACTAACTAAAATACATCGTTTAAAGGACGTAGCAGTCAACCCCAGTATTTTTTGGCTGTTCGTTATTCCTGGGCAAGTTTACGTTCAGTAGTTTGCCATTGCTTTCTGAACGACCGGCACCCATACCCTTTCATTAAAACACCAACATCAGACGCTCTGCTGCCAAATCACCCACAGCTGTGTTTCAAACGCGGGTATACGGGATTAAGAACTGCGTCCGTAACTCCATCGCTATGGAGCTGAGATAAAACAAACAACTCATTTCTTCCGCGTACGTATTCTTTGTTCTTGTGCTTGGTCACATGTCACGACTAGTGAAAGCAATTCATCATTATTGTGTTGTGCCTTATCGATAAGCGTGGGTTATCATAGTTTTCTACGATTACCAGTCACTGATCAGGTCTGTGTTCTTGACCCGGTTGTGTCATCTTGCCAGCCATCTAGTCTTTTATCTCGTTATTTCTTCTTCCTCTTCTCCCGTCTCGTTTGCTAGTTTGTACTTTGTTTTCCAGTTTGCTAATAGGTAAAGACAATATTTTTCAGATACATAGGAGAAAAAGTAAAACAGGTGTAGAAGAATAGATACATAGCAAAACAAAAGCAGTAAACATCACGGCGAATATGATACGTGCAACACAGGTGATTGCAGAAAATGTATTAATATCATTCATGACGATCTATTGGAAGCCCAAGTGAGGATAAACACAATTTAAAGAAAAAATCCCCGTCACGATGTAGATTCGAGTACACGACCACTGGGTGGGCGGGCAGAGGGACGTGCTAGCCACCTCAGTACACGGCACTCTGACAAATTGTATACTACTCTTTACACGTTTCTATTACTAAACAAGCTGAACAGCCTATACATGCCTTTGAGTATAAATGTTATAGACGAGTTCTAAGAATATATTGGATCGCGCCGCGCTGGTAACTTACGGGGCTATGTGAACCAGTCGTTCAGAAAGCAATGGCATACTACTGAACGTAAAACTTGCCTAGGTCATTAACAGCAGCTGGAAAATGATGGTGTTGACTGCAACGCCGTGTAAGGGATATGCAACAACAACAAAAAAACATCATGGCCCTGGGAGGCCAGCGGAAGAAGAAGAAAAGTAGAAGACAATGAAGAAGAAGAAGAAGAAGAAGAAGAAGAAGAAGAAGAAGAAGAAGAAGAAGAAGAAGAAGAAGAAGAAGAAGAAGAAGAAGACGACGAAGAAAACAGAGACGGATTCGAAGACAACGAAAAAAGAAGATGAAGAAGATAAGAAAAAAGTAGACGAAGAAGACAGCAAAAAAAGTAGAAGAATAGAGACAATGAAAAAGAAGAAGAATAGAGACAATGAAAAAGAAATAGACAATACAGTTGGAGGAGGAGGAGGAGGAGTAGAAGAAGAAGAAGGAGGAGGAGGAGGAGTAGAAGAAGAAGAAGGAGGAGGAGGAGGAGAAGAAGAAGAAGAAGAAGAAGAAGAAGAAGAAGACGAAGACGAAGAAGAAGAAGAAGAAGAAAAAGGAATTGGTTGATTGCAAAACTGCAATCATATCCTACCCTGTGATGCAAGCGGGAAAAGATGGAGGAGAAGAAGAAGACAATTACAATGTTTTTTTTGTTTTTTTTTAAATAATTCTGGTACACATTTGTTTTAGTAGTTGCGTATTGACTCTCCGAGGCCCAGATTCGGTTTCTTCAAATAGTCAATATTAAGGGCAAGAAAACTGCAAATATTGACAACTCTCATTTGTTGTGTGGTTGCGTAAGCCGGACTATTCCATTCACTGTTTAACGCGGATGATGGGCAGATTAGCGACTCTATGCCAGTATTTTCTTTCACAGCTCTTGGATTGCCAAAATAACAGACAGCGTGTGATGGGCTTCTGCATATCTCTCTCTCTCTCTCTCTCTCTCTCTCTCTCTCTCTCTCTCTCTCTCTCTCTCTCTCTCTCTCTGTCTCTCTCTCTGTCTGTCTGTCTGTCTGTCTGTCTCTCTCTCTCTCTCTCTCTCTCTCTCTCTCTCTCTCTCTCTCTCTCTCTCTCTCTCTCTCTCTCTCTCTCTGTCTTTTTGTCCGTGTCTCTGTGTGTTTATGTGAGTATGTTTTTTTTTTTTTTAGTAAAGGGGATATTCTTGGCTTATTTTGTTTGTCTTGTTTTACGCGGGAAGTGTAGGCAATAATCGATGCCTCTGTCACAGGAGGAATCTGAATTTCGCGGTCTTCTATGTTAGTTTGGCCTAAAAAGTATTTTTTTTTTCCGCGTTTCCATCCTGTTTCAGGATATTGCGGTCAACACCAGCATCTTTCAGCTGTATGTTGATTCCTAGGCTAGATTACGCTCATCAGCACGCCACGACTTTCTGAGCGACCGGCTCCATACTCTCATAAGTCACTTTTGCGATTCGAACCACTGCTAATTCTCGTCGCGTCATGTGACGAGAGTATTCGGGGTTAGCGGAGAAAGCTGCTAACTCCTCGGCCACGGAGCCGGCCTAAAAAGTATTGGATTTGAGAAATGGCAGAACAACAAACAAACGTGTTCTCTGAAATAAAAATATCGATGATAGTAACGCCAACAGCTGCTCCCCGGTACCACGAAAACCGTTTCCATGCCAATTTAGTTAGCACTGTGCCTCGGTCACTGAACTCACGTGAGTCTTCAGCAGCTAATGTAATTACTTTAATGAAGCATTTCCGCTTAATTGTCTTTCTTCACGAATGGCATTCTTGGCGAGCTTCTCTATGATGCTATATCTATGCAGATATCTATTGTAGTTACGTTTTTACTTGGTTAAAATGTATGCACTAACAGGATGTGTGAGTGTAAGGGAACTGATAACTGCACAAAACATGAAAAGTAAGGGATCATTTTGCATTCATTTTCCACGTATTGGGTATATTTTGCCAGTCCCATATATTTGTAGACCAATTGGCACTTGATTGATAATTGTCATTATAATGTATTCAATAACATATCGGCGGCCTGTGTTTTCCAGGACATTTCACGGTACTTTTGTTAGGCTGGATGTACTGGAAGCCCAAGTCAGGTTAAAACACGATTTTAAAAAATAAATTCCCCGTCACGATGTAGATTTGAGTACACGACCACCGGGTGGGCAGGCAGAGGGACGTGCTAGCCACCTCATTATACTACACTCATGATAAACTGTATACTACTCTTTATATGTTTCTATTACTAAACAAGCTTAACAGCGTATAAATGCCTTTACATATAAATGTTATAGACCGGTTCTGAGAATGTGTTGGATAAAGAAAAGAACAAATACTTCATACTTCAAGAGCTGAATATTGAAGACGGTTGGCTATTAAAGACGATAAAACACAGAGAATTGAAATTGTTTGGTCATTATAAACGTCACGAACGTTTGGAGAGAACAATAATGGAGGGTAATATGCCTGGGAAGAGAGGAAGAGTAGGGCCAAAGAGAAGATGATGAGTGCAGGATGTAGCGGATGATCTTCAGATGGGTGTATCGGAAGCGGGACATCTTGCTTATGATTGAGGTTGTTAAGGAAGCGAGGTTCTGCTACTGAATGAATGAATGAATTACTTTGATGATGGCCTTGGCACCAAATGTGCCATTATGCGTTGCGCAAACAAAACCAAAAAAAAAAAAGGAGGGGGGGGGGAGCGGGGAGATAGAAAGTTATATTTATCAGGGATAGATTGTTGTATAGAATCTTGTCTCCCGACCCGATATATCCTTGCGGATACCTTGGTGATTTGCTCTCCTTCTCACCCCCGGGCTTAGAAACTAGGGGGTGTGCAAGGTTGATACTGGAACACATCTTGTACTGGACACGTCTGGTACTGGACACGTCTGGCACTGGACACGTCTGGCACTGGACACTTCTGGTACTGGACACGTCTGGAACTGGACACGTCTGGTACTGGACACGTCTGGCACTGGACACGCCTGGCACTCGACACGTCTGGCACTGGACACGCCTGGCACTGGACACGCCTGGCACTGGATACGCCTGGTACTGGACACGTCTAACACTGAACACATCTGGCACTGGACACTTCTGGCAGTGGACACGTCTAGCACTGGACACGTCTGGCAGTGGACACGTCTGGCACTGGACACGTCTGGCACTGGACACTTCTGTCAGTGGACACGTCTAGCACTGGACACGTCTGGCACTGGGCACGTCTGGCACTATTTACGTCTGGTTATGGACACGTCTGACACTCGACACATCTGGCACTGGACACGCCTGGCACTGGACACGCCTGGCACTGGACACGCCTGGCACTGGACACGTCTGGCAGTTGACACGTCTGGCACTGGACACGTCTGGCACTGGACACTTCTGTCAGTGGACACGTCTAGCACTGGACACGTCTGGCACTGGGCACGTCTGGCACTATTTACGTCTGGTTATGGACACGTCTGACACTCGACACATCTGGCACTGGACACGCCTGGCACTGGACACGCCTGGCACTGGACACGCCTGGCACTGGACACGTCTGGCACTGGACACATCTGGCACTGGACACATCTGGCACTGGGCACGTCTGGTTATGGACACGTCTGGTACTGGTACTGGACTCGTCTGGTTATGGACACGTCTGGTACTGACACGTCTGGTTCTGGACACGTCTGGCACTGGACACGTCTGGCACTGGAAACGTCTGGTTATGGACACGTTTGGTTATGGACACGTCTGGTACTGGACACATCTGGTTATGGACACGGCTAGCACTGGACACGTCTGGTACTGGACATGTCTGGTACTGGACGTCTGACACTAGACACATCTGGTTCTGGAAACGTCTGGCACTGGTGACATCTGGCACTGGAAACGTCTGGTACTGGACACGTCTGGTCTTCGACACGTCTAGTACTCGACACGTCTGCAGATAACCATATTAGGATGTAACGAAGTAGCGATTCAGCACAACAGCACAACGTATCTGGACTGGCTGGGATTAGGCCTCTGTCGGGAATGTTTTTCCTCTCACGTATGTTAGGTATGTAATGATCAAAAAGCTCCAACCCAGTGCCCAGAGCGACATTTGATTTTAACAGCAATGTCTGCTACATGGGTGATGAGATGATCTAACCGTTGCATTAAAAAAAAACTTCATATATCACTGATTATTATTTCAGTTGTCCACTTTGTCGTGATAAGAACAGCGGACAATCTTAGGTATAGCTGGTTTAATCTTAAAGATAAAGTTAATTGTACCCATAGCACTTCAGGGTTTTGATGTTGCTGCCATACTTTCTCGAGCCCACGGCTCTTTACGATACGATCAACGTCACGCTTCACAGAACATGGTCTGATATCATTGTAGGAAGCTGAATCAACACTCAATCAATCAGGTGCCGTCTCCACAATGAAGGTTGGCTGCAATGGATCTCCAACACTGTCCGCCTCTCGCCTTGACTGTCAGGCCTTCTGTCAGGCTGATGTTCGTCCTTCTCTTGATATTATACCTTCTCAAGATATAACTTGTATCATTGTCTACCTCTTCCTCGCTTGCCCTCAACCTTGCCTTCCTGTGTGGTTTTTATAAGAGTCCTGCCAGTATGGTTTTTATAAGAGTAGCATGTCTTTTAACGTGGCCGAAATATTTCACTTGCCTCCTCTTTATTTCTTTCATCAACTCTCTCTTCATTCCCAGTCAACACTATGTGCTTACAAATAAATCTGACATTGAGGGGGGGTTTGAACACAGGGCCATCACGGAGGAAGGGGCGTTCAAAAGCCTCTGTACTATGGCGATTTATATGTTTTACTTTCGATTTAGCAAATTTTTGCAATTGTTATTATCTTGCTGTAAGCTGTAGCTGTTCTGTTTTTTTTTTAAAATTCTCCATGACTAATGTTCTTACATCATTGGGTCTCCGATATAAACAAGACACTGCAACAGGAAATAATAATGAGAAAGTTACGCTACTTTAGAAGAAAAAATATTTAGTTTGCGTCAGATATATAAACGGACAGGCAATGTCACGATCTGGTGTGAATACAGCCTAGCAACATGACCAAGGAAGTAAAAGTAAAGAACCCTTTTACATGCCCAAACGCGCATGGGGCGTATGGAGTTAGACTTATGTGTTCATAGACGAATCAGCGCTCCACGGATTGTGGTCGGTATTACACCGTACGACGAAGGCCCATGACAATTGCTGGAGACTCGTTACTGCCAAGCTTCACTTTAGAAATGTTACTGGATGATGATGATGATGATGAGGATGCGGATGATGATGATGATGATGATGATGATGACGATGAAATTTTTATGCTGATGATGATGCATATATCGTTTCTTAAAGATGCACCACTATGAACGTTACAGAAAACTCGCTTGGCTATATGACCACCCGAAGCTTAAATCTTAGCCGTTGAGTGATTACCTCAAGCTGATTGAGCAGCATTAAGGGAGCTTCTCACTTGTCCGAGAATAAGCTGCTGGTTGTTCTTGATGGTCACATGGCTGACCTGCACACTGAAACACGTCTGTGATTCTCAGCCGTGGAGAAATATTCGGTTGCAGGATTGTTCATTTGCAATTGCCTGGGCACGGGTTATCGCCACTCACAGTTTTATGTTTCGCCTCCGTGAGAATCTGGATGAATAAGAGGAGTGTTGCGAGTCTTAAAAATAGCTAGAAGCACGAGTGAAACCAGAGTGATAACAAATACACACATCTGTAGACTTTTACTGCTGGTAGTGAAGTTAATGTGAGATGTTTGGTAACATTTTTATATGTTAATTTGTGACAGGGCTGACAAAGAATATGTGTAAGTAATGCTGTCTGTATAATATGGATCAATCAGAAATATAATATGAAAGAAATTACAATGATCACACACCGGCGGATAGCCAACAGCGAAGAAATCACGAAAACTTGTAAGTCAGTAAAGGATCCATGCACACGCCATAAGTTGCATTTTAAATATTCGAATCCACGAAAGAGAATCAGACTTAACTCACGACCTGTGTAGGAATGCAGGAGTGAATGGCATCATCATCATCATCATCATCATCATCATCATCGTCGTCGTCGTCGTCGTCGTCGTCGGCGGCGGCGGCGGCGGCGGCGGCGGCGGCGGCGGCGGCGGCGGCGGCAGCGGCAGCAGCGGCGGCAGCAGCAGCAGCAGCAGCAGCAGCAGCAGCAGCAGCAGCAGCAGCAGCAGCAGCAGCAGCCAAATATTTTTCCTTCTATTGTAATATCCCATTTTGTTGTTATCTTTTTCTTTCGCATACATTGGTTCTGTTTTCGTGGCATTCAAGTAAAACCCCCTTGTTTGCACTCTCAGCTACTATTACAGTTAATGACATGAACAATACAAAAAAAAAGAGGTTATCTTTCTGGTAGAGGACTTTGGCTCACGCCTACTGCCGTTGGTGTTATGGGCTCGGACTCCCGTCTCTAAGGCTTTATACTGATGCAGTTGCGGAAAATCACGACAGTATGTGAATGTGGATATGTTATGTTACACCGTGTGTTCCGTCTAGGAACCGATGAAAACTACATCGAAGCAGAGACATGACATTCCTTGTAAACAGTCACGATTTTTCAGAATTGTTAACAAAAATAAATTTGGTAAGCGTAGTGAGAACTGGCTAATTCTTAGAGAGCACGCTCAAATACCACCTTTTCATAAACTCATACTTTTGACGTTTATTTAAGGTAATGATCGGTAATAGTAATGTGAAGCTTCAAATCGTCTTGTAACTAAGTCACCATATGTCATATCTTTCTTTGCTGAATTATAGTAACTCTAACTGTTATAGAAAATATGTTTCCTATTGGTTTAGATAGATTAGTAACTGTAACGGAAGTAACACAATTCACACCAGGTAACAGAAAAGAAGCATCGTTGCGCAAATATACTCGTATATTCTTGACAAAAATTGAGCAGCCTGACGAGCAAAATAAGGTGCATTATGATAACATAGCATGAAAGAAAACGCTGGAGGGAGTGGCAAGGATACCAAAATATTGTCTGTCATTGTATATCTTCCACCTCCTCCCATCTGATATCTGTTTGCGCCTCACCCTCCTTATGCATAATCACTTTTGTCAATTCATATTACGGATGCCAAAACAAACGAAGGGAGGGAATGAGAAGGCATAGATATAAAAGGAAGTGTAATTTACAGTCACGCAGTTCACGCTATGCAGTTTGTCATTTCCTGTAATGCATAAATTAGATTTACAGAACATGCCACACGCCCATAATACATTCAGATAAGCCGAGCAATTATAAACGACATATTGTAGTTCTTACTTAGTCTAGAAAGCGCTGCGATAGATGTGAAACACACGTAGATTCTGCGCAATGATTTGAGTTTCCTGTCTGACTTTGGGTCTGCACGTGTAAACAGTAGCCATAAGCAGGTTGCCTGTCCCACACACGCAGCCTCCCGCCGCCGCCCCCCCCCCCGCCCCCCCCCCATACACACACACACCTGCGCTTGCTTGCTTGCCAGCCTGCCTTCCTCAGCGCTTGCCTCCGTCCGTCCGCACGCCCGTACGTTCACATATGCGTACATACATACACAATTACCTACCTAGATATACAGACAACATACATACAGGCAGATAGGCAGGCACACCATAGGCAGACAGATACACGCACAGAGACAGTCAGACGGATAGACACACACACACACACACATAGGGGAAAAAAGGGGTGGGGGGATAGACAGATATACCTGGAAGCTCAACCACCCAGACACCATGAGTTGTTTGTTCATGGAAACGACGTCAAGTGCAGATAAGTGCGGATCTGGTGTCCCAGTAGCTATCTAATGTTTCTCTTGTCTAGTATGTACTCAGTTTTCACGCTACTCCTGTCGCGCAGTCTCAGTGCCCATCAGCAACCAGATTGTGATCAGTCTTATTTATCCTATTGAACCCGAACTCTCTCTAACATGAGTTTGTTCCAAAAATAATTGGAGTTGTAAACAGCGACAATTCTGACATAACGGTTTTCTTAAACTGCAAGACGCGACCTACTGGGGGGCGTTTGCGAGTAATTGAGAGTATATAAATATAGATAAAAATTCAGAGCTATTAATTCTATATATCCCGTTACTTCTATGAGTGCCAGTCAATGCCTTTGAACGCATATATCATTTTGTTTCAATGGCTGCAAGGGTTCGCCAGCAATTGATATTTTTTACGAGTGGGCTTCAAATGAAAACGTCAAATTTTTTTTGCGGGAGGGGTGTTAGGGAGGAAAAAAAAAAAGGGGGGGGGGGTAGGGGAAAGGGATAGGGGTGATTATATTCTGAAAAAAGTGAAGAAGAAATATATCATTTTTCACTATAGTTATCTCTGCGTTCCGTGCACATCCTCCAGCGCTTGGATTTATGTAGAAAAATAATTATCTTGGTCGCGCATGTAATCACTCATGCACCACCTGCTATACCTCTTCATTGAACCGAAAAGTCCTTACTCCCAATGATTCTTTGGGTTGTCCAAACAGGTGAAAATCATTTGGGGCTAGGTCTGGCGAGTACGGGGGATATGGTACACACTGAAAGTGGAGGCCTTGGATTGTTTCAACCGTTGCACGGGCAGTATGGGGCCGAGCATTGTCATGTTGCAAAAGGACACCTTTACGCAGAAGTCCACGTCGTTTGGATTTGATTGTGGGTCGAAGATGATTCCTGAGAAGATCTGTATACGCATCACTGGCGACCGTCGTAGTCCTCTAAAATAACGCCTCGTTCATCACAAAAGAGAGTCAGCATAACTTTCCCGTCAGATGGCTGCGTGCGAAACTTCTTTGGTTTCGGTGAGGAGGGATGACGCCATTCCTTGTTCGCTCTCTTCAATTTCCGGCTCGTGGTAGTGAATCCACGTTTCATCACCTGATACACTTTTTGAAAGGAAACCATCCCTTTCTGGTTCAAAGCACTAAAAAATTCTTGACAAGCATAAGTCTCGTCGTTGTTTCAACTCTGGAGTAAGGTGCATGGCGCCCACCTTGCAGACACTATGCGGTACTGTAGCAAATCATGGTTGATGTGGTGTGCAGAGCTTTGACTGATGTCAAGATGTGCGGCAATGTCACTCACAGTCAATCGGAGGTTTTCTTGTACGAGGCCCTCAACAGCTGCAATCGACTCTGGGGTCACTGTTCGGTGTGTCTGACCCGGCCGTGAACAGTTTCACAGAAGTCACACCATTTTGAACCCACTCCACTCATACATTGGCTGGACTGACAGGCATGCATCACTTTCTGGACCTTCATTCGCCGATGAATTTCTATAGGTTTCATCCCGACACCGGATTTAAAAAGAATCGGATAACAGAACGCTGCTCCTTTGTGGTGCATGTCAAAAAGGGGGTGGCCATCTTTAAACTGTCATTATGACGTCACCGTGTTCGTCTGCATCGTGATGTGACGTGCTTAACAGTCTTGACATCCTTAACAACACTATTGACAGGTTACAAGACAATGTCGTGATTATTGTAATTCCTATCCTATCTCACTTTTAAGGTTTTCACTTGAAGCACCCTCGTCATTACCAAAAATTACGTCACAGTCTGATTTATGTTGTCGAGACAAACACGCATGGATATGCCAACAAATGTCATTTGTTTCCTTTGTGTTATTAAAACACGCAGGCACGCGCGCGCGCACTCACTCACACTCACACAATGGGACATTGAAAATGTCACAGACATTTGGCTGTATAATGAATAACAATGGGGACTGATATAACGAAGGCAGACGTAGGCTGGCCATAGCATTGCAGACTTTATATAGTATTATTTTTGTTGTTGTTGCATATCCTTTTTACAGGACATCGCAGTCAACAGCAGCATTTCTGCCGCCGTGATCTCTTGGCAAATTTACGTTCAGTATATTCCATTGCTTTCTGAAGACCGGCATCGATACCAACGCAAACCCAACGCAACGCGGTCTTTTGCCAAATCGCGCGCAGCTGTGTTTCGAATGCGGGTATACGGATTACGAACCGCGTCCGTTATTTCTTCGCCACGGAGCCGGCTTATATAGTATTAATAAATAAAAATACTGACATTCTACAAGATGTGAACACGGAATAAAACTGGCTCACACACAGCAGCATATCTCGGGAACTGTAATAGTTGGGTCATATTAAACGTCATAGTGGTTTGGAAAGAACAGTGATGGAAGGAATAGTTTCTGGAAGAAGAGGCTGCGGTCGACCTGCACGAACATTGACGTACGTTATGAAGGCAGCTTGGGTATGAGAGTGAATGTGGTTTGAGAACTGGCTAGGGATCGAGAGACTCTTGAACGGAGCATGGTTAGTTAGTTAGTCGCGGTTCCAACTTCACAGCAACGGGTCGTTCCCATTATGCTCCATTCCTGTGCCAGTGAATATCACACAAAATGCTCCTCACTGCCCCATATGAAAAGTGAATCAGACAGGAATTTCGACAAACCAACAGCCCGCACAGGTACACTGTGCATAATGACGCCGCTAGAATGCTAACACAAAAGTACTCAACGAAAAATAATAAGGTCCATCGTCGATGGAAGCGGCAGTCACTAGAACACCAGCAGCCACACATTTCTGCATAAGGCAAAACCAGTCAGTTCTGCGACAAAACCGGCCGCCATTACCCCGAACATGCAGTTCAAGCTCCAAACAGTCGCGGACAAATGTAAAAGTATTTCACACGAAATTCACAGCTCTCAGTGTCGCGCCACGCACTCAGCTCAGTAGCAGGGCGACGGAACCATACACTTCCAGTCCAACATGAGGAAAATGCAAATGCAAATGGTAGCCACGAGCATAAACACTCCAGAGGCCTTAACCGTTTAAATGCCTTTCCTCCATGTTCGAGGCGGAGCATGGTGAAAGGAACGTTCTGTAAAGGTTCTGCTGCATGATGATGAGTTGTCAAATGTTATGAGTTAAATGTGGCCTTCGTGTATGGTTAGCTTGCTCGTTGGAGTAGCGGTTATAACGTTATGAGAAGCGCGGTCGAACAAGGTTTCGATCCCAGAGGGCGTTCTTCGCCCCAGGAGGGAAAACTGACCACTTACTTATTCCTCCATGCACGCAGGCCTGCAAAATGTAATGATTATAACACTTCACAAACCAAGAGCTAATTTCTGTTACGGGAATTGTCTGTATCATGTGTGTCCGTCGTATTATCACTGCTAGATTGAAGAATCATTCTTATAATAGTCTTGGTATTTAACTGTTTCCATAACAGACTGCGTGGATCGAGAATGAAAATGTTTTGAGTAGCCTTGTTCTGATGCACACTTCTCATGCTTGTGAAAACATATTACTTTGTGAACCTAATGTATTAAATGAAGATTTAGTGATACGTTTCAGAATAGTTACAAATCAATTATTTAATGGCAGGTTTCCATTACAACTTCAGCTGTAAACTAAAATTCTAATTAAACAATGGCCATCAAACTGTGGATGTAATGCATCACAGTTACAGCGGACTCGACAGTTCAAACTAACTGAATCGACACGACCTATTCTTGCATGTTGGAGACAAATAACGTGTTTTATGCTTTATTAGCGGAACCTGGACAAACAATGTCGGCCGTGTGAAAACCAGCTAATCAACAGCCACTCTATCAGTGACAACTAACAGGGACAAACGGGGTCATTCAACACTTCAGCTAACAGGATAAATTAATTGTTGAAAATCCCTGCGAGGTCAGGTCTGGTTTCGTATGTCGTGGACTTTAGTGCAGTAATTTTCAGCGTGAGAAACATGGCTGGACTCTCTGACTACGTGCGATGAGTGATGTAAGTAAACGTACACAAACGTTTCCCTTGCCTTCAGGCATAACAGGCACATGCTGCAAGGCACATTTGTATAGACCAATCAATCGGCAATCGATGGGTTATGTGGTAAATATCATGCAGGCCGCCTTTACATCTCAGAACATTTCATGGTACCCGTTTTAGATTGGGTAGACATGCGACCCAGGTCAATTTAAAAAAAAACAAGAAGCCATGTCTTGAAGGGGATTCGAACACATGACCGTCGGACCGGTGGGTAAGCGTGTTAGGCACTGTACTACGATGGCTTCCCGATGTTTCATTGGCGCTCCGGTTACCGGCATATAAGCAACTTATGTTCACATTCTGAAAACGTAAGGACAGACAGATGACCCAACACTCGAGCTGGTCGAAAGCAGGCAATATTGATGTACTCAAGAGATCCTTATTTACTCTTCCCCTTGTATCTGTTACTTTGAAATACATGTCTGGTTCTGGTATGAATGATGTGTTTCCTTGTAATAGAAGACGTTAAAAGAAAACTAGGACAATGCTGGTTAATGTAAGCAGCTGTAAGTGCTGAATGGAATTATAGTCATACCCATGGCTGGTCGGTTAAAGTAACAACTGTGTAGGTTGGGGGAATCTGTGACGTAGCCAGTTTTTTATGTTTAAGGGATCCAGCTTATGAAACAGCGCCTCGACATATACAATGACTCAAAGGATGACGTTTATCCCACACATTAACTAGGCACCACTTTAAAAAAAAAAAAACACACACACACGGGGAGCGACTGCATCCCCTCTCACTACTAGCTACACAACTGTGAAATTACTGTTGAGTCGGTGACAGTAACAACTGATTGGAACGGATTACAAAGTTAGTTCTATATCCTTTCTTCTTCTTCAGCGTTCCGAGCCATTGAGGTTCTTTGCTGCAAATACAATCCGTCTCCATTCGTCTCTCTGGTGGACCTTCTCTTGCCAGTCGTTGATTCCAAGTGCTTGTAGGTCTGTACATGTATTATCTCTCCACCGTCTTCTTGGTCTACCTCGGGGTCTACGGTCATTTATTTCCTGAGTGTAAGCGAGTTTTGTTTCCCTATTATCTTCCATTCTTTCTATATGCCCCAGCCATTGTAGTCTATTAGCCTTCATGCAGGCAAAATATGAATGAACTTAGTGGAACTTATAGATGCAGGCAAACATTTCGACAAACGTCTTTATCAAATAACAAGAAAGAATTGTTTTTAGAGGGGGTGGGGGAGTGGGGTGGAATAGAAGCAAGATAGTCTAAATTGAGATTCTATCAAGGTACTCCTATTAGGGTTTTGTGCTAATCGGATTACCTTGTTCAGGTGCCAAGTGTAAGTGTAAGTGTAAGTGTATTGTTTGACTGTGTTTTGTTTCTTTTGTTCAGTGATAAAGGTTGTGGTGGTGACGTCGGCCTGCATTTGTGTTTGTTTTTTCCTTCTATCGAGCTTCTTAATCATATTGTGTGTTTAATTAGACTCAAGTATAAGCTCGGCATCAGGCAGCCTCGTTTTTCCATACCACAATATGGCAGCAAGACATGTGAGTGCAGTTCTCCATGGCAAATTAACAGCCTTGTAGAACCACGCAGGGTTTAGCCGCGAGCCACAGCGTGCACAGCAATCCTAGTTTGCAGGTAATTTACCTGACTTCAGTAGCTGTTAGGATCTGCTGGAAACCGTCTCATGGAATCGTCTGGTGGCAACCTGTCTTAAAGCATTCGTGCCTGTGTGGCGGGGAAGGAACATAGGGTTGAATGGTTTATGCACCAGAGAGAAAGGAGTATAGGCATCTATTCTTGTGTGAGCCGTTGGAGTGCTAAATTTTCTCAGGCCCAGGAAGGAAGGGGGGGGGGGGGGATGAACCTGGGTTTTCTGTATGCAAGAGATGGGGAAAGGGGATTGGTGGGGCAAGAGGAGTCTCTTAATTCTCTGTATGGTGGGGCAATGGGAGACTCTTAATTCTCTGTGTGATAGAGTAAAGGGGAGTCTCGTAATTCTCTGTATGGTGGGCGCAAGGGGAGTCTCTTAATTCTCTGTGTAGTGGAAGAAGGGGAGTCTCTTAATTCTCTGTGTGGTAGAAAGGGTCTCTATTAATTTTATGTGTGGTGAGGGAAAGGGAGTCCCTTAATTCTCTATGTGCGGGTGCAAAAGAAAATTGATCTCTCTCTCTCTCTCTCTCTCTCTCTCTCTCTCTCTCTCTCTCTCTCTCTCTCTCTCTCTCTCTCTCTCTCTCTGTATATCTTTCTCCTTCCCCCTCTTTCTATCTCTCTGTCTCTGAGATTTCATTCAGATTGGTTCCATTCACTTTGATGTTCCATTTGGAAGACATTATTTCTGCATAATTTACCATTACTTCTGATTGTATTATAATCGGCACCCCGCTGCAGTGTTATGGTTGTACAGAAGAATGCTGAACACTTCTTGGACAGCCAAGTACATGTTTTGAAAGGGGATAAGATACAAAGACATCTTATCACAAGTATCAGAAAAAGCAGCAGCCATTTTATCATTGAGAGAGAGAGAGAGAGAGAGAGAGAGAGAGAGAGAGAGAGAGAGAGAGAGAGAGAGAGTAAATGTTGTCTTATTTCCTTTGATCACAGATGAAGTAATTGCGTGACGTGTGTACATTAAAATAAAATTCCCTTCTCTATCTTGTTGTCTCTAGGCGCATGTGTTGAAAGGTTACCAGGCATTTCAGTTCGTTTTATATCAACAGCATTATCGTCATGTCATTAAAAAAAATTGTTTCCATTTATGTGGGATATTAATAAACTGAACGTTTTGTTTTCCTGAAATATTGGCGAGAGAGAGAGAGAGAGAGAGAGAGAGAGAGAGAGAGAGAGAGAGAGAGAGAGAGAGAGAGAGAGAGAGAGAGATTATTTATGGAAGTTTGATCATTTGGCACGCATTTTGTCTTTTATACCATTCACATACACGTTTTACCATTTACTTACCGTTGCGTAGGTTCAAATCCTTTATCAGTATACAGTAAGTGAAGTAACTCACTTTTGACGGCTTCACGCGCAATGGGTGCATGATGCTCCTTCTTATAGTCCACGCATTATGGCGTTGGTGATCTTGTCTGTCTACAGCCTCTTGTCTCCTGTAACGCCAATCATGTATGACTGGCACATTGCCATCTTGACAGATGATAGTTTGTAAAATGGAGTTATACCTCTCCATAACACAAAGCCTGGGCTGAATTTAAGAGACCATGTGTTGCCCATGCAGCATGATCTCTCTCTCTACCATTCCGCAAACGCCTGCTTTTCAATAAAGCTAAACTAATTCACAAAATCCTGCATCGGAATGCCCCAAATTACCTTTGGCCTTTGTTTAAATATAATGCTAGACACAGTAAACGTTTAAATATACTACACATTCCGAAGCCTAGGATTGACTTATACAAAACAAGCTTAACGTACTCTGCATCTCAGCTGTGGAACAATCTTCCACAAGAAATCAAAGACATCACCAATCCCTATTCATATAATCGCAAATTATTCGAACACTATCTCAATACGGATTACCTTCCCCCTTAATAATTGAGATAATAATAATAATAACAAAACCCTAGTATAACAGCCAATTACCTTTTTGTAGGCCAGTATATTCCACATGGCTAATAACAAGTGTCAGACCATTATCTAATATTACTGTGTCGTGTAGTTTTGATGTTTGAATTTTGCCTATGCCTTTATAATGCATATCTTTTATATTGTTACTGTTCTTTGTTAGCCTTGAATGATGTGTGAATGAAATAATGTATGAAAGAGAGTGATAGAAGTGCAGAATGTTAGACGGGCCTGCGTGCCCAATTCTTAACCCTTTGAAAATAAAGTTTGTTCGTTCATTCGTTCTCTCTCTCTCTCTCTCTCTCTCTCTCTCTCTCTCTCTCTCTCTCTCTCTCTCTCTCTCTCTCTCTCTCTCTCTCTCCGCCTGTCTAGTTTACTCCAGAGGAAAGGGAACATTAATACACCTGGAACAAGACAAGCCGCAGAAGCTGCCGGATCAGCAAAACAATGCTCTAACTGTCCACCTGTCGGAGCTTCGATCATAGACCAATTACCAACCAAGGCTTAGGGCTTGGTCTGCCCTGTCATGACATTTAGTCTTTAGGCTGCATTTCCTCGCACTAAGATAAGGCTTGTACCCTCCCAATTGTGTCCCTTCGCCCGAAGCCTTTGCACAGTGTGGGGTGTCGGGTTTGGTAAGCGTCGCCCAACATTCGGCGCTAACAGAAGCAGGTAATAACGTATACTGTCATACGGTAGCTCAGTCATATCTAACTAAGGCCTGACATCATGTCCAGTACCGAAGTTACTCCATGTCATGATGTCATACTGTCCAGCATCTTCTCTCTTGTTCTCTCCACTGCCTCCCCTTACCTCATACATTTCCGTTGTCACGACATACTACATGACATGCCCATAGAATGCGGACTTTTTCTGATGCGAGTAACTCTTTTTATCCGTTAGTGTGTTCTTATTATTCATCTGTAAAACCATATTTTCGCAGCTTCTACATAATTCCTAATTTATCTGCTAATTGTCAGTGATTCGTTTCGGTACATCGGGATTAGCTCGATATAACTCTTTTTCTCACCTCGACAAAGCTATATTGCAGAAACCATTCTTCATCTTGAAATGTTGCATTTGCTTGGGCGATTATAAATTTAACTTCTTTAATACATCTTTCAACCCCTGTTATTAAAATACTCAAATACTTAAACACGTTCATTTGTTTCAGACTAGTTCCACATACTTTACTGTTGTTTTTGGGGATGCATGTTTTTCTGTGTAATTACCCTTGCTTCTAATGAGGCTAGTTCCATATTTGTACAGAACAGTTCTGTCTCAGATGTGGTTGTACAGAACAGTTCTGTCTCAGATGTGGTTGTACAGAACAGTTCTGTCTCAGATGTGGTTGTACAGAACAGTTCTGTCTCAGATGTGGTTGTACAGAACAGTTCTGTCTCAGATGTGGTTGTACAGAACAGTTCTGTCTCAGATGTGGTTGTACAGAACAGTTCTGTCTCAGATGTGGTTGTACAGAACAGTTCTGTCTCAGATGTGGTTGTACAGAACAGTTCTGTCTCAGATGTGGTTGTACAGAACAGTTCTGTCTCAGATGTGGTTGTACAGAACAGTTCTGTCTCAGATGTGGTTGTACAGAACAGTTCTGTCTCAGATGTGGTTGTACAGAACAGTTCTGTCTCAGATGTGGTTGTACAGAACAGTTCTGTCTCAGATGTGGTTGTACAGAACAGTTCTGTCTCAGATGTGGTTGTACAGAACAGTTCTGTCTCAGATGTGGTTGTACAGAACAGTTCTGTCTCAGATGTGGTTGTACAGAACAGTTCTGTCTCAGATGTGGTTGTACAGAAGAATGCTGAACATTCCTGGGACAGCCAAGATGAGTACATGTTTTAAAAGTGCCTAAGACGCAAAACAGTTTATCACATGCATCAGAAAGAAGCAGCCGCTATTTTTGACCACATCATGAAATGAGAAATACTGGAACATGTTGTGACAACTGGGCATATTTGTAGAAAGAGAGATAGTGGAAGACAGACAGAGGAGATTCTTGACAGTCGATTATCATGGCACGGAAAGGAGTCAGTACACCAACTGATAAATGCTGCTGGAGATCCAAAGATGTGGAAACGTATGACCGCCCAAGCTAGTCGGCGAAGCACTTGATGACATAAACACACACATACCCGCGTAGCATTAAAAGATTTCTTCTAATTAAAACCATATTGTGAGAATGACACCTTATTTTAAAAGGTAAAAGGACATACTTTCGAAAAACAGCAACTTTATTTCTAGTTTTGTAGCAACACAAGATATAAGGAGAAACATATCATATGGAGAAGATTAACGTAAAGATTACACGTATAGAATTAAATACATCTTTACTGTCAGAATGAACCGATGCTGTGACCTATGGGATAATGAGACTCGGATTCATAATTCCTCACCATACCGAGTCTTGGGTTCGAAATCAGCTGTGGGCGATTTGAAAACAAACTGCCTTGCGTTGATTTCAACAGTATGAGGCGTCGGCCGTTCAGAAAGCAATGACAAATTACTGAACTAACATTGCCTAGTAAATCACAAGAAACCAGTCAATACAAGGGTTGCAAGCAACGTCCTGTAAAGGACATGCAACTAACTTTTAACTATAAGTTCAGGCAAAAATTGCGTTTAATTGTAGTTTCATACAATATATAACCGTTACTGTAATCAACAACGCTGCGGCTCTGTCGTGGAGACACGCGGTGCGGTGTAGGTGTAATTTATGTAACCCCCCAATTAAACGGGACGGTTGTTCTGTGATCTAGGGAAGCAGAGGCAGGAGATGGCAGTTGTAGAGCCAGGAATAGATCATGGTTGCTCACCAGTGTGGGTGCCAGGACATTAGGATCATTGGGTGCAGTGCTTCTCAAACTGTTCCACATTGTAGGCTCCCCAACTTGTAGAGATAACGAGACAGCCCACATTGTCCTGTGGGCCTTCATTCTAGCATAAAGGGAATCTCATGACAGATACTGCCGTTGTGGTGTTTAGTACTAATTATTTTCATATATTAGGTCATGGTATAATGAGATGTGTCTTCGTGGAGAAGGACTTACGGACGCGATTCGTAAGCCCGCTTACCCGCGTTCGAAACACAGCTGCGGCCGATTTGGCAGCAGACCGCGTTGCGCTGGGTGTTAACAGAAAGCAATGGCAAACTACTGAACGTAAACTTGCTAAGACACCAACAACAGCAGTAAAATGCTGTTGTTGACAGCGATTCACGTAAAAAGGATATGCAAAAAAAAAAAAAAAATAATAATAATAATAATGAGATGAGGTTACGGTTTTACAAGAAACTGTTTTAGGAGGTAAAATAGACCGCAGAGCCGCAATGGTCGGGATAATAATGCTGTAACGACCGAGGATTTTAATTCGGACCACTTTTTTTAAGCAAGAGCCCTAACCACCTTGCCAGCAAAGCACAGGAAATCAATTGGGGAACCCTTTGAGGCCACTGATAAATAAAGACACATAGTATTGTTTGGCGCTCACAGAAGGAGAAGAAGGAAGTATAGATTAGAGGACGCACTAGACAACATTACATTTTAAAGTTATAGTTACCGACCGGGATTCGAACCTGTTGTCATTTGGAGGTGATAGGTTCGAATCCCGGTCGGTAACTATAGCTTTCAAATGTAATGTTGTCTAGTGCGTCCTCTAATCTATACTTCCTTCTCCTTCTGTGAGCGCCATACAATACTTTGTGTCTTTATTTATGTACTGCCAGCATAGCAACACGTTAATATATAAACTACAAGTATCCAAAGACGGCTGTAAGGATGCACACAATACCCTCGTTTAGGTAAGGTAATGTCAGCATGTCCAATGGCACATATGTCCGGTTCTCAACCACTTATCCTGTTTACTCCACTTGAGCGGTTATAAAACAATCTAAGGTTGTGAGTATAGTTGGGCGCAACTCTTACTGTATGGAAACAACAGAGCAACACGTACAGTGAAGCAGTAGCAGTTGTCACTGTAACATGGATCACAGCTTTCTCTCTGTTCAACAAACATAACTTGTGACTTCTGGAAACGTTGTATAGATGATTATGTGTTAGTCAAGAACCGACATCGCAGCACTCGTGACACTCCCACACGCACACTGTTCTCATCTTCAACCACCATCGAAGTGTCTCCATAGTAATGATAACAGTTGCCATCTGATTATGTGTTTGTCGGGCCTTTCCCCGGGTAACTGAGTAGATGATTAAGGAAACTCTTAACGGTATTTGTTTAGTAATAGCCACATTTGTTCTTATACTCGGCTGTTCTAAGAATTGTCATAGAGTTGACACATTTTAGTATCCTTTTTTTTTGGGTTAGTTTTAAGTATCATACTGAAAAACACCACTTTAGAAAATGCAGGCGTATTTGTTGAAACACGGTCATATCTCTTGTTATGGGTGCACCGTTATTGTTGTAGTGTTTTTACATCTACATTACTCATTCCTAGAATACAGCGGAATTTAGTTTGAAGTTTGACACAAGACTTGTTCTCTCTCTCTCTCTCTCTCTCTCTCTCTCTCTCTCTCTCTCTCTCTCTCTCTCTCTCTCTCTCTCTCTATCTCTATCTTTCTCTCTCTCTCTCTCTCTCTCTCTCTCTCTATCTCTATCTCTCTCTTTCTCTCTCTCACTCTCTCTCTCTCTCTCACACACACACACGCACGCACGCACGCACGCACGTACCTACGTGTGTTGATAGCGCGTAGTATTTAGTTGAACTGTAATTTCCAGTTAGGGACGTAGGGCGATGCATTGGTGGATGGGTGTTAGAATGTGAATTTATTTTCTCTCTTGTCCCCAGTATTGTTCCCCAGTACTCTCTTTGGTGTTTCGTCGTGTCTTCATGAAGTAGAACACATATTAAACACCAGCCCATGATATGATAACAGTAAATCACAGCACATAACAATTGTAACACTCTACATGTCTGCAGCAATGCCCAAGTAAAACTATTTCTCTGATGGCTATTGATAGATAGAATTGTAAATTACCATGTGACAATACCTTGGCGGAGAATATTATTCATCATTACATCCCCTAGCGTCGGCTGGAATCTTTGTGAGAGCATGCTTTCCTTGTGCACATTTCAACAGTTGATTGACGTGGCTGCTGTGTTATTGACATCTTCATTGTGGACAGTAATCTGCTGTATAAATCTTTATGCCAGTGACATGAACCGTACATTGGAGTCCTGGAAAAACCATAGCCATGATTCCTTGCTTGAACAATGTCAGAAGCTTAATGATAGAATCAGAGTTATTCTCAGAGCACTGTCGGCTATAATCTCTTGATAACATCAGGCATGTCCATGGAATAATTACTGCTAGGGAGAATACCCGTTCTTACAGAAGACACAAAGGAACATTCTTTGGTTACAGTTCTCTTATTTCAGTGGTAATCATTCCATTTACAGCTCAGAACAATGGCTTGTCTGTGCTACATAACTGCTCGGTATATCTCCTTTTAGGACAGCTTTCCAAAAGGCATTTCATCAATACTGTATGGGTTGTTTGGCTGTGCAAATCCCTGTTCCCATGTGTAACCATTCTCACATGTCCACCCAGATTTGTTTAGTTCCTCTATATACTTAGAAGAGGGTGCACTAGCGTAGTTGATAGGGAGCTGTGCTGATAATGCCATGAGCATGCTTGGACAAGGGTTTGACGCTTGCATTCACCGTTTTGCTAAGTTAGGGAAAGATTCATCCGTGCATTCAGGCCTATAAAATATGTTGACCCCATCTCATCACCTCCGGTTCCATGGCAAAGGGGTTACGAACTCATTTTGTAATCCCGCTTACCGCGATCGAAACACAGCTGCGGGAGATTTGGCAGCAGACCACATCGCGTTGGTTTTCATACAATGGTATAAGTGCCAGTCGTTCAGAAAGCAATGACAAACTACTGAACGTAAACGTGCCAAGAAATCATGAACAGCCAACACATGGTGGGGTTGACTGCGATGTCCTGTAAAGGATATGCAACTAACTTTCTTTCATCTCATCACGGACCAAAAGCAGATTCTTGCTTTGGGGCTGTTTTCTTGTGTTTTTATTTCTAGATCGTGATAGTGCCATATGACCTGGGATTCCATGCATTTAGGAATTTGAGGCTGTTTTCAAGTTTTGCTTGTTGTTTTTGTTTGTGTAAATGCAACACGTCTCTATGAATGTGAGGATCATTGTGGGTGTTTTGTATGTCTAAATGCACTACATATTTATGAAATGTACCTTAAAATGTTGCAAATTCTTTACATGACGTTGTGATAAACCTCAGCTTGGTTTTCTCGGTAATTGGCCATTCAATTTGCCATGTGCTTTCTGAATAAGAAGTCAAAATTTAAGTACAACTGAATGGTGTGTGGAATGAACCCACTACTCCGCTATCAGTACACGGGTCATTTAAACGGGAGCGCAATAAACCTACCGGTCATACTGACCATTATGAAATGTATAGCAGGGAGAATTTATAGTTTATTTGCACTGTGAGATCTGTTGTAGGACAGACCCAAGCTTGTGAGAAACACGATTTTCTGTGCCAGCTAGCTTAACACTTGATAGAGTTCTTTCATCATTTTAAATTTATAAGAGTTAATCTTTAAAGCAAGAAGGCAAATTGTAAAATGCTTCCTGGAAAGTTGAATTTAGTAGTTATATCCATTACCATGCGGTGGATTATGATGCAAGTCTTCGAAATGCCACCCCTTACATGTTTTTTTTTTCTTTAAAAATGCCGCCCCCCTTACGGTGCCGCCTGATGCGGGGTGTCTCTCTGTATCATAGCACGGCGCGGCCCTGGTTATACCGAATGTTCACATTGCCCATTGTGTGCCGTCTGGTATGTACATATATGGGGTTAACATCATAAACCCAATATACCTCAAGGCATGGATAATAGGTCTTTACCTTAACATTCTTACTAAATTTGGCTTCAAAATCAGCCGCACATTATTTGGAAGCAGACACCTCTTTGCGTTGATTTTGATAGGATGAACATCAGTCATTCAGAAACAATGGCAAACTACTGAACATACTAATTGCCTAGTTAATGAAAAACAGCAAACAGTACAGGTTGATTGTGACGTCATGTACAGGACATGCAACTAACTTAATGAATACTCAGCCAGGCAACGAGCATATATATGGTTTAGTTTTAAAGCTCTATTTAAGTAAATGTAAGTGGAGAAATGAGGTTGAGAACCTACAAGAGACGTTGAGAGTTACATTGGAAGACTACAGCTACTTGCGGTAAAGTGGATGTGTGAGAGGTGCTGTTAGAAGGGAGGTTACATGACTGTGATGATGTCACTTGTGTGGCTGATGAAGTGTGTGAACCATCCAGCATGCTGAACATTCTGTGATTAATGCAGTTAGTTGTAGGTTGAGGAATAGTAAGGTTTAGTTTTACACTTTCTTATATAAACACTTTCTTATATAAAGACATGTAGTTCAGTATTGTTAGTTTCTAAAGATCTGTTAGTTAAAGGTTTCAATTTAAAGTCTTATGAGTGTACAGTTAAAGTATGAATAAAATGAGTGGGACTACGGTAACGCTGTGGAAATGTTAACAATAATTTTTTTTTTAAACCAGGTAATACAGCTCTACAAAACACAATTGCAGAAAGCATAGGATCTTACATCGACTAGCCTTCATCGTTAAACAAATACATGCACAAAACACAACATATAAACACAGAGAAGACATTCTCGTAACTACATTAATGTATATGAAATGGATGAGAAGAATGCAAAGATAATAAAATGGGAAAAATAAAGAGAAAATGAAAAAAAAAAATGTGCTGCTTATCTCAGTGTCGCAGCCTGGGATTCTGAGATAAATAGCAATTTTTTTTTTTCATTTTCTTTTCATTGTTCTCATTTTTTTTAAATTTTTCCATTCTTCTCATCCCATTCTTATATCTGAATGTAGTCACTGTAGTGTCCTTCGTGTGTTTTTATGTTGTGTTTTGTGTATGTATTTGTTTGCTGATGAAGGTTAGTTGCTGCACCGTCTGTTTCCCATAATTGTGTTCTGTAAAGCTGCATTAAATTATGTTTTTTTTATATTGAATGTATAATTGTGTGTTTAGCAATTGTAACCTTGGATGGACTAAAATGAGCAGAAACAACAAAACGAGAACAAGGAAAGATGTGGGAAAGACAGCACCATCACACAGCAGAAAGTCAGTCAACACGAGGTGGAAACAGGAACCTAGACATAAACAATAATAAAAGTCATTTAGCACTAAGAGAATAAAAAAACTAACTATAGGGATAATAATAATTTAAAAAAATATAACAAATGATAACATCAATCAAAATAACAATGTAATAAGAAGCAGCCAATATAATCAAATGGATGCCACAATTAATGGTAGAACCATAATTAATAGTAATAACATTAATAATAGTAATAAAGAAAACAGTAATCAGAGTTATAAATAAAGCAAGCATAAAGTAAGTAATAACAACCAAAGTAGTCAAAATGAGTAATAAGGAAGGAGAAAGCATTGTGCATATGTTGACAAATGAAAGAATGAATGAAAGGTGCTTGTGATAAATAGGACACCTGTCAGGGCTGTAAGAGTGGAAAAAACAACTGCATAGGACAAGGTAGAAGATGAAAGCACAGTATAAAGCACTTAAAATTATAATCAAAGCTAAAGAAGACGGTTGTGAAAATTTTTGATGTTGCTTTTCATGAAAATTAGATCACATTGAATTGATAAAAGGGTGGTAATCAAAGTGGCTAGTCTCTTATATTGTTGTAAATTTTGAAATTGTAAAATTTGATGGGGCTGACATTCTCATAATAAAACCACACTGCCACAGAAACCATCATTGTATGAGCATTTCTGTTGTTTTCACAAAGCTACCGGAAATGGAGACAGCTGCAGTGATGGTCTCATGATCCTGACTGAGCCTAAAAGGGAAATCATGGTGATCATTTTAGCCAATTTTAAATGGCTAGTTTATTGATCGGGGACCATACAGAATAGGGATACTTTCTACAACCGAAATTGCTTGAGAGAGATTGTAGTATGAAACGAGCCATGTTCTGTCTCTTTTCTTCTTTGTCTTCTCCATTGATCGGGGACCATATAGAATAGGGATACTCTCTACAACTGAAATTGCTTGAGAGAGATTGTAGTATGAAACGAGCCATGTTCTGTCTCTTTTCTTCTTTGTCTTCTCCATTGATCGGGGACCATACAGAATAGGGATACTTTCTACAACTGAAATTGCTTGTGAGAGATTGTAGTATGAAACGAGCCATGTTCTGTCTCTTTTCTTCTTTGTCTTCTCCATTGATCGGGGACCATACAGAATAGGGATACTTTCTACAACTGAAATTGCTTGAGAGAGATTGTAGTATGAAACGAGCCATGTTCTGTCTCTTTTCTTCTTTGTCTTCTCCATTGATCGGGGACCATACAGAATAGGGATACTTTCTACAACTGAAATTGCTTGCGAGAGATTGGAGTATGAAACGAGCCATTTTCTGTCTCTTTTCTTCTTTGTCTTCTCCATTGATCGGGGACCATACAGAATAGGGATACTTTCTACAACTGAAATTGCTTGAGAGAGATTGTAGTATGAAACGAGCCATGTTCTGTCTCTTTTCTTCTTTGTCTTCTCCATTGATCGGGGACCATACAGAATAGGGATACTTTCTACAACCGAAATTGCTTGAGAGAGATTGTAGTATGAAACGAGCCATGTTCTGTCTCTTTTCTTCTTTGTCTTCTCCTTCTCCTCATCCTGCTGCTGCTGCCGCTGCTGCTTGTGGCAGCTGCTGTGGCCTTTCCTTAATCACTTGTTACGACATGTGTGTTAGAATACAGTGTTACTATTCTTTTCTAATATTAAAGACCCCCGGAACTCACAGACAAACACATTCTATGCCTCTGCAATATATCTCAATAGAAACAATTCTTCACATAACATTCTGAATCTTATTAACGCGAGCAGGAGAACATTTCGCATCAGTTTTGTTCTAATTTTGGCAGTAGTCCCAGTAGCATTATCAATAGAACATCTCAGCTTCAGACATAAACATACAGTTATTGATTTCTATTTTCGTTAGCGAGAGGAGAATAAGACCAAATGGGTAATTTTTTTTTCTGTCTGCTGTGTTTAGATAGTGGTGCTGGCTTCAGAAATTCTACAGAGACAAGTTCCATCCTGCTAAAGGGAAAGCGCAGAAAAGTAAATGAATATTGCAGCTTGAATAGGTTAAAAGAAATGGTAGATGGAATGGGCTAATAGAAGTAGTGGCTGTGATAGGATAATAGAAATAGTAGCTGGGATAGTATAATAGAAATAGTAGCTGGGGTATGGTAATAGAAATAGTATCTGGATAGGATAATGGAAATAGTAGCTGGGATAAAATAGAAACAGTAGCTGGGGTAGAATAATTTAAAAATGTAGCTGGGATAGGATAATGTAAATAGTAGCTGGAGTAGGATAATAGAAATAGTAGCTAGGATAGGATAATAGAGGGAGTCTCTGAGGCAAAGTGGTCAAGCCATCTGCCTCGTGCTCCGAAGGTTGTGGGTTTGATTCTGTGCTATGTCGTTCGGTTCACAAGTGCATTTTTCTTGGGGATTCCTGGGGTCGTCGCTGGAGCTACAGAGTTCGTGCTTTGTGCGACGCTTTCGGCAGGCCACCCTGTGGAATGAGACCGAGCCGTATGCGAATCATCCGGGTGCAATGAAGTTGATCCTCTCGACTTTTAAGGATAATATAAATAGTATCTGGATAGGATAATAGAAATAGTAGCTCGGGTAGGATAATAGAAATAGTAACTGGGGTAGGATAATAGAAATAATAGTTTGGCTAGGATAATAGAAATAGTAGTTGGGGTAGGTTAATAGAAATTGTAGCCTGGCTAGGATAATAGAAATAGTAGTTGGGGTAGTTTAATAGAAATTGTAGCCTGGCTAGGATAATAGAAATAGTAGTTGGGGTAGTTTAATAGAAATTGTAGCCTGGCTAGGATAATAGAAATGGTAGCTGTGTTGGGGTAATAGAAATAGTAACTGGGGTAGGATAATAGAAATAACAGTTTGGCTAGGATAATAGAAATAGTAGTTAGGATAATAGAAATTGTAGCCTGGCTAGGATAATAGAAATAGTAGCTGGGATAGGATAATAGAAATAGTAACTGGGGTAGGATAATAGAAATAACAGTTTGGCTAGGATAATAGAAATAGTAGTTAGGATAATAGAAATTGTAGCCTGGCTAGGATAATAGAAATAGTAGCTGGGGTAGGATAATAGAAATAGTAACTGGGGTAGGATAATAGAAATAACAGTTTGGCTAGGATAATAGAAATAGTAGTTAGGATAATAGAAATTGTAGCCTGGCTAGGATAATAGAAATAGTAGTTAGGATAATAGAAATTGTAGCCTGGCTAGGATAATAGAAATAGTAGCTAGGGTAGGATAATAGAAATAGTAACTGGGGTAGGATAATAGAAATAACAGTTTGGCTAGGATAATAGAAATAGTAGCTAGGATAATAGAAATTGTAGCCTGGCTAGGATAATAGAAATAGTAGCTGGGATAGGCTAATAGAAATGGTAGCTGGGTTGGGGTAATAGAAATAGTAGCTGGCAATGGTAAATAGAAACAATATTCTCGTGAGTGAGTTTGTTGGACTAGAATTCTTCGTACTTAATCTTGTTACTGGAAGCTTCAGTGGCATAGTGGCTTGTGCACAAGCCTGTCAGGACAGGAGTCCGTGTTCAGTTCTCATCAGAGGTAGGATTATTTTTTCCTACCATAGCCTTAGTTGACTCAGCCTTATAAAAATGGGCATCAGACAAGGATCAGAAGTGTATGGGAATTATTTGGGAATTATAAGCAACGAGAAAGTGAACTGGCCACACACCTCATGTGACCTCTAATGTGTGAAGGTTTAACACTTAACACCTCACCTGGCAGTATCATCTTTGGACTACCTTTACCTGTTTGATTTTGTTACTATCATTTTCCCTTTGTTCTGCGAGGTATTCCAGACAGTTATAATAATACAAGTTCACGAGTATTATACATATGTAAATCATTCATTCAGAAGCATGTCCTTTGCAGAACCTTGCTCCCATAACAACCTTCTGGAAAACTTCTCGGTCATAAGCAAGATGTTCTACATCCGATACACCCATCTGGAGATATCCGCTACATCCTGCAAGCAGATTCTCATTGGCCTTCCTCTTCCTCTCTTCCTGGACATACACCTCTCCATTATTGTTCTCTCCAAACTGTCATGACTGTTCAGGTGACTAAAATATTTCAATTTTCTTTGTTGTGTCGTATTTAGTAGCCAACTTTCTTGAATATTCAGATCTTGTCATATGGATGCATTTGGTTTTTTTTTACTTCCGTGTCCAAGATATTCTCAGAACCCATCTATAACATTAATATTCAAAGGCATTAAGCACATATGTAATACTTTATAATAATATTTAACAGTATATTAACTTAGGTTTTACAGAAGATGGCCAAGGAGGGCTATAAATAGGACTACTATGAAACAATTATGAGCAGATTACTTTCAAAGCGATACACATTGGAAGCCACTGGGGATTCTTTGCACATTTCTTTAGTAGGCTGAGACCAAATGTAAATGTAAAGACAGCATATTATACAATGGTTAGGATTCAATGGGAAGAGCCACTCACAAATCAACTCCTTGGAGCTGAAAGAGTTAAGGATAGGTTATCCTTTAGAATTACATATGTAAAAGCATTTAGACTAAAGATACAGAAGGAGAATATTGATCTTTCTACATAGATCAGCACTGTTGTTTATTTTTATCCTTTTCATGATATAACAACTGTTTTTGGTATTTTATATTTTCATGAATAATGTCACTGCACATTGTGCATTCCCTTGTGTGCTCATTTCTCCATGCAGCAGCAATTCCAAAATAATACTGCTCATTGTTCCAATGAGTTGGGTAGAACATTGCTTCTCTTGACCTCAAAGATGGTATTGATGTGATTGTCCAGACTTTACTCCCATGTCCTGTAGTTGAGCTAGCGCCAGTCTTGTCAGTGCCCGCCGGCTGAGGCTATACTGCATTGACTTTATCAGCCCTGCCCGTGCTGTTTCCTGTTTGTATTGGTGCATTATTTGCCAGCTGGTCTGTGCTTTCATTATGTTTTTACCATGAAGTTGGAGTTTGAAATATCATGTTATTATATTGTTTTCTCTCATCTCTGTGAGTGATTAATATTATTTGTGTCCCATTTCTTTCTCTTAGGAGTAGGTGGTAAAAGTCAGTTACCACTTTTAGGTATGGTGCATTAAATTGAATCTGTAACCTCACATTGGACCGGTCATTGTGTCAGTTTAAAGTAACATTAAGAAGATTAAAAACCTAGAAGCTTTCTACATATACTCTCAGAAACAACAGAAATGTAATTTTATAAACATTTATTGCACAAGAGCATGTTCAGTTTCATACCATTGATCACAACAAATGTTGTGCTTTCAGGAAGATGCACGCCAGTTTTTTGCCTTGGCCGGTCATGCAGATGAAGGAGAGTTATCGTCAGAACTTTCTGGAATCATGAAACGGCTCTGGAAAGATGTTGGAGTTCAAGAATGCTTCACCCGGTCTCGAGAGTACCAGCTCAATGACTCAGCAGAATAGTAAGTATATTTTTGTCATTTCATCATCATCATGTGCCATGCTGATAAGCGTGGACGGTCATGTTTCACCATCTCACTCGATCACCAGAGTCGTGGATCAGCTCTGTGTTCTTGTCTTGACCATACCACGTGGCCAAGCCATCCAGGTATTTACTTCTCTGCCTTCCCCTTGTTCTCTTCCCCTCAATCTTGCCGCTTGTCATTTGGGTAAATACTAAAACTGACATCATTCATAAAAGGTGAATTCAATGACAGACACCCCTAAAACAAGTTATGGAAATAAAGTAAGTAAAAAAGTAAAGGATCCCTTTCCATGTCATGAGACATTGACTAAATGGTGCTAGCCATATATCTTTTATTGACCAATCAGCACTCAGAGCTGCGGTAGTGTAGTGGCTAGATGCTCATCTGCTGGCCCATAATAGTCATGGGTTTGATATACATCGGGACAGATTGAGGATTTAAAAAATTGACCTGGGCTCCCAGGTTGACCGTTCTTAAAATGGATACCAGAAAATGTCTTGAGAAGTAAAAGCAACTGGCCTGATACTGACCACATGACCCACTGAATGCTAATTGGTCTATAAAAATATGCGTCCAGCACCGTATGTCCAATGCACCTTAAAGCATGTACCAGGGTCCTTTACTTAACTTTACTTTACTTTACTTTACTTTACTTTACTTTACTTTACTTTACTTTACTTTACTTTACTTTACTTTACTGACTTAATCAGTACGCCAAGGGGTGATGTTATCAATATCAAGCCGGCTGCCTTTACTACTCAGGTAATTTCCTGGTACATATTTTAGTTTGGGTCAACCTTGATGCCTAAGTTACTTTTAAAAAATCACTCTCAATGGGGATTTAAACACAAGACCACTAGGCTGACAGGCCAGCAAGCTAGCCACTAAACTACCGCAGCTTCCGAACATGAAGGGAAGAAGACACAGTGAAGATTACAGACCGGACCAGATAACATTAACAAGCTTGATAGAAACTAATAGACCAGGATCTTTAGACACAGAACAGGACATTTTGGACTTGGAGATCTGTTACCTCCAACCTTCACTTTGGTAGTGCAGTGGATAGCACACATACCTCCTGGCCCTGTCGTCATATGTAAAATTTCCTGTCAAGGTGGGGATATTTTATAAATTGACCTAGAGTACATGGTCAATCCAGCCTTCATGGGTACCGCAAAATGTTATAAAAAGTAAAGGTAGCCAGAATGATATAGACTACATCATCCAATGTGTGCTGGTTGGTTTGTAAAAATATGTTTGGCACCATATACCCAATATAGCACAACATTTGGAAGCAGGTCCTTTACTTTGCGTTAGTTCACTTTGCTTTAGTTCACTTTAGCTTAAGAATGGAGGTGGAGGCGGTCAGTGTAGCTTTCCGCTGGATGGAGAATACGATACACACACATCGTGATTGTAACTGACTCAGAAAGCATGCTGAGGAAGGTGAGGACAGGCAAGCTTCGGGCAGAGTGGCTTGCTTCGCTTCGGAGGTCACGGGTGGCAAGCATCGCCTGGATCTTTTCTCCAGGGCATGCCGGTGTGCTGGGGAATGAACAGGCGGACAGATTGGCTGGCTCTGCAAAACTTGGTGGAGTAGTGATGTATGACAAGGCAGACGTGGTTGCGGCCTTGTGGGAGCACGTGTACACCTCGGAGGAGCAAATGGATCACCATGGTCTGGCAAGAATGAGACAGCGTAGAGTGATGAGGGGATTTGGCCGACGCTCGACGCTCAGAGGAAAGGCGAGACGGACATATAATCAGATTGCTACTGGTACTATTGGTGTTGGAACTCTTCGCTGGCTGCTGAGGATGGGGACTGAGCGCTTATGGGAATGCTCCAAATGCTATGATGTCAGTTCCTAAATCAATCAATCATCAATCACTGCGAAGTTGACCATGAATGATGATGATAAATAAGTTATTAAGACCAAAATCCAAATTTCCCCACATGATCATTTTTATGCCAATAATGTTTATTGCCATTACATAGAAACATCTTTCTAGTAAAGATGTCGATTCTAATTAGAAGTTAAGTGATTTTCATTGTCCATCTGGCTAGCTGCAGCATGCATGATTTCGTATGTCTGGCACTTGAGTGCCATTAGCTATTCTGGTGAAATTACGCTATTGATTTTACAGTTCCGAGTATGTGTTCCTCTGCCATTGAGAAAAAGATTAAGTTAAAAATATAATAAAGTTGAAAAATACATACTTTACAACAAAGGAGGTGATAAGGTTGTGTAATGGGCCTTGTTGAAATCCCCAGTTACCTGAATGCCTTGGACAGAATCTCAGCTCCTGGCTACATTCCCACAGAGCAGGATGTCTTGAGGACCAGAGTCAAGACAACTGGCATTGTTGAGACACACTTCACTTTCAAAGATTTACATTTCAAGTAAGGCAGATTTTCTTCATCATCATCATCCTCCTCCTCCCCTCCTCCTTCCCTCCTCCTCCTCATCATCATCAACATCATCATCATTATCATCATCATCATCATCATCATCATCATCATCATCATCATCACCATTATAATCATCATTATCACCATCAGCATCATGATAATAATCATCATCACCATTAGCATCATGGTAATCATCATCATCACTATCAACATCATGATAATATCATCATCACCATCAGCATCATGATAATCATCATCACCACCATCCATCAGCATCATGATAATCAGCATCATGATATTCATTATCATCACCACTATCAAGCTATGCACAGTGGCTGTGCAGTTACCTGCCAGCCCAGTGTTTCTGGGTTGAAATCTCTCTCTCAACAATTCTGTTGTTGGTTTACCATGTGGTTTCTTGTTCTATTCAGCCTCATAAAATGCATAGCATTATATTTTCTGGGAGTTAACGTTGTCCTTGGACAGCCATGAAGAGTATTGTCAATGTTTTTAAGGAGGCAAAGACAACCTGTTATTGATTTGTATCTTCCATACCTCATAAGTTTGTTAACATGTTAACAAATGTCTGCAGGTTTTATATCATACATTTTAGACATATTCTTAGCAAAACCAGAGACTTAGATATAACCAATTGTGCAAGTACAGTCAGTGTTACTAATGTTAGAATAAGTAATGAAATTAAGACTTAGTTGCTTGGAAGATGTACCACCATAATAAGAAGAGAATATGGCCACCAAAACATTGCATATTATAAAATAAAGAACATACGCAATAACTCCTTATCTTTTAGAAGAATTCTTGCCTGTCACATAAACTCAGTTTTGAGACATGTTAATGAATAATGGGCAGTTTGTTAAAAAAGTAATAAAATCCCTAAAGTCACAGAAACTTGGCTTTACAGAAAACAATATATATTTTTTGGCTCTCGCTCGCTTTGAACTCAAGCGTAGTCCATATACACTACTTCTAGTAGTGCTGAACTGAATTTTGCATGTGGATTAGCCTAAACTATTAACAGTGTCCCTCGCCATCAAGCGAACCCACACAACTTCAGAGGTACTTGTAATTAACGTGCCCAAGTCAAGGACGAAAAAACAATATAAACTGGCAAAATGAGTAGTCTAAAAGCTTTGAAACTGACCAAGACACAAAGAACACTTGTCACAGATATGAAGAGTAAGGTAAAGTATCTGAGGGTGCCTTTTCCATCCCTTTAGGTATGGTGAGCAAGTGGTGTTAACCCCACATCTGTATAGACCAGTTGGGTGAGACTTGATGAGTGATGTGATCAGTATCACACCCACTGCCTTTACTTGCCATGACATTTCCTGGTACCCATATGTGTGTGTGTGCATCTGGTGCACAGAGGCATGGGGACATCAGAGTCTTCTGCTGATCTAACCCAGGGTGCAGATTTATCATGTGTGTGCATCAGGTGCACAGAGGCATGGGGACATTAGAGCCTTCTGCTGATCAAACCCAGGGTGCAGATTTATCATGTGTGTGCATCAGGTGCACAGAGGCATGGGGACATCAGAGACTTCTGCTGATCAAACCCAGGGTGCAGATTTATCATGTGTGTGCATCAGGTGCACAGAGGCATGGGGACATCAGATTCTTCTGCTGATCAAACCCAGGGTGCAGATTTATCATGCGTGTGTGTCAGGTGCACAGACACATGGGGACATCAGATTCTTCTGCTGATCAAACCCAGGGTGCAGATTTATCATGTGTGTGTGTCAGGTGCACAGACACATGGGGACATCAGATTCTTCTGCTGATCAAACCCAGGGTGCAGATTTATCATGTGTGTGTGTCAGGTGCACAGACACATGGGGACATCAGAGTCTTCTGCTGATCAAACCCAGGGTGTAGATTTATCATGTGTGTGTGTCAGGTGCACAGAGGCATGGGGACATCAGAGTCTTCTGCTGATCAAACCCAGGGTGCAGATTTATCATGTGTGTGTGTCAGGTGCACAGAGGCATGGGGACATCAGAGTCTTCTGCTGATCAAACCCAGGGTGTAGATTTATCATGTGTGTGCATCAGGTGCACTGAGGCATGGGGACATCAGATTCTTCTGCTGATCAAACCCAGGGTGCAGATTTATCATGTGTGTGTGTCAGGTGCACAGACACATGGGGACATCAGATTCTTCTGCTGATCAAACCCAGGGTGTAGATTTATCATGTGTGTGTGTCAGGTGCACAGACACATGGGGACATCAGAGTCTTCTGCTGATCAAACCCAGGGTGTAGATTTATCATGTGTGTGTGTCAGGTGCACAGAGGCATGGGGACATCAGAGTCTTCTGCTGATCAAATTGAGGGTGCAGATTTATCATGTGTGTGCAACAGGCACACTGAGGCATGGTGACATCAGAGTCTTCTGCTGATCTAACTGAGGGTGCAGATTTATCAGTCATGCAGCATATCAAATTGTGTGAACTGTTGAAATGTAAAGTAGCACCAGCAGTTTATTCATATAAGACATGAAAGAGGGGAGAGAGAGAGAGAGAGAGAGAGAGAGAGAGAGAGAGAGAGAGAGAGAGAGAGAGAGAGAGAGAGAGAGAGAGAGAGAGAGAGAGAGAGAGAGATGGTGAGAGAGGGAATAAAATTGTAAATTAACAACACAATCACATTTAAGAGAGATAGAAAAACAGAGTGAGAGAGAGAGAAAGTCAGTGAGAGACATGCGAGAGAGACAGAGAGAGACCTTCTTCAAAGTTTTTGAATTCCAGCCTGAAGTATGTTTCCACAATACTGTTTCAAGCCCATGGCCTGTCTGGCAGTTTGATTGGCATGATTCTCTTATGAGCTTAATCATATGTTTGGTGTAGAATGAGAGACTTGCAATTCTTCCTTTTACTGAGTCTGTTATTTTATGGTATATTAATAAATTACAACTCATATACATTGAGGCCATAGAAATCGGGCATCTTAAAATTGGGTTGTGCCGACAGTAAGATTTCATGTTAACTCTGCGATTGCTGTGGGGATAACATTTCTCCACATTCAAACGGTATCAGAGACTGTGTATGCTAGATATTTCAGAGAAAATATCCATCCATCCATCATGTGCCATGCCGAAAAGCATGGATGGTCATGTTTTGCCATATCACTCGATCACCAGAGTCGTGGATCAGCTCTGTGTTTTTGTCTCGACCATGCCATGTGGCCAAGCCGTCCAAGTATTTACTTCTTGGTCTTCTCCTTGGTCTCTTCCCTTTTATCTTGCCAGTTGTCACCAAGTTCTGCAATTCATTTCTTCTCATAACATGCCCAAAATATTTTGACTGTCTACGTCTAATGTCTCTAATCAGTTTACGATCTTCATTTGTTTCTTGTAGGACATGTTCATTGGTTTTTCTGTCTGTCCATGTTATTCTTTGCATTTTCCTCAGAAACCACATTTCCACAGCCATCAGATGTTTTTCAGCTTGTCTGCTCATTGTCCACACTTCACATCCATATAAAAGCACAGGTTCTATGTAGCACTTCAACTCTCTGTTTCTTGTTTCAATTGATATCTTTGTATTGGTCAGTATGTTTTTCATCTTGCTAAAGGCTACCTTCGCAATGACAATTCTTGTTCTAATCTCTTCAAGGCATCTCCCATATGGTTCTTCTATTTACTTCATATGATATATGTACCTAAAAGATGCAGCAAAATATGCCAGGCAATAAATTGTGTGCCTGTCTATCTGGCGAAAGGGTTAAGGGCGCTATTCGTAACCCTGTATACCCACGTACGAAACACAGCTGCACGAGATTCGGCAGTGGATTGTTTCGCGTTGGTTTCTTACGGTAAGGTATGTGAGCTGGTCGTCAGAAAGCAATGGCAAACTACTGAATGTAAAACTGCCAAGACATCAACAGTAGCTGAAAAATGCTGGTGTTGACTGGACTGTCCTGTAAATGGGATATGCAAAAAAATAAATAAATAAATAAATTGTGCAACCTTTGTTTTTGGCTTCTATGTTTAAATTGATTTTATAGCCCTAATTTCTGTACAATAACAATAGGATGTTTTAAATATTGCAAGGATTGCTGAAATATCACACAGATGGGGAACATGAAGCACAAACATGCAGTATAGATAATGGTCCATATTGTGGATTTTCCATATAAAAAAATCATTAATTGCTGATTGTGACTGTAATAAACATGAATAATTTATTTGCATTCATTGACTCTGGTAACCATTCAGGATGTAGATTATGACCAAGTCATGATGATATTTGTTTCTAACAAATAAAAACAATTGTGAAAAAATCATCATCCCAGTGATGTGTTTTAAAAGGAAGTAAACAAACAACTGGTCATTTTCTAGGAAATGGCCACATAATTGATTAATTGTCATTAATTGATTCAGTACCAAATGAAAAGTAGGTTTCCATCAACCATGGTGCACAATGAAATTAACAAGTATTTTAATGTAAGTGTAAAGGTCACATGTGGCGATATATTGTCTCTCGGCACTGAATCAGTGAAACCGTTCAAAATGAACATACAAGTAATTATTGGTGCACTGACAACTTAATTTGTTTCAGAATGTTTGATGTGGGAGGTCAGAGATCAGAGAGGAAGAAATGGATCCATTGTTTTGAAGGTGTGACAGCCATTATTTTCATTGTGGCCATGAGTGAATATGACCTCACACTGGCAGAAGACCAGGAAATGGTGAGCTATAAAATAAATAAGAAAACCCATGTTTTTGTTTGCCACATTTTTTGCTATCTGTTGTGTTTTGTAATTCCTTTTGAGGCGTGGATTTAAAAAAAAAATACCTATGATTCCAGGTAAACACAGGCTAAAATGCCTATGACTCCAGGTCAACACAGGCTAAAATTCCTGTGACTCCGGGTCAACACAGGCTAAAATGCCTATGACTCCAGGTCAACACAGGCTAAAATGCCTACGACTCCAGGTCAACACAGGCTAAAATGCCTATGACTCCAGGTCAACACAGGCTAAAATGCCTATGACTCCAGGTCAACACAGGCTAAAATGTCTATGACTCCAGGTCAACACAGGCTAAAATGCCTATGACTCCAGGTCAACACAGGCTAAAATGCCTATGACTCCAGGTCAACACAGGCTAAAATGCCTATGACTCCAGGTCAACACAGGATAAATGGCCTATGACTCCAGGTCAACACAGGCTAAAATGGGAACCAGGAATTTCCTAAGAAGTAAAAGCAGCTGGTATGACATCATCCACATCTCTCATTAAATACTGATTAGTCCAAAAACATTTGGCTATTACCACATACTCAATACACCTGATGACATGAAAAGAGGTCTCTTTACTTACTTGTTTGCCATTGTGATATCTGTATGTTGGTATTTAGTAAATTGACATTCATAAGTTCATTCAATCTTGAGAAACAAGGTATCAGATTTATTCAGTGACGTGACTGTATCTCAATAAAAACCATAGTGTCTGATTTACTCCACCCTCCGGTTATTTTCTTTCCTGGATGAGTTGAGGGGAGAAGAGATAGTGGATTCTTCTGCCTTTTATCTCTAAATGGAGCCAACTGATGCTAAGTCCTTCTATTCTTGCTGTCTCCAGCAGCTCCTTCCATGTATTCCCCATTATTATTTGCCCATTCATCTTAATTTGCGGAATTGCCCCCCACCCCCCTGTAGTCTTGCTCACGATTGGTTGGATTTGGGGGTAAAGTTTTCAGCAATATCAGGTAGCCAGCCTTGTGCCATCTCTCCTTGGCCACCTCTTAAGATATGTATGGTCTGATGGTTCGTCTGTTATGTCAATATACGTTACACATTTGGGTGACTGAGGTGTATGACTCCATGTGAATACATTCCATTTACTTCTTGTTAACAACTTACTTCTCGTAGAGCATTCAGAATGTCTGCCTGGTCCATGGTTCATCCGCCTTCCACAGTAGCCCTACCTGCAAGCCTGTCAGCCTCTCATTCCCTTGTACACCCGCATGCCCTGGCACAAAGATGAAACTAATCTTTGCAGCTGAGACCGCTCCAGAAACAGCAGCCACTCTCTTCGGACCCACCCCATCTCTATTCTCCTGAGCATACTCATTGAGTCACTAAGGACACATGCCCGATTGAATGTCTGTGTCTCGAGCCATGTTATTGCTTTATTTACTGCCATGACTTCCATAGTCAGGCTGCTTGTGATCAAAGCAAAAGCACCAAACCCTTCCTTCACAATTTTCCCTCCGGCCTGAGCTGTAAAGGCCCATGAACTTCTCACTCCTCGGACAACCGATCCATCCGTGTAAATAACAGCATCATCCTCTAAAGAATTCTTGAAGATCAGAGCCTGTAATTCCACCTCCACAGCAGCTGAATTTTCTTGTCTGCATTTCCTGTCTAGTTGGATGCACACTGAAAAGGATGTACAGAACTCTGTTGGCACTCGTACCCACTCCTCGCCAGGTTCTAAGTCCTCAAGTGAACACACCTGCTGAAGAATGTCTTCGGCTTGTCTCATCCACGACTTTCCTCTTTTTAACCTGCTGCCCTTTACCTTCTTAATCTTGCAATGCTGTATATGTTGTGTGTTTGCATTGACTTTGAGATAGGCACGTGCTTGGCAAATTTGTATTCTGTCCGTCATGGTTGGAAAATCAAGAAGGTAGCGCATCATCCTTTCGGTGAAGGAAAAGTTGTAGAAAAGATACTAGTTCTGGATATGACACACATTGATAAAACCGTTATTAGCTTAACTAGAAAGGTCTTTATCTGGAATTTACAAGGCAAAAGAAAGTTAAGAGGACTGAAAACTCATGGAAACAGATGGGTAATATAAAAAAGACATGGAGGGAACTAAAGGAATAGGAGCGCTGTGAATGAGATTGTTTTAAAAGTGATGCTCCACTAGAGGATAAAAGGCAAACAAGGAAGAATGAAACTATTGCCTATTGACAAATACATCTGCATATCACTCCTACATCTTCATATGCACTAAGTCATAGTATAATGAGTTTGTTTTCCTGCTGCTTTTCCTTTCCAAAAGAATATCTAGTACCCATTTGCATAGAGAGGGTTGACTTCATAACAGCTAGGTCGACTCCAGACTTGTGAACAGTGAGAAGAAACTCCCATCTTGCCAGTAGGAGGGATTGCAAATAAGAAAGGACTTGACTGCAGCAGGATACAACAACATAAAATGACACAAGTGATTCTGCAGAGAAATAAGAAGCACAATCTTGTGTACATGCTTTGCAAGGACCCCAGGCTGGGTGAACAGAAACCACAGATCATGTAATCTCATTTGTTGGATGAATGGGAAATGTATTTGGAAAATAAATGTATATAATAACAATGATGGAAAGTAATAATAAATATGCAAGACGTCCGACATCTCATTTACAGCAAGCAACCTTTGTCCAGAACAACTCAAACTTGACTAATAAACAATTCTTAAGTAAAAAAGAAAACATGTGAACATCTAACACCCATAGGAGGAATCAACCATGCTTAATAACCTCTTTCTGATGTTTGTGTCTTCATGTCCTAGCCTCCTTCTGAACAATACGGAACACAATATTTTTTCCAGTATTCTTCATATCTTATGTTTCATGCCAGAGCAGGAAGATGAGAAAAGGAAACTTCTGGAAACATACGTCACTACATAGACAAGCATCATCTTTACATATGTAAGAGAACAGCCACAGAGCTTTTGTAATAGACTGGTTTGATTAAACTTGTCTAGGGGCAGAGTAGATCAGAGGTTCTGCAGACCAGGTTTGTCTCACAGTGTTGACTACTTGGACTTTTAGAAAATAAGTAAACAGGATGATATAACCCCTCCTAATCATGGGGTAGTGGATCTACCCTTTTCAGACAAGGGTGGAAAGCTCGGAGGACACATGTGTACATTGAACAGGATAAAAATCTCTGGCCAGTTGGACAAAAAAAAAGGCCAAATAGGCTGTTGTCTAGGCAACATTTATAAATGAGAAAAGCTACCCCCAATAAATGTACAGCATGAATGATTCTGTTATACAGACATTTGTACCTCACTGGTGCTACAGAGCTCATGTACTGTGCTTAGATTCCCCTCATGTGATCTATGGGAAGGGATTAAAGCACTTAGGGAGATATCTACTTGCATCAAATATGATCCTGTACAAACCAAACCAAATGAGACCCCTTACAAACCAAACCAAATGAGATTCTTTACAAACCAAACCAAGTGAGAATATTAAACATATGATATTTTACTACATGAAAAATGTGATTTTCAGAATTGAATAATTGAGAGCACGAAGCTGTTTGATTCAACTTGCAATAGGTAATGGTTTATTGACAGACCTGTTGCCCCCTAACTGTCACAGAGGTTTCATAAATAATTGGAGAACTTTTATCTTCTTTATTGTAGACCATGAGACACCAACCTGTATATATTTAAGGAAAACAGCAGTCATCTTGAACTGTTTGACATCTCTATAGGGTTTGTCTTTAAATGGAGTGGGTGTAGGCCAAAATGATTTTCTCAATTCTGCATATATTGGACATACTTGCAGCAAATGTTCACCAATAATTGTATGAATTCTATGGTTATATTCATCACTGTATTAAAAAGATTGGTATACCAGCCTCTTACGTCTTGTGTGGAGTCTGAAGATTGCTTTTTGCTCACTCCAGTTGAGTTGGTAAGATGCATCATGTTTCTGTTGTCCTGGATGCTCTGCTTTCCACTTGGTTCTATAAGTGCTTATTATAAATCTCTTGGCATCACCATAGGTTATGTCTATATCAGGCTGAAGCAACCCTTCCTTAGCCCTTTGCCATTTTGTCAGCCTCTTTTTTCAGATATCTTGCATAGAGACAGGATCGTTGTATTAGAGTTCTTTTAGATTTCCAAAATAGTCCAGTGTGTGCTACTTTTGGTTCCACTAGTTCTGCACTGTTTTTGCTCCTTATTATTGAGACAACTGACTTCACAACCATGAAGATAGCTTTACTTTGGAGAAGTTTTATTAAACATGCTGGTGCTGTAGCCTAAGGGCAGTGAATGCCTTTCACAATTCCCTGACATCCTAAGTCGAGGGTCTGAAATCAGCTGCAGATGATTGGAAGCAGCTTTGTGTTGATTTTAATGGCGTGGGCATCAGCTGTTCAAAAAAGCAACGACAAACTATGTTCGAATTGCCTAGGAAATCAGAAACAGCAGGGGAAATATTGGGGTTGATTGCGACTTCTTGTAAAGGTCATGCAACTAACTTTATTAAACATATGTTATTCTGTTACATGAACATTGTTGTTTTTTCCCCCCAGAACCGCATGATGGAGAGCATGAAGCTGTTTGATTCAATTTGCAACAACAAATGGTTTACTGAAACATCAATCATCCTTTTCCTCAACAAGAAAGATTTGTTTGAAGAGAAGATTAAAAAATCTGCGCTGACCATTTGTTTTCCAGAGTATACGGGTATGTTTTCTTTCACCTGATCTTGCCATTAACTGATTCATAACCCAAGTAAAAAAGTAGGTTTGCACCAAACAAAACTGGATAGCAGAAAATGGGTGTGTGACTTAAAAGTTGTTACTAACGGGAGTCTCCGTGGCGAAGTGGTCAAGCCATTTGATTCGGGCTCCGAAGGTTGTGGGTTCGATTCCAGGCCACGTCCTTCGGTTCACGAGTGAAATTTTTCGGAGACTCAGCGCTGCGGAAAGAGACTGAGCCATATGGGATAAAACTCTGTGCAATGAAGTCGACCCAGTCGACTTTTAAGCGACTTTTAAAGTTGTTACTAAGGTCCTAACCTGCACAGTTCGCGGCGACTGCACTAACCAGACAGCGTTGATTCCTCAGGCTCAAAGACCCCTCTGCCATACACCGCAAGGTACTATATTGGCAGTAAATGACAGTTTTATGACTATGGTTGCAGACATATACTATATATCAAATTTATCAAATGAAAGGGGTTGCATTCAACAGTATAATTTCTATTTAGCTCTTTAATACTTCTGTCTAACTGCAGCTGACAGCCTTTTGTTGGTGTGTATAAGTTCCATCTTGCTGAAGACTACTTTTGCCATGGCTATTTCTATTCTAATCTCTGCAAGACATCTTTCTTCAGATGTCATGACTGTTTCAAGATAGTGGTACTGATTCACCTATTGAAGAATTGTCTCATTTACTTGGATGTTAACTGTGCACAATGTACATTTATAAATCACTCTATGCCCTAACAGAATTACACACAATTAGACAATGCATGAATACTATAATATGTGTAATTCTGATGCACGCACTAGGACCTCCAAAGGTTCTATGGACTTCACGCACTGAGCTGAGTATTCTACTGTGAATTAAACAGAAAGAGACTGATGCTGTAATAGATAATTTCAAATGCAGTAATGATGATCCTTAAATTCAATTAATAAGTCTGTAAACATTCTTAAGTTTTAATTTCTTACCAGTCACAGGCACAACAAAATATATCTTTCCCTTGTAAGTGTATAACTCAAATAGTGTTCTCGGTGAGTAATGATGGTTTTATTCAAATCGTGAAAGGAAGTGATAGCAAGTTGTAAATGTCACAATGTAATATTCCAATTCCAATTCCAATTTTCAAAACAAAAATTCCAAAGTCGGTCTCGTTTAACCTGCCTCTTCAGCTTTGGTTATTGTTGAGATCTGTGGTTTTTGTGGGTTTTTAGCCCTGTTTTTTGTCTTGTGCGCTCTTATGAGTGAGTCCTCCCTCAGACTGGTTACATAAGCGTTTGTGTCTGTGACGTCAGCTGGGGGGTTGGTCGGCGGCTATCCTTTGAATGTAATATTGCTATATTGTCCACTTATAGACTGTTCCAGTCTAGGGTCAGTAGACAGGTAGAATGCTGTGCCTGAGCTGGTTATATCTCTGCTAGCACAATGGGTGTGAGCAGTTACATATCAAGGTGGCTACCCAGCGAGTGTTGCAGGAAAGTTAGCTGTTAAATTATCCATGTATGATCAAGAGTCAGTACTAGTAAGCCTTTCAGACTCTTCCAGCCTGAGATAGGTCTAACCAGCCAGCTCTGGAACTGATACATGACAACATGGTCATCTTTGACAATGACGGATACAGAAGAGACATAAACATAACTGCTGTAATTGTCAATCATTGAATTGGTATATATATTCATTATCATCATAATGTGTCATATAGCTGTTCCTTTACAGAACATCACTCTCGTCATGGTCCCACAAAAAGATTCTTGATCTGTTGCCAGTTCTCCTGCTTCATACATGTTCATGTTCAAGGTGTCTGCAGTGTCCTGTATCTGCTGGTCATCCTATGGCACTTGTGCCAGTAATTGTGCCTTCCATCACAGTTACACCATCATGATATGTAATATGACCAAAGTATTTCAGTGTCTGAAACATGATGTGGTTTATGAGCCAGTTTCCTGTGATGTTTGATCTGGTAGAATGTATGTATATTAACAGGGGGCTTGGCGGTCTCGAGGTATGGTGTCCGCCTCGAGTGCTGGAGGTCCCGGGTTCAAGCCCTGGTGAGGACCGGGATTTTTTTTCACGTGGACTTCTAGTAATGAAATTTCCCCTGGTCTCTGGGTAGTGAGATTGGATGCCCATGTGTATTGTTGCGCACGTAAAAAATGCCTTGGCAGTTGGAAATCGAAAAATAGTAGCCTAATGTCGCTGCCCGAGCAAAATTTCGAGTTAAAAATATACCCAAAGTATTTTAGGATCCTCGCCGGTGCTACAGAGTTCGTGCACTGAGCTGAATTTCTCCAGACTCAGGTTTGAGTTAGGAGGAGAACGGAGCACTTATGGGTTACACCCGTGTGCAGTGATGTTGATCCATCGACTAAACTAAACTAAACATGTATATTAACAGTTATTTATACTAGAATCATCTGAAACAGTCTTACTTGTAAAATGGAATCTTGGTGTTACAGTGGATAGTTAGTGATCTGGAATCATGAATATTGTGTATTATTCCACCAGGTGCCAACACATATGAGGAGGCAGCTGCCTATATACAGCTTCAGTTTGAGAACCTCAACAAGAAGAAAGACACCAAAGAGATATATTCACACTTCACCTGTGCTACAGACACCAACAACGTACAGTTTGTGTTTGATGCTGTCACTGATGTCATTATTAAGAACAACTTAAAGGACTGCGGTCTTTTCTAGATGGGACAGGTATGAATTCTTGCACTTAAATGCAATCTGTCTCAAAGATCTGGATTTAGAGGCACAATTAATAACATTGTTTTCAAAAATAAGGCATTTTACTCTCTGTGACAAAGGGGTTAAGGACACAATTTGTAATCCCACGTACCACGTTCAAAACATATCTGCGGGCGATTTGGCAGCAGAACGCCTTGCGTGTGTTTATTTTTTATTTATTAACATGGTATGAGTGCCGGTCGTTCAGAAAGCAATGATATCTTCTATATTTCTGAAAATATTTTCACTATACAGGGGAAAAAAGATCTGGAGACATTACTCATCCCTGTCTCACACCTATTTTAATAGGCTGATATTGACCTAATTCATTATCAATTCTTATGGCAGCTTGTTGTTTCCAATATATGTTTTTTTACAAGTCTAAGGTCTTTTCCATCAATTTGTAGATCTTCAAGCATCCTTATCATGTCGACATGTCTCACTTTATTGAAAGTCATCAGGCTTTACCAGGCACATAATGTTCATAATGTATAGAGAGATATCAAGTAGAATGATTTGGTCATCTGATGTATGTTAGCACTGACAATATGCCCCTGTTTACATTTAGATGCAGATGGACTGACAACATCAGAGATATTCTGTAATGGCATGGAGTCTCAGAAACATGAACAACACACCTAACACAAGAGTGGATACTCAATCATCTAAGCGTAGATAGACCTAACACAGGAGAGAACATTCATTTATCTGGATGCACAAGGACCTAACATAAGAGAGAAAACTAAATCATCTAGATGCACAAGGACCTATTACAAGAAAGAAAACTCGGTCATCTAGATGCACAAGGACCTAAACATAAAAGAGAACATTGAATCATCTAGAATTCTAGATGCACAAGGACCTGACATAAGAGAGACAACTCATTTATCTAAATTCATGAGGACCTAATCAATCAATCAATCAATCATGTGCCATGCCGGAAAGCGTGGGCGGTCATGATTCGCCATTTCACTCGATCACCAGAGTCGTGGATCAGCTCAGTGTTCCTGTCTCGTCCATGCCATGTGGCCAAGCCATCCAGGTATTTTCCTCTCGGTCTTCCACTTGGTCTGTTCTTTTCGATTTTGCCAGCTGTCACTAAGTTCTCCAGTCCATTTCTTCTCATAACATGTCCAAAAAATTTTGACTGTCTACGTCTAATTTCTCTAATCAATCTACGATTTTCATTTGTCTCTTGTAGTACTTGGTCATTGGTTTTTCTATCTGTCCATGGTTTTCTTTGCATTTTCCTCAGAAACCACATTTCTGCAGCCATCAGATGTTTTTCAGCTTGACTGCACATTGTCCAAGTTTCACATCCATACAAAAGAACAGGCTCTATGTATCCCCTCAACACTCTTTTTCTCGTTTCAATTGACATCATTTTATTGGTCAGAATGTTTTTCATCTTGCTAAAGGCTACTTTCGCAATGGCGATTCTTGTTCTAATCTCTTCAAGGCATCTGCCATCAGATGTTATGACTGTTTTGAGATAATTGAACTGATTCACTTGTTGAAGAATATTCCCATTTACTTGTATATTACATTGTGGTACTTCGTTCTTCCTAGTGACGACCATAACCTGTGTCTTCCTACAATTTAATTCCAACCCCAGCTGCTCACTGTGTACAACAACAGCGTCTACTAATTGTTGCAGATCCTGTGCATTGTCTGCAATCAATACTGTATCATCTGCATATCTAATGTTATTTATGTTTCGTCCTCCAATGATGATTCCATTTAGGTCTTCTACATTTCTGAAAATATTTTCACTGTATAGGGAAAAAAGATCTGGAGACATTACACATCCCTGCCTAACACCTCTCTTAATAGGTTGATATTGTCCTACTTCATTATCAATCCTTATGGCAGCTTGTTGTTTCCAATATATGTTTTTTATAAGTCTAATGTCTTTCCCATCAATTTGTAGATCTGCAAGCATATCCACAATGTTGACATGTCTAACTCTATCAAAAGCCTTTGTGTAGTCAATAAAGCAAAGATGTATATCCTTGTTTACTTCTAAAGCACGTTCAATAACTGTTCGCAGCATATACACAGCATTTACTGTACCCTTTCCTTCTACAAACCCACATTGTTCTTCCCCTATTTCAGGTTGTATTTTCTTCCTCACTCTTTGCATGATAATTCGTAACAAAATCTTTGTGATGTGACTCATTATACTAATTGTTCTATGTTGATCACATTCTAAGGTTCCAGATTTCTTTGGGATTGCAATAAATACAGAATTACATAATTCAGAAGGTATATCTCCAGTATCATATCATGTGTTCAGCAGTCTAGTGACTTGCTCTAGTCCAAATTCTTCTAAAGCTTTAATCATTTCTGTTGTGATGTTATCTGCACCGGGGGCCTTGCCAGCTTTCATATGCTTAAGAACATTTTGAACCTCCATCTTTAAAATTTCTGGTCCTTCATTATTAAATCTAATAGCATACTGTTCCTCTCTGTTATCATTAAACAGGTCTTTCACATAATCTGTCCATACATGTAGAATCTGATCTTTTTCTATTATGATTTTGCCATCTTTAGTTTTTAGACAGCCTGTTGATGTACTTGTTCTTTTATTAGTAAGTTCCTGAATTCTTTTGTGCACTAATTTGGTATTTTGACTGTTGTGTTGTTTTTCAATTTCTAAGCACTTTTCCTCAAGCCATGATTCTTTTGCCTTCCTACATAATATTCTGACTTGTCTGTGAATTTCTTCATATTTGGCAGGATTATTTTTGTTGAGTCTTCTTGTTTCCATTAAGTGTAAAATTTCCTCAGTCATCCATTTCTTACGACCCACCTTCTTTAATTTTGGAATAGTTGTTTCTGCAGCCATATTGATTGAATTCTTTAACATTTCCCATTGATCATCCACATCCTGGAATAGGATCTCTAGATCAGACAATATTTCAAATCTGTTCTGTACTTCTATGTTGAATTTGTTTTGTATTTCCTTGTCATTACTCAATGTACACAAGTCATATTTAGTGTTTTCTGTTATATACTTGACTTTCTTCAACTTTATCCTCAATGTTCCTGTGAGTAATCTGTGGTCACTATAACAATCAGCACTGGGAACTGTTTTTGCTACTGTTAGCGCGTTTCTAAATCTTCTGCTAATGAGAATGTAGTCAATCTGGTTTCTAATCCTGCTATCAGGACTCCTCCAGGTCCATAATCTTCTAGGGTGTTGCTTGAACCAGGTGTTTCCTACAATCATTTCCTGTTCTTTTGCCCACTCTACTAGTCTGTATCCTCTTTCATTTCTCTCTCCTAAACCATAGTTTCCTACTGTGTATCTATCCCCTTGATTTCCTACTTTTGCATTGAAGTCCCCTATTATGATGTTTATTTCTGAATTTTTACATTTTTTTAAGGCAGACTCTATGTCATTATAAAATTCCTCTACACTATCTTCACTGGACTCTCCTGTTGGGGCATATACCTGAATAACATACCTAATACAAGAGAGAAAATTCAAACATCTTTATGCATTTCCATGGCACTGTTTATACCCCACCCCCTATTTATATATCTTTCTCTGTCTTTTCCTTGCCTCTCCCACACAATCTTTCTTTTTCATTGCCTCTGAACCTTCCCTTGATCTTCTTTCTCTATTGCTCTCTGTCTTCTCTCCACTCTGTCTTTGACTCTCTCTGTTTGATTTGTCTCTCTCCATTTTCTTCCTTCCTCCTGTGTCTTTCACCATCTGTTTTCTCCCTTACTCTTCTCTCTGTCACTCTTCCTCATCCCCTCAAATCTTTCACTATCTGATCACCCCTCCTTCCTCTTTCCCTTCCCCCCCCCCCACTCCCAAACTCCTCTCATTCTGTCTGACATCCCCATCTATCTGACATCCCCATCTATCTCTCCCTCTCTCTCTCTCTCCCTCTCATTAAATAATAAGTATTATTATCTAGTGTCTATTGTCATTACGTTAAGATATAATCAACGATTGCCATTTATTGAAACAAAACATTTTTTCCTATCCCTTGTATAGCCAACCAGGATTACATCAATGACTCCCTGCACAACAGAACATAGAAATCCACAAATGGACTCATGGTCATCCCAGTCATGAAATACAGTAATGACATGGTCATGTTTTGAGCTGTGAAGTGTTGCCTATTGCTTACAGAGACCTTATCCAGTCATTAGTTCAGCCTTTGTCATGATTCACATTCTGCCAGATGCTATTTCTCATTTATGTTACAGTATTGGCCTGTGTGCTAAGTCCATATTTTGGGAGATGTTGTTTCTTGTATGTGTACAGTGAAGATCTATGTTTACTAATAGGCAACCAACTGATGTTTTGTTTTTGCAGCATAGCTTTGTAGTATGAGAAGAGGCTGCAAATGTAGACCACATCTCATTGTTATCAAGTAACTATTGACGGGATCAAGTAGAGAGACTGCTGGACAGTAACTCACTGAACTACCATATTTTCACAATCTGCTATGACAGGTTGTTTAATCCAATGACTGACATGAAGAGTTAAAAATATCACTCTACTATTCTTTGTGTTGGTTCACTCTTTCGATCGTGAGCACCGTCCACTTGCTTGCTACACGTAGTGGGTGCACTGGGATGATTTTGTGTGAGGATTAACTTTTTCCTATTAGTGTCCCCCACCATCAGGCCAACCCTTTCCTACTTCTGAGATACTTGTAATTTATGCCTCCTAGTCTAAGGCGAGAAGTCAGCATTTAAGTCCACCTGACTGACATGTCAACAGAGAGAGTTTAATTGTGTGAAACTTCTCACCCTCACCAAACTCCACTACACCATGGATCTAATCTTGTAACTGTCAACAGAGAGAGTTTAATTGTGTGAAACTTCTCACCCTCACCAAACTCCACTACACCATGGATCTAATCTTGTAACTGTCAACAGAGAGAGTTTAATTGTGTGAAACTTCTCACCCTCACCAAACTCCACTACACCATGGATCTAATCTTGTAACTGTCAACAGAGAGAGTTTAATTGTGTGAAACTTCTCACCCTCACCAACCTCCACTACACCATGGATCTAATCTTGTAACTGTCAACAGAGAGAGTTTAGTTGTGTGAAACTTCTCACCCTCACCAAACTCCACTACACCATGGATCTAATCTTGTAACTGTCAACAGAGAGAGTTTAATTGTGTAAAACTTCTCACCCTCACCAAACTCCACTACACCATGGATCTAATCTTGTAACTGTCAACAGAGAGAGTTTAATTGTGTGAAACTTCTCACCCTCACCAAACTCCACTACACCATGGATCTAATCTTGTAACTGTCAACAGAGAGAGTTTAATTGTGTGAAACTTCTCACCCTCACCAACCTCCACTACACCATGGATCTAATCTTGTAACTGTCAACAGAGAGAGTTTAATTGTGTGAAACTTCTCACCCTCACCAACCTCCACTACACCATGGAACTAATCTTGTAACTGTCAACAGAGAGAGTTTAATTGTATGAAACTTCTCACCCTCACCAAACTCCACTACATTATGGATCTAATCTTGTAACTGTCAACAGAGAGAGTTTAATTGTGTGAAACTTCTCACCCTCACCAACCTCCACTACACCATGGATCTAATCTTGTAACTGTCAACAGAGAGAGTTTAATTGTGTGAAACTTCTCACCCTCACCAACCTCCACTACACCATGGATCTAATCTTGTAACTGTCAACAGAGAGAGTTTAATTGTGTGAAACTTCTCACCCTCACCAACCTCCACTACACCATGGATCTAATCTTGTAACTGTCAACAGAGAGAGTTTAATTGTGTGAAACTTCTCACCCTCACCAACCTCCACTACACCATGGATCTAATCTTGTAACTGTCAACAGAGAGAGTTTAATTGTGTAAAACTTCTCACCCTCACCAACCTCCACTACACCATGGATCTAATCTTGTAACTGTCAACAGAGAGAGTTTAATTGTGTGAAACTTCTCACTCTCACCAAACTCCACTACACCGTGGATCTAATCTTGTAACTGTCAACAGAGAGAGTTTAATTGTGTGAAACTTCTCACTCTCACCAAACTCCACTACACCGTGGATCTAATCTTGTAACTGTCAACAGAGAGAGTTTAATTGTGTGAAACTTCTCACCCTCACCAAACTCCACTACACCATGGATCTAATCGTGTAACTGTCAACAGAGAGAGTTTAGTTGTGTGAAACTTCTCACCCTCACCAAACTCCACTACACCATAGATCTAATCTTGTAACTGTCAACAGAGAGAGTTTAATTGTGTGAAACTTCTCACCCTCACCAAACTCCACTACACCATGGATCTAATCGTGTAACTGTCCTTTAACTTATTCTGGATAAATCAATGTGGCAGTTTCCTCCTACCTTCCACATACACACATGATGTTTACATGCTGTAAATATTCTGTTGTAGATAGCCTTTTCCCCAGACTTAATAGTATATAATAATTGCTGTCCCCAATATTCCTTGTTTTATTGTTAGTTTTTTTTTAAAAAAGGATAACTGTAGTGAAATGACCGGTTGCTATAAAGGTGTGAAGTATTAGACCTAAAATACTAGATGCTGCCATAATAAGGTGAGGTGTCTGATTCACTTTCTCAACAACTTTCGTGACCAGAAATTTAGCTGCTACTCAGATTTATAAAACTGAATTGACACAAGAGTTAATTTGGCGGTGAAAGAACCACTTCTACCAGACCTGAGGTTTGAACTTTGGAGGGCTGTAATAAGCAAGGGTGATAACCAGTACATGGTACAGCAGTAACCCAGTGGCTAGCACCTTCACAGGAATGGCATTGGGCTGCCAAGAGTAGACAACTCTGTAGCTTTATGTCAACCACAGCAACTTCTTTTGGAAGGAAATAATAGATCTGGATGAAGACTTTAAATGTCAGTGCTATTGACATCTCTATATTTAATGTTGGATTGCCTGGTTGTATATTGTTGGTTTTCCTGGGTTGTATAATATTGGTTTACCTGGTTGTATAATGTCAGTGTACCTGATTGTATATTGTTCCTATACCTGGTAGCTACAAGTAATTTCTGGCCAGGAAAAATGTGGTTCTACAGGGCATTTGGCATGTGTAATGAACAGGAAGCTAACACTATTTTTCATGCATTGATTTGATTGTAAAATAATTTATTTTAACACACTTTACTACCAAAGCAACTATGTTTGTTAATTTTACTTTTAAATAAACATTTTTGATATCATTTTGTACATCCAAGTTTCTATTCTTGCTATAAACACATTTAGCTCTGAAAGGTCACTAGGCTAGCATTTGGGGTTGTTATTTTCAAGTTGTTTGTGATGGGAGACCTGTATATGTGATCAGTCATTGTTACAAAATGTGTGCACCTGAACCAACAAAGTCGGAAGATGTTGGACTAAATGGCACGGGACTAGAAAGCTGCCAGCTTTGCACTACAATTGATTCAGTTCAGTTCAGTTCAGTTCGGCTGAGATGAATGGCCCCGTTCAACCTTTGACTATATCTATTTGGTTGTATTTGGGGCCTTTATAGTGTATCTCGCTCTGCTTTCATACATGATGCTGCTTGTTTCTGCTTCCTTGAAATAGTTACGTGTACAATTGACGCCATGCACCATCCTATATGTGATCCATGCTGGAATAGGTGCATAGGAAATGTTGATCACAGAAGAAGGAAAGCAAAACTTGTTTCAATTACATTCTGTGTATAATGTTGAAGTATTCCATGTACAGCCGTGTGTAACAGCAAAATATCAGGCAAAACAACGACCATCCAAATGTAGCTGTGTAGTAACCTCAAAGAGAGAACAATCCAACACCAACAATGGGAAATATTCATTTGATATATGGTGCTAGCCCCATATTTCTAACCCATCGGCATTTAGTGCGTGATGTGGCCTGTATCATGACATCCGCCTTTATTTCACAGGATAGACCCTGGTACCCATTTTTTTGTTTTGTTTTGTTGTTGCATGTCCCTTACAGGACATTGCAGTCAACACCAGCATTTTTCAGCTGCTGTTGATGTTCTAGGCAAGATTACATTCAGTAGTTTGCCATTGCTTTCTGAGCAACCGGCTCACATACCCCCGTAAGTTACCAGGGCGGCGCGAACTGCTGCCAATTCTCGTACCCATTTTAAACCAGATCAATCTTGAAGACCAGCTCAGTGAAATGAAATCCCCCAGTAGAAGAAGATTTAAACGCATGACACCCTAGGCCTATTGGCAAGCTGGCCAGACATTGCTCTACGGCTGGTTCCAACTTGATGGGAGATATTAGACAAACAAGCTCATACATCTGTCATGCAGTAGTTTTAGAATCTTAGACATGTCATTTTTCATATCTTCATTTCTAATTTTCCAAGCAGAATATGTTTAGACCATCTGTAAACACAATTCTGGTAATAGCTGGGTTGTTTTTAAAATTTGTTTATAAATTATTATTCAGCATTTGGTTTTAATTTAGTTGTGAAATGTTTCAAAATACTGTTACTTACAATTATTTAATCTCTTTTCTTACATTATTCTTCCATTTTTATTGGATGTCATTTTTTTGTTAATTTTCTAGACTCTTGCATGTAATAAATGAAACAATTGTGTGAAAACTGGTGTTACAAAAGGGAACTGTAGAAATGTAATCAAAAACTGTTTTTTAATAAGATTCTGGTTTTTTTTGTACTCTTGTTTTTACACTTATCACAATATGTGAAATCTTTCAGAACTAGATTTCTTAAAATCTGTACACAGTCATTGGGCATTTCTGACAAATTTTTGTGTGACAAATGTTTATGGTTCCGTTTGTGTCATTCCTTGTGATTCCAATGACATTTCATGATTATAATCATGTAGATAATTTTTTTTTTTTTTTTAAATGCGTTTGGTATATGTGATATTTTTATACCATATCTTTGATTATTTGTATTCAAATGAGCATTTCATTTAATGTTAAGATAATCAGAGATAGGGACAGTGCTTATTTTTGTGCGGTGCCAGAAACGTGTTTGTGATTAGTACTGTTTGGTGTTATTTGCTTCTGAAGATCGTCTAATTTTTATACTTGTATTCTTGGATGGTTCTCACACAATAGCTTACAGTCTCTGTCTACTCAAGAGTTATATGAAGGTCAGTTTTAGTCTCTTTTTTTTGACACAATGTTGCACTCATATTGTATCTGCTTGCCTGCCTGCCAACCTACCTACCTACCTACATCTATATCTGTCTTGTCTACATACATGTCTATCTGTCTGTCTAGATTTGATAACCCGAGATCAGTGAGATGCCTCATAGAGAATTTTAGCCCCAGACTTCTGGTAGAAGATTACTGCACTGCCACAGATGCCCTTGGTCACGCAATACTTGTAAAAAAATATTAGAAGTTCCATATTATGTTGCATCAATTGTGATACAGAAATACTGGTAATAAAATGTCCTTCACTTCCAGACGTTTTAAAAAGTATAATATTTGGTGTTTATTACTATCACGGGCGGTTTTATTGTCCCTAGTCTCTGCTGGGTGTAATTCTTGCTCTGGTCTCCTTTAGGTGGATGTCTTGTCCAGTTTTTCACTGAGTGGATTTCTTGCTGTCACAAATCAGTGTACATATTAGAATATTTATTTCATGTAATAGTTTTACCTTTGATTTTCTGCTACATGTAATGACATCAAGCATCTCTGTCAGAAAAATATATCATGGCTTCCTGGTTTTAGCATTCTTGAGCTGCTTGATTAAAACCATTGTACATATTCTTTTTACAAAGTAATTATTTGTTGTATATTGTTGAGTTCATTATCTGCTTGTCCAACTTTATAATGGGTGACTTCTGTCTTAATTTATTGCAGTCTGTGTTTTATTTGCATGCTGGCCAATCTTCCATGCCTGATACATAAGGATGTTTTTTCATTGTTGTGTGTTCATTAATTAAACGTAAATAGTTTCATGCTATACTTGTTGCTATGTCTTTTATATTAAAGCTGAAATGAATTGTTTTAACATGGAGTCTACTACTTAAAGCAGAATATTGCTTATAGATAGTATACATTTATTTAATGACAGTTTGAAAATTATGTAGCATAAATCACTTATGGGGTAGTTATTGATCCTACAACATAATCCAATTTGTTGAGTAGTAGGAGAAATAAAACATGTGAAATGGGATAGGTAAAGAAAAGGATCCTTGTCCACACCTATTAGATTTTGGGTATATGATGTTATGCTCATATATTAAGACTGATCAGCACTTGATAGCGCTCATCAGTATCATGCCAGCTGTCTGTACTTCCCAATAAAATCCATGGTACCCATTTTGAGCACGGTCTGCCTTCAGCCCTGGTCAACGAGATCATCTCACCTTGAGGAGATTACAATACATGACCTCCGGGTTGGCTTGCAGGCCTGCCAGCCACTGTTCCCTGAAACGAGGCACTTGATGAAAATAGTTGTCATAAAAGATAACTGAATAAAACATAATGAAATCTGACAAATCGAAACAGCCTTGTGCGTGGGATAATAGACAGGTAGAATCAAGTGGTGTGGACATGTGACAAGAATGTCAATAAATGTACCTGCTTCACAAGCATATTGCAAGTGACATGAGGGCAGCAGAGCAAGAGGAAGAGATGGATTGACGGTGCTAGGGAAACCTTCTTAAGCTCAAGCTCACAACAACTGATGTGCAACTGGCTCAGGAGAGAAGACTTCACCTCTACCACGATGTCTAACACCATAACACCTTGTGGGTTACGAGAAAAGAAGAAGCGTAGTAGTTCAGATTCTTTAACATGAGCCAATTTTACCTGGCAGGCACCGAACGTACACAATCCCTGTTTATTCTGTAGTTACACATGTTTACAAAATTTACCTACTTATTGAGGGGCATATTTGAAATATCGGGTGCGTCGGTGTGATGGTGACAATGACGTGAACGTGATGGGATGAGGGTTCCATGCCAGCTCTCATTGTTCGCTACAGAAGTTATAAGACTGACCACCTACCCCTCGGTGCCCAATGGCCTACAAAGATATGTTGATCTGAACACTTCACACATCTACAGCAGGATCCTGCTTTAGTAACACTTTCACCTACCATGCATGTCATAAGAGGCAACAAAGAATGGTTGGCTGCTTCACCCCATAGAACACTTAGCTGCAATACCCAGTCAATTACCACCAAGCCTACAAAGGGCTTGGAGTGAGTTGGTTGAAGGGTTAGGCATCACTGGAAGATGAAAGGCAAGGGAGGAGAACAAGGAGACATTTTATGTCCTACACATGATTTCTGCCAGAAGAACAAACAAGGGGAAATTACTGGGTTATTCTAGTGTTGCTAGTTTGTTACAAAGGGGGAGAACAAGGAGACATTTGATGTCCTACACATGATTTCTGCCAGAAGAACAAACAAGGGGAAATTACTGGGTTATTCTAGTGTTGCTAGTTTGTTTTTACGCACAGTGTAAATATCCAAATATGTTGCTACTGGAACAGCTTCTGTACTTGTGTCTTCTTGGAATGTTTTATTCAAAAATGAACATTGTGTGATATGTATTTATATATGTATTGTGATAGGAAATGTTATATCTAAGGGAGGAGTGGGGATAATGTGATACTGTGTGGATTCATAGTGCGTATTGATGGTACAATATGGTACAATGTGTTTTGAAGAGATAGTTTGGTACATTGTGTATTGAAGGTGTAGTGTGATACAATGTGTGTTGAAGAGATAAATGTGGTACAATATGTGCGTGATCAAAGTGCATGACCCTTGTACATGCCTTGTAGCACACTGGGTAAATGGTGGTTGTCCCATAATGTTATAGAGAAATGAGCACACGCTGGTCAGTATCATGGTGGCCACCTTGACTTTCCAAGGTCAATCCTGGTATCCATTTTATGCTGGACTGACCTGGAAACCTTTAGTTTTACAAACCTGCCTCACTGGGGATTTGAACACATGACCTCAAGGCCAGCATTTAAGCATGCTAGCCAGTGCACTACCATGGCTCCTGGTGCAATGCACATTGAAGGGTTAATGTGGTGGTACAATGTATATTGAAGGGATAATGTGGTGGTACAATGTGTATTGAAGGGATAATGTGGTGGTACACTGTGTATTGAAAAGATCATGTGGTGCAAGTTGTTTGGAAAAGATCAGGTACTGCAATGTGCATTGATGTTTGAATTAGGTTAAATTTAGTGTAGCTAAGACTTCTGTTTTGGTAGCCATTTTCGTTGTTTTACAAGAATGTGATGTCTTTTAGAGACTTTTTCCTGTTGTAATCATCACCATCACCATCATGAAGTGACTTGTCACATGGCATGTACAACCATACCTCTCCACAACCCCTGTTTTCTAGCACTGTTTCAGCTCATAAGCTAGCATCAGTACATGCCATGGTGCTCGACTGTCCAGTATCTTCTCTGTCTCTGCCTTTCTCTGACTCATTTTTCATTAAGATTACACTGGTCACAGCATGTTTCATGTTAGCAGCCTCCTCTTGATGTGGTCAAACAATGCTTACTGCCTCTTTATAATGTCATTGTGTTCTTGTTATCTTGGCCTCTTTCAAAACAGATGACTAATTTTATCTGTCCGCTGCATTTTTAACATTCCGTAAACTAATTTGTTTGGCTTTATTAAACTGCCCAGAATTCACAGCCATATATGAAAAGTGGTTCCATGTTGACAAGAAATATTTGTCTCACTTAAAAACTATATTGCATAAGATGTTCTTCATTTGGTCAAATACAGTCTTTGTGTTCTTAATTTCTGTTATACATTAACCATCTGATGTTATTCATGTATCCAAATATTTGAAATTTTGTAATTGCCCAGAATTATTGCTATTCGTGATGATTTTACATTTACGGTTCAATTCTTTGATATCATATATTGCTATTCAGTAACTTTTGTTGTTGTTACTAGTTCGCTCAGTACCTTATACATTAATTTGTGTAGTTCCTTCCGATGTTTTGCTATCAAGACAATCTTATCAGTGTGCCATAAGTTTATATTACGGCCACTAAATGCAGACCCTGTCATGTTGTATATGTATGTTAATTATGGCAATTTTCCTGCAGTCATGCTTATCATTACCTATAAGCTCTAACATCAGAGTGGAGTGGCTATTATTTCACAGGATTCCTAAAGAGGTATCCATTGACAGAACATTGCAAGGTTTTCTGTTGGCTGCTTTTATTATATGATGGACTTGCCAGCAACATCTTGTCTAACTGCAGAAGGATAGTAACATTCTTTTGGATAAATGTTCCACCATTCTGTCAACAGAAGCAGTGGAATAGAAAATCTAGCTTTATGTAGGAAAATACTAGGCAAGAAAGACAGAGAAAGATGTGGACAGCTTAAACAGCTGGAGAATAAATAATAATATAAACAACACCAACCTCATCAAAATATAAAATGACAGAGAGGTAGAGAGAAAGCAAGAGAGTGTCAAGGCTGACAATTTCTGCTTCAGACCAGGCTTCCATTGAAGACGATGAATTTAACCATGCATGGTCATCATCATCATGTGCTCTGCCAACTGGTGTAGACGTTCATGGCTCTCCACAGATCTCGGTCCTTGGTGTTCTGGATCGCTATGTTGCTGCTATTCCTCCATACCACTGTCTCAATCCATCCAGCATCATTTCTCTTAGTTTGCCTCTTCCTCTTTTCCCATTGGTCTTTCCTGTCGTCATCATGTTCTCCATTGCCTCTCTTCTCATCATATGACTAAAGAATGTCATTCGTCTCTTTCCTATGTTTGTATAAAATGTTCTAGTTACATTAGCCTCTTCCAGACAATTACTGTTAGTTACTCTGGCAGTCCAAAGTATTCAAAACATTCATCTCAGGAACCACATCTCTCTTGCTTCTAGGCTCTTCCTGATTTGTTTATTTACATCCCAAGATCCTCTATCATATAGCAAAACAGATTCTGTTTAACATTTCAGCACTCTCTTTGTGTCTGAAATTGAGTCTGCCCTGGATTCTATACCAGGTGAGCAATCCCAACTTTGTCATAAATTAAGTTAGTGCTCACAATGGCGTTGTAGTGGGTGCTGGTTAAAATCCCTGGCACTCCCAATCCAAGTAAGCAAACTCGGGACACATGTCTCCTGTAGGCTGATTAAAGACAGTCCCTAGATACACAAATGCAGAACTGGAAATAGCTCATAGAAAAGTAAATGTAGCGGCTCTTGTTAACACCAAGGAGTGGGAAGAAGGACTTTATACCCCCAGATTTTCAAATTATTAAAGAACTACTGAGCAGGGCAGGCTGGTTGGTTGTTTGGTTGGTATTTTACTTCTGTTTTATCCATTCTGAGCAGAAGTACCATAGGGAGGAGCAATCATAGATTCCTCTCAACATATCTTGGCCCTTGGTTCCTAAATTACAACATAGTAGATGTGGGGAAGGGAAGACGATAATCTCACATGGGATAAATGATTAGGTTTGAAACAGATTACATAAAAGTCTTTCTGAAGGCTGTTTATATTCCCTCAGTGATCCAAGCTAGAAAAAGATAAACTAAGCACATAATTTTATATTCGTCAGGAGTTATGATTAGTTATATCTAGGCTGTTGAAAAGTCCATTTAATATGAACCACCTTTATTTTAAACAGATGTATTTTTATTTGAGAGTAGATTGCCCATTGTCAGTTATCTTTTCAGCTGTTGTGTATATGTTTCTGTTTTTATTTGAAACGTTCATTTAACTTTCATCTAAGAAATGTTGCCTGGGAAGAGCTTATCTTTCTTTTAATACATAGTCATCTGGTTGGTTTCATGAAAGTATTTCTCTTGAATTGAGATTCTCTTGAAATAAGAATAAGATGGTAACACTGATGGCTTGTATTGAATTCACTTCTGCATATTTTTCTTACTGCCCTCCTAGGAAAAATTGGAGAAGAGATGTTTATCTTCTTCTATTCTATACATTTTATATTCTCAGTGATTCTCATCTAATGGGTTTCATGAAAGCATTCCTCTTGAAGTGAGAACCATTTGATAACGGTTATGGTTGCAATATTCATCTTATTGCTGTTCACTTCTCATTAGAATGATTCTAAGTTACAGGAGCCTGGAGAGTGCTGGTTATATGTTAGTCTTATTGAATATGTCATGCATGTCTTCATTGCACAATGAGTGTACACTTTATATATGTGTGCGTGAGTCATTAGGAGCCACAGTAGCATCATGATTGGTACGATTGCTCATAAAGTCATTGGTCTGGGCTCAAACCCCAGCAGTGGCAGCTACTTCCAAACACTACTGCCCTGAGTTGACCTATTCTCATAAAATGGCTACCACATAATTTTCAGAATGTTCTGGAAATGACCTAGGGAGGAAAGATGGTGACTAAGGGAATTTGTTGCCACTATCTCATTCTTCCATGGCCTGACACTTCACAAACCAGTGGCAGAGTCAGACATAAGATCTGCTTCCACCAGGCATTCATCACATTGGATGATGTGTGCAGACAGTGATGTTATCAGTTGGCAGAATTGGAGGTAAAACAGATGAAACTGACGACCTAAATGACACTGATGATTCTGTGCATTGTGGAAATCTAGCTGGAGATTCTCGGCTTCAGTCAGTGGGAAGATCATTGCTGAGCAGATTAGGGATTATAGATTAGCAACACCAAGTAGAAAGAATAATATGACCGTGAATCTGTTTGATCTGACTACTTTTTGGATACCGAGATAAGTATTCTTTTGGTTTGTCAGTTTCTTGTTGTTTTATTTGTCTTGTTCATTGATAAATACTTTGGTCACAATGTTTGCCTGTCTGTATCTGTTTGTATTTCCAGTCATTGAGCTTCCTATTCATATGTTGTGGTTGTTATTCAGACTCCTAGAATATGTTTTCTGTGTAACACTTCACACCTTTTACATTATGCCAAGAATACAGTATGTGAAATCTAACACTTCATACCCCAGCCAGAGTACCTTTTGATTAAATACAATATAATGTGCTGGATCAAGAATATAGAGAGCTATTGAAAAAAAAAAGAAATTGTGCTTGTAGCTGATACATTCAGGTATAGAAATGCTGTGCATTTTAAATCTCTACACCCTGCATGTAAAGGTTCACATGTATTGCCAGGGAGGGGGGAAATACTTTCACATATACTTGGTCACAGCACAGTAGTGTGAGATGGCCAGCTCCCTTCCTCTGACCCTCCAAGAAAAATCTGTGGTGCTATATTTGCAAAGCTGGCTGGACTCCAGAGTTGTACAGGTAGGATAAAATCCGACTCTGCTACTGCTGTGGATTAAACCCTATACCACTTTGTCAGTAAGCGAACATACTAGCCATTATATTGTTCATCTCTGTCGCGCATTGTCTAGTAGCAGATAAAAACATTCTGATTGTGGTCAAGTGAAGACAGTCAGCCTCTGTGTGTACAAATATTAGCTCATTTATTTGTCATCTGTGGTTTCAATGATACACCTTTATTTGCAGCCTTACGACTTGCAGCTGTTTTCTGTGCTGAAATAATGTTACATTTTACATCATGCTTTATTATATATGAATCTCTTCCACATTAAATATGCTGATCTGTATGATGTTTTCATGTCAGGCTTCTATTACACCATTGTATTTTACATTTGTTAAGTTTATCTGTTGAGTCATAGTGTATCTTGACCTTTTCTTGACCTGTTGCACCTGCTGTCCCCAGATCCCAGTCTCTCCAAATCCAGTGTCAGCATTATGAAGAATGTTGGTGTTGTTTTACAAGAAGATGAGAATGACAGTATAGTTACTTTTATGGAGAAGTGTCAGCTACTGTAGCTCATTCTGTCAGACAGTTTTACATTAACCTACCATGTCACATTTGTCTGTTCATTTATTCCATTATTCACAGCTGTAGCTTTAACTCACTAACAGTCATGAGCCACAGACAGCAGCAAACTTCATGCAGTTCACAAAGTAATTAAAGGTCACCTGTATTTCATCTGAATGTTTCTAAAATAATCAACAAAATGTTTATAATTTGATAAACTTCAGCTAAAATCGGTTAAAAGGAGCAAACTAATTAAACCCGTCACAGCTTGAATTTGAATCTGCTGGTTAATGAATTAAATTCCTTCTGAACCTGGTGATGTGTTATTTTTAAGTATTAGTTGCATGGGATGAAAAGAGTTAATTCATGTTAGACAATGTAAAGGTGCCCAACATAAATCCAGAGCATACTAAAGAAATAGAACAACATATCTGGGTTTCTCTGCTCACAGTGTATGTATATGCTGCCTTTATGAAAGTAATAAACTTGTAATTCTGTTGTTATCATTCTCCCCCTTCTCCATGAATCATCAACACCAGGATTATCCTCCCTCTTTTCTTCTTCCTCCCACTCTTCTTCTTCTTCTGCTTCTTCTTCTGCTCCTCCTCCTCCTCCTCCTTCATCCCTCCTCTTCCTGCTCCTCCTTCAAGTGCCTAGTTGGAAGCAGATATTGGATCATGATTTCCAATTTTCTCATTCATTTGATATGTTAATGAAGTTCACGTGGCTTAAATTATTTGTTGTTCAGCTGTTTAAGCTTTATGCATTCATCCTTCTGTGTCCCTCTGTGTTTTCCCCACATAATTCTAGTTTCTCAGTCTCTTTTGCTGATGTGTCCTATACATTTTGATTGTCTTTCCTGATGGTTTCGATGATTGATCTTATAGCGCTGGCTCCATGGCAAAGAAGTTACAGACGCAATTCATAATCCCACATACCACGTTTGAAACAGCTGCGGGCAATTTGGAAGCAGACTGCCTTGCTTTGGGTTTTTAATAAAATGGTTTGAGTGCTGGTCATTCTGAAAGCAATTACAAACTACTGAATGTAAACTTGCCAAGAAATCACAAACAGCCAAAAACTGCTTGGGTTGATTGTGATGTCCTGTAGAGGATATGCAGCTAACGTGTAGCACCTGCAGCCCCCCTCCCAATACCTGAGAATTTGGTTTCTTCTTAGATATTTTCAACTTTCTTCTCAAAAACACACCACCACTGCCTCCACTTTCTTCATTATTCATTATCCAAGATTTGCATAAGTACAGAACAAAAGCCAGACAGCTTTTCAGTCAGCCATTATTCCCCCACTGGAGAGCTAATGTAGCCTTCTGAGACTGGAAGAGTTCAGGAGAAAGTGTGTACAAGACTATCCCTCATGCCTGATAATTTTGTGTACACACGATTGTATTACTTTTGCTTTGTTGTCAGTTACCACAAGTTTATTGTCACAGAAATGTGCATGTTACTGTTGTCTGCTGTTTATAGTTGTCATTGTCACATAACTGCATGCTGTTGTTATCATAGGTATAAGAGCATCATATTTTATCAGAAAGTGTAGATGCTATTGGTCACCATTTGTTACTGTGAATACTCTATATGCTGCATTACTTCAGTTGTTTAATGTCTGCTTGCTTGAATTGTGTTTATGACATGTTACTGACGTCATCAGTCACAGGAAATAAATATCTGTCTACATTAGTAGTGTCATTGTTTCTTGTTTTATAATTGAAAGGTGGCTTTGGTTATTGTGAATGTTTCTATGATTGAAACATGTCTTTGTTACAGTGGTTGTTAGATGATTGAGAGGTGTCTTTGTTATTGTGGTTGTTGTATGAATGAAAGGTGTCTTTGTTACTGTGGTTGTTTTATTACTGAAACAAGCCTTTGTTACTGTGGTTGTCTTATTACTGAAACAAGCCTTTGTTACTGTGGTTGTCTTATTACTGAAACAAGTCTTTGTTACTGTGGTTGTCTTATTACTGAAACAAGCTTTTGTTACTGTGGTTGTCTTATTACTGAAACAAGTCTTTGTTACTGTGGTTGTCTTATTACTGAAACAAGCCTTTGTTACTGTGGTTGTCTTATTACTGAAACAGGTCTTTGTTTCTTTGTTGCATGATTGAAAGGTGTCTTTGTTACTGTGGTTGTTTTATTACTGAAACAAGTCTTTGTTACTGTGGTTGTTTTATGGTTGAAAGGTGTATTTTTTACTATGGTCGTTGTATGATTGAGAACGGTGTCTTTGTTACTATGGTTGTTGTATAATTGAAATATGTCTTTGTTATTGTGATTGTTGAAAGACTGAAAGTTGTCTTTGTTATTGTTGCTGTTTTTATTTAAACATTGAATTGTTATTGAGTTTTTGTAATTGAAATGTGTCATTGCCATTGAGCTCAACATGGATGGCACCTGGCTCATGAACATCTTCATGTCTCAGACACTGAAATACTTTGACCATATCAAAAGAACATTGTGGCTTGTACAGAACACTGATGGAAATGCACTTCCTGTAAGAAGAGGGATTGACCAGCACGAAGATGGACACGTGAATATACAGACACCCCGGGTATGAGGGTTCATGAGGCAACGGCACCGGCAACATTTGGGCATTATTTTCGGTAGGTTGTAACAACCCTTGTTTTGCAAAGGACAACTGCATTATGATGATGGCATTGTTAATTTGTTTTTAAATTATTATTTTAAGGTACCGCATGTATGTTATGGTTGTTTTACGATGTCTGCTCAAAAGTATGGGAACTTTGGCCAGGAAAATTACAATCACTCAACTGGAGGTCTAAAACCCTAATCTCTTTCAAAGTAATTACTAATTTCCTTGGGATTGCACAGACGTCTCCCAGCAGTCCCCAGTGTTGGATGCTTGTAAGAAATGTTCTTTGGGAATGGAGTACAGAGTTGCCGTGACGTTCAGTGTAATTTAAATATTGAGCACAACCCACTACTGGCAACGCTGATCGTATTCTGGTATGAACCTAAAACCTAACCACGTCAATATGGAAGCACTATACTCGAGTTTCGCTCTCGTTTGAGCTCGTCAGTAGTGCATATCCCTGACCGGATCCGGAAACAAGCCCCGGATCACTGGCGTGTGAAGCGGATGTGTAACCACGCGGCACACTTTGGACACGGCCAAATTATCATAACAGAATTTTACAATGTTACCCATCTTAGGCTATGCTCAAGATTGCCCAAATTCCACGAGTGGCACTGGATTATTGCTCACTGGATTTTAGGAGGCCTGGTGTTCCTTGCCAGTGAGAAGTCCTGATCGTTCGGGTCCACATCGATTGACGGACGTCAGTCTTGGCGATTGGGCAATCTTGAGCATAGCCTACGGTGGGTAACATTGTAATATTCTGTTATTTAAATATTGAGCACAACCCACTACTGGCAACGCCGATCGCATTCTGGTATGAACCTAAGGCCTATCCACGCGATCGGCGTTGCCAGAAGTGGGTTGTGCTCAATATTTAAATTTCAAATCCCGAAACAACCACATAATCAATATTCTGTTATGATAATTTGGCCGTGTCCAAAGTGTGCCGCGTGGTTACACACACGCTTCACGCGCCAGTGATCCGGGGCTTGTTTCCGGATCCGGTCAGGGATATGCACTACTGACGAGCTCAAACGAGAGCGAAACTCGAGTATAGTGCTTCCATATTGACGTGGATAGACCTTAGGTTCATACCAGAATAGGATGAGCGTTGCTAGTAGTGGGTTGTGCTCAATATTTAAATTTCAAATCCCGAAACAACCAAATAAATCAGTTCAGTGTAATGTTTTCTTGTGACTCAAATCGGGTCACTCCCAGAAGCATTTTCTGCTTGAGGAACATCTACAAATCGCAAGGAGCCATGTCGGGACATTAGAGAGCCATACTTACAGTGGAGTATTGCATTTGGTTAATTAATTAAGTAAATCTGAATCAGATGCGAAGAATGGACGGCTGGGCTGTCGTGATGGAGCTGCCAAGTTCCCATTAGTTTCTTCCGTTCGCGTGACAGATAGGAAACCCTGACCACGCATGCCTACCGACTAATTATTCATTTCTGGTTTAATCTTGTTTCTTATTCTGTTCATAATTATTATCAGTAACAGCTTTATCATGTGGCTTTTGACTTACATATATGACTTATTGTTCGAAGCTCTTCGCATTGTAAAGTGCCTGGTGTCTTTGGCGGAGCTATAAAGATGGAATGTCATAAGTCACGAGGAATGTACCCACTAGTGTAGATGTCATTTAGAAATGTTGCCAGTGTTTGTATTCCAAAATCACAAAGAGCATCAACATCCTCCAACGTAATGTTTTATGGACCGCGTGCCTTTCCTTTGTTTGATATCGGATGCATTTTCTTACTCAAAATACCTCTATTATACTTCTGTTATACTATTATACTTATATTTATATTATACTAGCTGACCCGGCCCGGCTTCGCCCAGACCCTGGTGGGGAGCATCTCATTTAATTCATATAAGTAGTCATATAAGTTCTCGTTCCCGTTACCGACAATCTGTCTGTCTGTCTGTCTGACCCGGCCCGGCTTCGCCCAGACCCTGATGGGGAGCATCTCATTTAATTCATATAAGTAGTCATATAAGTTCCCGTTCCCGACTATCTATCTGTCTGTCTGTCTGACCCGGCCCGGCATCGCCCAACTTCTGGTGGGGAGCATCTCATTTAATTCATATAAGTAGTCATATAAGTTCCCGTTCCCGACTGTCTGTCTGTCTGTCTATCTATCTGTCTGTCTGTCTGTCTGACCCGGCCCAGCCCATGGTGGAGAGCATCTCATTTAAATCATATAAGTAGTCATATAAGATCCCGTTCCCGACTATCTGTCTGTCTGTCTGTCTTGGGTAAATGGAGGAGGGAGGAGGAAGAGGGAGGTGGAGGAGGGAAGAGGAGGGAGGAGGAGACAGGAGGAATAGGGAGGAATAGGAGGGAGGAGGAGGGATTAGGAAGAGGAGGGAGGAGTAGGGTGGAGGAGGAGGGGGAGGAGGAAGAGGGAGAAGGAGGGAGGAGGAGAACGCAGGAGGAGGAGAGAGTAGGAGGAGGGAGAAAGAGGAGGGAGGAGGAAGAGGGAGGAGGAGGGAAAGGGAGGAGGAGGGAGGAGGAGAGAGTGGGAGGAGGCGGAGGGAGAAGGAAGAGGGAGGAGAAAGAGGGAAGAGGATGGGGGGAGGAGGAGGAATGTGAAGGGAGGAGGAGGTAGAGGGAGGAGGAGGGATGAGGAAGAGGGAGGAGTAGGAATGTGGAGGGAGGAGAATGGAGGCGGAGGGATGAGGATGAGAGGGAGGAGGGGGAGGAAGAAGGAGAAGGGAGGGGGAGGAGGGAGGAGGAGGGAGGAGGAAGAGAGTGGAGGAGGGAAGAGATAGGCGGAGAGAGGAGGAGGAGGAGGGATTAAGAGAAGGAGGGGGGAAAGGGGAGAAGACGGAGGGAGGAGGAAGAGGGATGAGGAGGGAGGAGGGTGAAGGAGGAGAAGGAGGAAGAGGGAGGAGGGGGAGAAGGAGGAGGAGGGAGGAGGAGAACGCAGGTGGGGGAGGAGAAGGAGGAGGGAGGAAGAGGGGGAGGAGGAGGAGGAGGAATAATGAGGAGGAAGGAGGAGGAAGAGAGATGTGGAGGAAGGAGGAGGAGGGAGGAAAAGGGAGGAGAGAGGAGGGAGGAGGAGAAGGGAGTAGGAGGGATGAGGAGAAGGGAGGAGGAGGGAGAAGGAGGGAGGGGGAGGAGGTGGAGGGAGGAGGTAGAGGAAGGAGGAGAAGAGAGGAGGAGGGAGTTCGCCATTCCGAATTCATACTCGTCTAGGTTCTGTGATTTCGGTCCTTCCATTGATTGTTCTTCCCTTCTACACGACTGTAGATAACTTCCTTACACATAAAAAGAATTGTTATTGATATTGCCGTGGCATGGAGGCATACATATCAGCAGCAGAGTTGAACGCCTACGCCAGCCGGCACGGCACTTGATGATGATGATGATTGTCGTGTGACGATTCTGTGTAGTCACGTCATTTTCTTCCCTTTCCCTAGCGTTTTGGTTCGGGGATTCTTTCATCATCATCATCATATATTTACGTACGTATTTTGAGAATTGGAGGAGGGAGGAGGAGGAAGAAGAAAAAAAAATATGACAGTTGGCAGCGCTGGAATGAAAGGAAGGCGTGTAGAAAATTTCATCTCAATCGGATGGGCCGTTCGCGAACGTATAAAGGACATACATACATACATACAGACAGACAGACGGAGATCCTAATTTATATATAAGACTAGCTGACCCGGCCCGGCTTCGCCCAGACCCTGGTGGGGAGCATCTCATTTAATTCATATAAGTAGTCATATAAGTTCTCGTTCCCGTTACCGACAATCTGTCTGTCTGTCTGTCTATCTGTCTGTCTGTCTGTCTGACCCGGCCCGACTTCGCCCAGACCCTGGTGGGGAGCATCTCATTTAATTCATATAAGTAGTCATATAAGTTCCCGTTCCCGACTATCTATCTGTCTGTCTGTCTGACCCGGCCTGGCATCGCCCAAATCCTGGTGGGGAGCATCTCATTTAATTCATATAAGTAGTCATATAAGTTCCCGTTCCCGACTGTCTGTCTGCCTGTCTGTCTATCTATCTGACTGTCTGTCTGTCTGTCTGACCCGGCCCAGCCCATGGTGTAGAGCATCTCATTTAAATCATATAAGTAGTCATATAAGATCCCGTTCCCGACTATCTGTCTGTCTGTCTGTCTTGGGTAAATGGAGGAGGGAGGAGGAAGAGGGAGGTGGAGGAGGGAAGAGGAGGGAGGAGGAGATAGGAGGGAGGAGGAGGGATTAGGAAGAGGAGGGAGGAGTAGGGTGGAGGAGGAGGAGGGAGGAGGAAGAGGGAGAAGGAGGAAGGAGGAGAACGCAGGAGGAGGAGGAGGGAGGAGGAGGAGGGGAGGGAGAGGGAGGAGGAGGAGAGAGTAGGTGGAAGGAGGAGGCGGAGGGAGCAGGAAGAGGGAGGAAGAGGGAGAAGGAGGAAGGAGGAGGAAGGAGGAGGAGAGAGTGGGAGGAGGGAGGAGTCGGAGGGAGGTAGAGGGAGAAGGAGGAGGGAGGAGAAGGAGGGAAGAGGATGAGGGGGAGGAGGAGGAAGAGGGAGGAGGAGGAATGTGAAGGGAGGAGGAGGGAGGAGGTAGAGGGAGGAGGAGGAGGGAGGAGGAGAGAGGAGGAGGAGGGATGAGGAGGAAGAGGGAGGAGGAGGAATGTAAAGGGAGGATGTAGAGGGAGGAGGAGGAGGAGAATGGAGGAGGAGGGATGAGGAGGAGAGGGAGGAGGAGGAAGGAGGAGGGGGAGGAGGAGGGAGGAAGGAGGAGGAGGGAGGAGGAGGGATGAGGGGGAGGAGGGAGGGGGAGGAGGAGAAGGGAGGAGGAGGGCGAAGGAGGAAGGAAGAGGAGGGCGAGGAGGGAGGAGGAGGGAGGAAGAGATAGGCGGTGAGAGGAGGAGGAGGGAGGAGGAGGAGGGAGGAGGAGGAGTAGGGATGAATAGGAGGGAGGAGGAGAGATTAAGAGAGGGAGGGGGAAAGGGGAGAAGGAGGAGGGAGGAGGAAGAGGGAGGAGGGAGGAGGAGGGAGGAGGGTGAAGGAGGAGGAGGAGGGTGAAGGAGGAGGGAGGGGAGGAGGAGGGAGGAGGGAGGAGGAGAACGCAGGTGGGGGAGGATGAGAAGGGAGGAGGGAGAGGGAGGAGGAGGGAGGAGGTGGAGGGAGAAGGAGGAGGGAAGAGGTAGAAGGAGGAGGGAAAAGGAGGAGGGGGAGGTGGAGGAGGAATGATGAGGAGGGAGGAGGAGGAAGAGGGATGTGGAGGAAGGAGGAGGAGGGAGGAGGTAGAGGGAGGAAAAGGGAGGAGGGAGGAGGAGAAGGGAGTAGGAGGGATGAGGAGAAGGAAGGATGAGAGGGAGGAGGAGGGAGAAGGGAGGGGGAGAGGGAGGAGGGGGAGGAGGTAGAGGGAGGAGGAGGGTGGAGGGCGGAGGTAGAGGGAGGAGGAGGGAGGAGGTAGAGGGAGGCGGAGGGAGGAGGATGGAGGAGGAGGGGAGAGGAAGAGGGAGAAGGAAGAGGGAGAAGGAGGAGGGAGGAGGTAGAGGGAGGAGGGGGAGGAGGTAGAGGGAGGAGGGTGAAGGGAGGAGGAGGGGAGGAGGTAGAGGCAGGAGGAGAAGAGAGGAGGAGGGAGTTCGCCATTCCGAATTCATACTCGTCTAGGTTCTGTGATTTCGGTCCTTCCATTGATTTTTCTTCCCTTCTACACGACTGTAGATAACTTCCTTACACATAAAAAGATGAATTGTTATTGATATTGCCGTGGCATGGAGGCATATATATCAGCAGCAGAGTTGAACGCCTACGCCAGCCGGCACGGCACTTGATGATGATGATGATTGCCGTGTGACGATTCTGTGTAGTCACGGCATTTTCTTCCCTTTCCCTAGCGTTTTGGTTCGGGGATTCTTTCATCATCATCATCATATATTTACGTACGTATTTAGGGAGGGGGAGGAGGAAGAAAGAAAAACAAATATGACAGTTGGCAGCGCTGGAATGAGAGGAAGACGTGTAGAAAATTTCATCTCAATCGGATGGACCGTTCGCGAATGTATTAAGGACATACACACCCACCCACCCACACACATCCTTTTTTATATATAAGATTCGATTATACTAAGCCATAATAATTAATCTACATAGGCCAGTAAACAATCAGTTATAACGTTTTTTACTTGGTTGTGGTGGTTTTGAATGGAGAAAGAAAACAGGAAAATTTAAGTAAGGGAATTGAAATACTATTATATAATCATTTCAAGTACTCTGAGGAAGAATTACAACGACATGCCCGACATATTTCAGCTGCCTCTATGTTGTTCGCCGGTCTCCGTAGCGAAAGGCTAACGGAAGCGGTTCGTGATCCCGCATACCTGCGTTCGAAACACAGCTTTTGGCTGCAGACCGCGTTGCGCTGGTTTTTAACGAAATGGTATGGGTACCGGTCGTTCAGAAAGCAATAGCAAACTACTGAACGTAAACTTGCCAAGACATCAACAATAGCAAACATTGCTGGTGTTGTCTGCAATCGTCCTGTAAAGGATATGCAATTAACTTTAACTTGTGTATTTCTGTCATCACTCTCTTTTAATTTCTAGAGTTTCTCTGCGTTTGATTGTTTTTATTTCCATGAAATACGACATATTCTTATGTATATCCAAATCTACGGGTCTTCTATTCGACTTGTTCGTTGCCCAGGCTTATAGCAGTGTTGAATACACATTTCATTTGATAATTCAAATTTTTATGCGTTGTTAATCTTTATAGGTGTTAATACTGATTTCATGTTGCTGAAAACATTTTTGGCTATTTCGATTCTCTTTCTGATTTCTGTTTCACTTCTGCCATCATCTGTTATTTTATGTCCAAGATGAGGGAAACTTGTTACTTGTTCTAGAATCCCCCCGTTTCCTGTGATGTTTATTGTTTGCCTCTCCTTTCCAGTGCGTACTATCTTTGATATTATCCAAGTTACATTCTGAACTATGCCGCTTTACTTATTCCACTAGGATTTGCAACTCTTGCTCAGTTTCTGCTAGTAACACTGTATCATCAGCAAAACCTAAGAATGTTTATGATTCATCCATTGATGTTAAGTTCAGGCACTTCTCCAATTTGTTGAAACATTTTTTCTATGTATAAGCTGAAGAGGTCAGGGGAAGAACCCCCTTCGTACTCCTATTTTTATCTGTATGGGCGATGAGGAGCAGTTGAACGTACGGACAGCATTAGTAAAGATTCTTTCACTAGGTGTACCCCCAAGAGTACCATCAGGTCATAGAAGTAATGAACAGTTCAGTAAATGAATGCCATTAGCATTAACAAAACAAAGCAACTGGTATTCTGCACAGAATGCGAGGTGACAGTAAAAAATTTCAGCAAATGACCAATCCACATTTGAACACAAAACTTAGCACACACGTTTTGTTGTTTACAAAACACGGTTTCTCACATATTTATTAAAGAATCACAAATTCAGAGAGCCACGGTAGAGTAGTTGTAAGACGCTTGCCTGCCGGCTCGGCGATCATGTGTTCGAATCCGCATGGAGGCGGGATTTTAAAATTCACCTGGCCTTCTAGGTTGACCCAATATAAAAATTGGTACCAGGAAATCAATTGGGATGTAGAGACGGTGGACACAATATTAATCATATTATCCTCCGAGTGTTGATTGGTTGATAAAAATATGTGTATAGACTAATGCGTCTTAATGTGTACAAGTGTCCATTACTTGTATGTTTCTTACTAATCACATATTCGTTCAAACATTGAAGTGCACATTGGTGCGAACAGTCATCCCTATGCGGTTCTCTGCACATTTTGGATAGAAACAAGCAATATTGTATTTATCATATTAGTAAGGGGATTAATTTATATGCTTGCTTGTGTTCGTTGGCTTGAGCTCCAACGCGAAGTCCTGTATATCGGATGAAGGCATCCTGTTGTCCAACATCAGTGTGATGTCATACAGGACCTGAGGTTTGCGTGAGTATCCGTTGTCCCATGTCTGGCTTATTGGTGTGCAGACTGGTGGTTCCTCGCCGTACAGGCAGACACTCTCCGACTTCGGAGGAATCGGCGATCCTATTGACTTTAGCCAGGAACCCGAAGGGACCTGTTGCCCAGGACGCTCGACGAGGACGCGTCAATAGGTCTTGGCCAGTATATAACCCGGCCCTGGTGCCTTGGAAACACCTCTGCGTCCCTTTTAATTTATATAATGGCCTATGGCGTGTCACGTTACATAACAGCTCTATTTTCAGGCAGTGAACATCTGTTACACTCAGTCTACAGAACTGTCACGAGCTCGCCATGAGTTAACCAGATAATAATACCGACGTTTGCTTGGCGTATATTTTCTAGGCCACAACAGTCGTACTAACAGAGTAAACACAGCTGCACAGGTTACATCGTGTCAGCCCATAAACACATTTGGTGGTGAGTGAGAAGGAAGGGATACAATGCGTTGGCAGTTTATAAACATTTAGAATCACATAGCCTTGCCCGGCTCAGTACATGGAACAGCCCTGTCTGTCAGTTATAGTTCCGGACATCAGGCGAAATGGATGCTGGGATTGTCACCACTGAACAGAAGCTTGACAGTTTGTCAACAGTCAGAGACAAACCTGAATTGGCAGCGAGAGACAGGAAACAGTACATCTGTCAAGTCTTGTTTCCGGAACATCGAGAAGATTGACAGCGTGTTGGGAAAAACTCTTTGTTGGAACTGTACAGTAACTCTCTAGATTGTTTTGGATGTCACAACCAGTGATGACAAATCTAACATTAATGGAGCCAGGGAGGATGGATCCCTGACAGGAGATGATCTGCCACTGTGCCACCTGTGTGGGGGCATAAAGGAGAACGTCACGTGGCCAACTTTGGTAGTTTGCCATATAAACCCGAGTTGGGATCAACTAGGGGGGAGTTGACCAAGAACCGTGGATTATGATGGACGTGTTTGTGGGAGAGCTCTACAGTGTTAGATTAATTTAAGATTAACTAGCATCTGCCGTTATGGCAAAGTGTAGTAGCCATCCCGGGAATGAGGCGGTTTTTACATAAGGTAGTCAATATAGTCTATTAGTTCTAATTAATATAGACTGTGGCCTTGTTAAACTATAGTGTGATGATTAGCACTGTTAGTGGAAACTAGTTAGAGTAGAATAGTGATATTAACTCTGCTAGTTAAGAATAGATTAGTGAAGTGTTGATAAGCTTTACTAGTTGAGAATTGAGTAATGAGGGATAATTGGGATCTTCCCGTAGGTGTCCCTGGTGGGCGGGGTTCCGCATTCTGTTTGCTGATTTTCCCTTTGTCATAGCATGATTCGGCTCTAGGTGGGTAGCTAATCTGCTCTATGACTAAGTCTAGTTAGCTAAAGATCATTAAGCAAGGTGATAGGCTTACACTCAGCCGAAAGGATCAGTGACTAGTACTATCACCAGATGTGTTGTTTCTATCCTAGGTTCCCTACCAGATCCAAGGAAACTCTACAAGTTTTGGGAAAGAATTAAAAAACCCATTCTGAAGAACACCAGTTCAAGAGTCACTAGAGTTGCATACAGAAACGTAACTTACGCTAGAAGGAAATTGATTCATCAAAGAGAGTGATGCATACTGATGCACCACACAGCATTAGACAGTAGTAACGAACCGAGAACCGGCTAAGAGTACCTAGTGTTAGTACAGCAACAATTAACATTAGAAATTAGCACTTATGGACTGAATGGTTCGATGTGCAACGAGGATGATCTGTCGACTAACTAACTAACTAACTAACTGCGTACACACTGCAAAAGACTTGTGCAGTTTGTTTAGGAACATTAGGAACGGACATTGTGTAGATTGCAACCGGTCCCTGATTAACTCTTAATACCACCGGTGTCTATTTCGGATGTTCATGAAATTGGATTACCAGAGGTCTACAGAGGCAAAGCATTATCCGGCAAGATGGTTTCGGCAACGGGTGAGAAGTACATGTTCTGACGTAACGTGCTGTGGTCTATCTTTGCTGGGATCAGCTGACTGGGTTGCTGTCTGAGAGTCAGAGTCTACACACTTTATAGAACACGTCACACATTTTCTTCGCATACACGTCTCATACACGTTACACTTTAATTTTAATAAATTAATCTTTATTAATTTCTAGAAGCAAGAGTTGTTGAGTATGTTGCGTTGGGGAAGTATGAGAAGGGGGCATAGTACGACAGTGAGAGAGTGATAGGAAAAGGTGTCCATAGGCTGATGGAGTGTGTTGGACGGAAGCTGGTGGATTCTCCAGAATATTGAGAGGGAAAAAATATTATAATGTGGGTGTCGGCTCTCTTCACTCCAGGGACGACACTGTAAAGGAGGACACGACAAGAACCAAGTGAACATCTGTTACACTCAGTCTACACAAGTAAGTGAACATCTGTTACACTCAGTCTACACAAGTAAGTGAACATCTGTTACACTCAGTCTACACAAGTAAGTGAACATCTGTTACACTCAGTCTATACAGGTAAGTGAACATCTGTTACACTCAGTCTACACAACCAAGTGAACATCTGTTACACTCAGTCTACACAAGTAAGTGACCATCTGTTACACTCAGTCTACACAACCAAGTAAACATCTGTTACACACAGTGTACACAACCAAGTGAACATCTGTTATACTCAGTCTACACAAGTAAGTGAACATCTGTTACACTCAGTCTACACAACCAAGTGAACATCTGTTACACTCAGTCTACACAAGTAAGTGACCATCTGTTACACTCAGTCTACACAACCAAGTAAACATCTGTTACACTCAGTCTATACAGGTAAGTGAACATCTGTTACACTCAGTCTATACAGGTAAGTGAATATCTGTTACACTCAGTTTACACAACCAAGTGAACATTTGTTACACTCAGTCTACACAAGTAAGTGAACATCTGTTACACTCAGTCTACAGAACCAAGTGAACATCTGTTACACTCAGTCTATGCAAGTAAGTGAACATCTGTTACACTGAGTCTATACAAGTAAGTGAACATCTGTTACACTCAGTCTACAGAAGTAAGTGAACATCTGTTACACTCAGTCTACAGAACCAAGTGAACATCTGTTACACTCAGTCTATACAAGTAAGTGAACATCTGTTACACTCAGTCTACAGAATCAAGTGAACATCTGTTACACTCAGTCTATACAAGTAAGTGAACATCTGTTACACTCAGTCTACAGAACCAAGTGAACATCTGTTACACTCAGTCTACACAAGTAAGTGAACATCTGTTACACTCAGTCTACACAAGTAAGTGAACATCTGTTACACTCAGTCTACACAAGTAAGTGAACATCTGTTACACTCAGTCTACACAAGTAAGTGAACATCTGTTACACTCAGTCTACAGAACCAAGTGAACATCTGTTACACTCAGTCTATACAAGTAAGTGAACATCTGTTACACTCAGTCTACAGAATCAAGTGAACATCTGTTACACTCAGTCTATACAAGTAAGTGAACATCTGTTACACTCAGTCTACAGAACCAAGTGAACATCTGTTACACTCAGTCTACACAAGTAAGTGAACATCTGTTACACTCAGTCTACACAAGTAAGTGAACATCTGTTACACTCAGTCTACACAAGTAAGTGAACATCTGTTACACTCAGTCTACACAAGTAAGTGAACATCTGTTACACTCAGTCTATAGAACCAAGTGAACATCTGTTACACTCAGTCTACACAACCTTCATTCATTATAAAATGAGACGTGGCAATTATTTGTGTTTTGTGTTTTTCTCCCGTCTACCTTATCAGGGACAATTAGGAATTAATGCCACGTACATTTGGCAGGAGGTTTCTTTTATTTATGTGTCTAGGTCAGTGTCACACATAATGATGGAACAGAAATACAGGAGATCGACACAGGAGGTTGGTGTCCCAGCTTTCTATGGTGATGACTCCAAGAACATTGTTGTGGCCTTGTTGTTTGTGAATCTTCTGCAAGACTGAGTTTTAACACGTAAATCCGATGCCTTGACGCTTGAGTTGTATGAGATCAGAAAGGGGCTCAAGTCTATAGGAGTGAGGCTGGTGTAGATTACTTTCTCCCGATCACGTACAAACGTACATCTTCACGGGGACTATGTTGTAGAGTTCTCCTTCGCCTCTCCAGGCTCAGAATCTAGCTTGGTGTGCAAGATTGGGATTGTACCTTCACATTTGTGGAGGGGCATTTTAGGATGAAACATGTGACGAATCAGGACACACGGACTGGCTTGGATTCGGTCTAGGCTAGATGCATTGAATTGTCAACAAACAACAATCCCGTGCCCAAATAAACAAGAAGGTATATATCAATGTTCTCAGGTAGTCGTTTGGTGAATGGTTCAACTTCTCCGGGGTGTATACAACAGTCTGGAAATGTGTTCACATGCTTTCTGACAGGCGTACGTGCTGAACAAAGACGTGAGCGAAGTTCCATTGCGCACATTAATACAATGAACAAATGGTATTAAGGGATGTTTCTATTGTAGGAGTTGACGTAACAAGACGTAGATGTCTGACGTCCATAACTCACAGCTTGTAATATTTGACGATTTTACGAAAGCTGATGTTTTGTTGTAGGTGCCAGGTTGGCAGATGTATGTTCTCAACCAACATCAGTCTATGTCTTTTCTTCTATTAATAAGCTAACCTGCCACAGTAAACAGCTGCGATCTGTATACCAATGTTGAATTAACAGGGAACGTAAGAGTGCTAAATAGTCTCGACTGTTATTGCTTTTCTTTATGTGATACGCAGTCAAATGTATAGTTAGTTAGTTAGTTAGTTAGTCGACAGATCATCCTCGTTGCACATCGAACCATTCAGTCCATAAGTGCTCGGATCCCCTCCTCAGTAAATCCCGCAGCGTGTAGCGGCTAACGACGCCAGTTCTGTGTTGGTTTATCAATCTTCTTTGGCTTCCTGCGCAGTGTTCTTGTTTGGCCACCCCTCTTTTAATTTGCTGCTCTCGCAGTCTGGCCATTGTTGTAGATTCACAGTCATCACTTGGTTCTCGCAAAAGTCTCACTTCTCGTAGAGCATTCAGAATGTCAGCCCGGTCCATGGCGCTTCCGCCCTCCACAGTAGCCTCACCTGCGAGCTTGTCAGCCCGCTCATTTCCTTGTACTCCCGCATGCCCTGGCACGAAGATGAAACTAATCTTTGCCAGCCGAGACCGCTTCAGAGGCAGCAACCATTCTCTTCGGATCGACCCCTCCTCTATCCTCTTGATCATGTTCATTGAGTCGCTAAGGAAACAAGCCCTAGTGAATGTCTGTGTCTCGAGCCATGTTATTGCTTTACTTACTGCCATGACTTCCATGGTCAGGCTACTTGTGGTTTCAGTGAAAGCACCAGAGTCCTCCTTCACAATTCTCCCTCCGGCCCGAGCTGTAAAGGCCCATGAGCTTCTCACATGTCGGACGACCGACCCATCTGTGTAGATGACCGCGTCACCGTCTAGCGAATTCTTGAAAATCAACGCTTGTACTTCAGCCTCAACAGCAGCCGGATTTTCTTGTCTGCATTTCCTATCTAGTTGGATGCAAACTGAAAAGGGTGTGCAGAAGTCTGTTGGCACTTGCACCCACTCCTCGCCAGGTTCTAAGTCCTCAAGTGAACACACCTGTTGAAGAATGTCTTCGGCTTGACCCATCCACGACCGTCCTCTTTTTAACCTGCTGCCCTTCACCTTCCTAATTTCACTATGCAGTGGATGTTGTGTGTTTGCGTTAATTCTGAGGTAGGCGCGTGCCCTGCAAACTTGTAGTCTCTTGTAGTCAAATGTATAGATCACGTAAGACAGCATGTGTATTGTCTGTACTTACTAGCAGATTGAGACAACCGTTTGTCCACTATCTATTATATCTTCCATGATAGAACAAGAACGTGATGAACTAACTTCTAGTAGATTATAATTCAATTATCTAACTATATTTTCTTTCATTTCATTTTAGCACCAATGTTCAGAAATGTAACAGACACATTTTGTTTGATAGTACTGAAATTTGCAGAAGTCTATAATTTATTACGCAGGTTGGGGCGTATCAAGCTAAATTATTTATTCGATTAATTCTCATTCTCAGAAAGGCATTTCTTATTATCTCATAACATACTTTCAATACTGACCTGAATTCTTTGTCCTGCAGTACGTACACAAAGAAATTAGCCCAGGTGTGAAACAATGATACACCTTTTACCGCATCATAGGCAGTATTACGTATATAGGATTCCACATCGTCGATAGCTTTAAAATAGTAAATATTAGTGATCACAATAGGGGTTGTAAATAAAAAGAATGTCCCAAATATAGTAACAGGCATACGAACGATGTTCCATTTAATTCTGCTATTTGTAGCTCCAGCGCTGTTATTTCTGTCAGCCGATCTAGATTTAAAAATAGCCAAACTTTGTTTTCGAATTATAAATCCGATGTGGATATAAATAGCAAGCATTAGACTACCTAAAAAAAAGTGGAAGCTGACGTCGATTGTGGCGTAGCCAAGCATGAACTCATGGACGCTACACCTGCAGTTTGTGACTATATGCACGCCTGAAATCATAGAGATGGTCCATAGAAGTATAATAGAACATGTGAATGATTTAGGGGTCACCACTCTTTGGTGTACAAATGGCCTGGCTATGTAAAGCCAACGCTCAACGGAAATAATGAAATGACAACATCTGCTGCAAATCATGCTGGAGGAGGTTAAATATAAACATGTGCAAAATAAAGCAAACGAATTAACCAATGGCATGTTTATATCTGCGACGTATAGATTGCGTGCAGATGGTATCTCGTAGGCTGTAGCAAATATGAGGTCACTCACTGCCAGTGAAGACATGAACACACGCGAGAATGTCTGCAAGCGACTACTGCAACAAACGCTAACGATAATTATGACGTTGAGAATGAAGGAAATACTCAGTACACCAGTTTCGGCAATTGTTATATACACGTCTGCTAGTGAAGCGATATCGGAAACGTTGTCCATGCAACTATCCGTAGCCATGGGTACAGTTTATAATCAATGAATAGTCAGTCGTGAATTAAATCCAGGCAAAGATATCATTTATATTTTAAAAAATACATGGCTTATCCAAACCTATTGAAACATATCACAATCCGTTTCTAATGGAACGTGAGATAGAATTATTCCAGAATTGTTCGTTAAGTTTTGCCGCAACATGCAACGCTAAATTATTGGTAATATTGTCTGCTACCTTTGCTTATTTTTCATTTATATGTGCACAACTAAAGCTATTGTTTAAAACCACCCGAGCTTAAATACTATTGCCCACTAATGAAACACTCGCAAAATGTTTATAAATGTCTCTAATTTGTCGAGCCCATTCCTCCGTTGTTAGCTTTCCCCTCAGGATAACTTTACAAACAGTGCATGTCAGATGGAACTAATAGTAAAAAATAAACAATGAATAGTTATATTACAGATTTAAATTGTTCAAATGCCCTTAAAAAGATCTTCATGTGGTAAAATAACAAACCAAGTTGACTTCACAATATTGACATAATTTCTGGTGTAAAATACCCCGAGCAAAGGCCGCATTCGTGATCTACATTTCAATGTAAATAACTTACGAGACATTACCAGCTTTGTAATATGAACTTCTTCTTCTCAGTTTTGCAGGTTTTTATTAACTAGCTGGTAAAACTAGCCAAATGTAACCACCCGTATACACTTTATCTGATACCTTCCGAATGGAATACAGCAGGGGCATAGATTCACCAATGATTAAACCATTACTTCATCCATCCATCCATCCATCCATCCATCCATCCATCCATCCATCCATCCATCCATCCATCATGTACCATGCCGATAAGCGTGGGCGGTCATGTTTCGCCATCTCACTCGATCACTAGAGTCGTGGATCAGCTCCGTGTTTCTGTCTCGACAAAGAACAAAGAAATTACTGCAAAAAAAATGATGTTCAAACAAATGAAAATAAAATTAGGACTAAATTTGTCAGTTTTTAAACACAAACAATGAAGTTAATACCTAAACAAAATCAAACAATAAAACACGCATAATAGCAACAATCTAGGCGAAAACGATTGAAATAAACATTTTCCAGCTGGGCACATACACAGTAAACAGATACAGCAGGCACAATGGTATTATAAAATTCAAAGAACGGATCTCAGCACTCGTGACCACGGCACTACGACACCAGAACACCAGACACAGTCCTGCTAAGCATACATTCATGCACACACAGTACAGAGTCCCGTAACTATAAGTTTCCTTCGTGAAACACATTTACGGAAGTAGAGATGCTGACTTTTTAAACACCTAATGTAATTAAAGGACCCCCCTCTATCACGTCATGGCGCGTCTTGAGTATATAGTGCTAACCCCAATATTTAAAACTTAATCTACATTAGATAGGTAATGAGGTTAATATAGGGTGTATATTTAATGACTGTAAGGAGCGGCTGGCAGAGTGGCTAGTACGCCGTATTCTCCTTCGGGAGACCCGGGTTCGAATCCTCGGTAAGGTGTGGGATGTTTTCCTGTCGGGGCAAAATGAAAATCCACAATCGCGTCCGTAAGCTCTTCGCCACGGATACGGCATAAGAGTTAATCCATCCATTTCACTCGATCACCAGAGTCGTGGAAAAGCTCAGTGTTCCTGTCTCGGCAATGCCATGTGGCCAAGCCATCCAGGTATTTACTTCTCGGTCTTCCCCTTGGTCTGTTCCCTTCGATCTTGCCAGTTGTCACCAAGTTCTCCAATTCATTTCTTCTCATAACATGTCCAAAAATTTGTGACTGTCTACGTCTAATTTGTCTTTTTGTTTTTTAATAATCGACAGTCTACGACTGTCTACGTCTACGTCTAACTAAGCAAGATACAGTATCCAATTTCATAAGAAGACGCCGTTGGAACTACATCGGCCATGTACTCAGAATGGACAAGACAAGACTTCCCTACCAAGCCCTCATATGGTCACCGGTAGGGAAAAGAAAACGGGGAAGACCAAGAGAGACCCTGCGTAGAACCATCATCAGAGAAGGCTCATTCAACGGCCAAATAAATATCCAAGATCTACAACAGGTAGCAGCGAACCGCCAGGCATGGAGAGACAGGACTTCTGCCCTATGCGGCGCCGTAGGCTCAAGAGGAAAGACTAACTAACGTCTAATTTCTCTAATCAATTTACTATTTTCATTTGTTTCCTGTAGTACTTGGTCATTTGTTTTTCTGTCTGTCCATAGCATTCGTTGCATTCTCCTCAAAAACCACATTTCTACAGCCATCATAAACAGATCTGGAGACATTGTACATCCATCTCTCACATCTTTCTTAATAGGCTGATATTGTCCTACTTCATTATCAAATCTTATGGCAGCTTGTTGTTTCCAATATATGTTTTTAATAAGTCTAACGTCTTTCCCATCAATTTGTAGGTCTGCAAGCAAATCTACCATGTTGACATGTCTTACTCTATCGAAAGCCTTTGTGTAGTCAATAAAGCAAAGATGTATATCTTTGTTTACTTCTATAGAACGTTCAATAACTGATCGCAGCATATACACAGCATTTACTGTACCCTTTCCTTCTACAAACCCACATTGTTCTTCCCCTAATTCAGGTTGTATTTTCTTTCTCACTCTTAGCATGATAACTCGTAGCAAGATCGTCGTGATGTGACTCATTATACTAATTGTTCTATGTTGATCACATTCCAAGGCTCTTGATTTCTTTGGGATTGCAATAAATACAGAATTAAATAACCCAGAAGGTATATCTCCGGTATCATATAATGTGTTCAGCAGTCTGGTGACTTGATCTCTTCCATATTCGTCTAAAGCTTTAATCATTTCAGTTGTGATGTTACCTGGATTGGGGGTCTTGCCAGCTTTCATATGATTAAGAACATCCCGAACCTCCATCTTCAAAATTGGCGGTCCTTCATTGTTAAATCGAATATCATAATGTTCATCTCTGTAATCATCATAAAGGTTTTTCACATAATCTGACCATTCAAGTAGAATCTGATCTTTTTCTATTATGATTTTGCCATCTTTAGTTTTTAGACAGCCTGCTGATGTTCTTGGTCTTTTATTAGTAAGTTCCTGAATTCTTTTGTGCACTACTTTGGTATTTTGACTGTTGTGTTGTTTTTCAATTTCTATGCAATTTTTCTCAAGCCATGCTTCTATTACCCCCTTTCATAATATTCTGACTCCTCTGTGAATTTCTTCATATTTGGCAGGATTATTTTTGTTGAGTCTTCTTGTCTTCATTAGCTGTAAAATTCTTTAGTCATCCATTTCTTACGACGACCCACTTTCTTTAATGTTGGAATAGTTGTTTCTGCTGCCAAACTTATTGAATTCTTAAACATTTCCCATTGATCATCCACACCCTGAAATAGGATCTCTAGATCAGACAATACATCAAATCTGTTCTGTACTTCTATATTGAATTTGTTTTGTATTTCCATGTCATTTCTCAATGTACACAGATCATATTTAGTGTTTCCTGTTACATACTTGCCTTTCTTTAACCTTACCCTCAATGTACCTGTAAGTAATCGGTGGTCATTATAACAATCAGCCATGGGAACTAATTTTGCAATTGCTAACGCATTTCGAAACCTTCTGCTAATCAAAATGTAGTCAATCTGGTTTCTAATCCTACTATCAGGACTCCTCTATGTCCATAATCTTCTAGGGTGTTGTTTAAACCAGGTGTTTCCTACAATCATTTCCTGCTCTTTTGCCCACTCTAAAAGTCTGTATCCTCTTTCGTCTCTCTCTCCGAAACCATGGTTTCCTACTGTATATCTATCACCTTGATTTCCTACTTTTGCACTGAAGTCCCCTATTATGATGTTTATTTCTGAATGTTTACATTTCTTTAAAGCAGACTCAATGTCATAAAATTCCCCTACACTATCTTCACTGGATTCTCCTGTTGGGGCATATATTTGAAAAACGTTTATGCTAAAAGGTCTGCCGTTTAATTTACCTGGTAGAACTCTGTTTAACAATAGACATCTATATTAGAAGAACCGGTCTCCCTGGCCTAGGAGTTAGCGACTTTCTCCGTAAACCCGTATATCCACGTCTGGAACGTAACTTGCGCGAGAATCGGTAGCGGTTCTCGCCGCGTTGGTGACTTACGGGGTATGTGAGCCGGCCGCTCAGAAAGCAATGGCAAACTACTGAGCGTAATCGTCCAAGAAATCAACAATCCGCTGAAAGATGCTGATGTTGACAGCGATGTCCTGTAAAGGATATGCGAACAAAACAACCCCCGCCCCTCCCCCCCCCCCCCCCAAAAAAAAAAAAGAAAAGAAAAAGAAAAGGGAAGAACAGTTATTAAAGACAGACAGTACAACAGGTTAAAAGTTCAAGTCAGCACAATCGCACAAGTTGCTAGGGAAACAGGGAAATGGCGACGTTGTCAGAGTGACCGACTAGGACCTCAGAACAAAGACATCCCTTCACGGTTAGGCTTCGAGAGAGATCAGACTTATTTGATAGGTACAGAAACAGTTGTAGTGTAATTATATTGTGAATAATTAAAAGATAGACATATTTTTAACGTTTAAAGTGAGACTGCGACTGGACTAGCAAGCCGGCAGGGGATATTTTCCTGCTCGAAGAAATAATAATAAGAAGCATATTCGGACATATCATAGTTATGGGAGACTTCAACGCAAGACTGGGACATAACATAACTGACATGGAGAAATATCTTGGAGCATTTGGAGACCAACACGATGAAATAAATGATAATGGAAGTAGGCTGATAGGGCTATGAACTCAACACGACCTCTTTATAACAAACCCATTTTTTAAACACAAACTCACACATTTATACTTGGTACACACGGGACAATCCAGACACCAAAAGCCAAAGTGTTTTCATGATAACAAGGAACAACAGAAAAAAGAAATATATCAGATGCAACGGCAGTGCCCAACTTAAGTATAAACACGGATGACAAACCACAATAATAACCAACAGAAGAAGAAAACAAAGACCAGTAAACAATACACCATACGAATTAGTAAACTTAAAAAAAAAAATTAAGGACGAGACAGTGAGGGAACATTATTAGAAAGAATTAAATACAATCTTTGTAAAACTACATATATAAATAAAAACGACGGAAGAAGAAAGGGAGATCTTCAAATCAAGTATTTTAAACATTACAAAAATAACACATGGAAATACTTTTAAAAAAGCGCAATACACGGATAAAGAAAGTAACAAGCTGATGGAATGCCGAGGTAAAGAAAAGTGTGAAAGACAAAAGGGAAAAGTATAAAAAGTAATTGAATAGCAAACAGGAACATGATTAAATCGAATATAGAATAAGCAAGAAGACACGCGAATAAACGAATAAAGAGAGAAAAGCAAAAAGATTGAAAGGAATGTGGAGAAACCCTAAATAAAAGCTACAAGGAATCATTTAGAAATTTCTTCAAAAAGATTAGTGCAATGAGAACCAGGGCAGAACCTTTTGACCCAGTTGAAATAATTAACAGAGAAAAAGAAGAACCAATAAGTGAACAAAAACAAATCCTAAAAAGATGGAGGCAGCACTTCGAACAACTTGTCAACATTCCATCACATGCCACAGGAATCCAAGAAACGAAAACAGATGCCACCGAATAAAAAAAAAAAGAAATAAGAGAAGGCATACGATTAACTCCATCGAATAAATCACCCGGGCAAGACGGAATACCAAATGAACAAATTAAAGCAGCAAGAGAAGTAAGAAAAGCATGGCTACATAGAATGTTTAACCATGTTTGGGTAGAACAGCAGAACCACGAGAGCGGAGGCGACTTCATTATCCCAATTTGGTAAAAGGGCATAAGAGAGACTGCACACATTATAGAGCATTTCCCTTTTGAGTCATACTGGAAAAATATTCTGCAAAATTCTAGATAAAAGACTATGACCTACAGTAAAACCCCAAAAAAGTGAAATACAACTTGGATTTAGGAAAAACAAAGGGTGCACAGATGTCATTTTTGCTCTTAGACAACTTATAGAAAAATCAATTGAATTTAATGCAATACTCTACTTAGCCTTTGTCGACTACGAAAAGGCATTTGCTAGAGTAAATAGAAAAACAGTTGTGGAAAATCCTTAAACGATGTGGAGTGAGTACACATCTAACAAACGTATGTAGAAGCTTATAAAACAACAGTGAATGCATAGTGAGAACAAATGGATGACACCCATAACCCTTCACCTTAAGATCCGGAATACGACAAGGCTGTGTCCTCCCCCCCCCCCCTAATGTTTATCATATATAGACAGCATATGTAAAGAAACCAGCCAAATGGAGACTGTAACAACACCGCATGAAGAACAGAACACAGGACGAACCAACGGCACATTACACCATTAAAGAACTGATATTTGCGGTTGATCAAGCATTAATAACAAAATCAGAATCAAAATTACAAGACCACATAAATAGTCTAAACCAAGTGAGTACGGAACATAACATGCAAAATAACATCAGTAAAACAGTGGTAATGACCATAACCAAAGAATAAAAACAACAAAGATTCATCTAAAAGAACACCCCCTCAAATAAGTAAAGAACTTAAAGTACTTAGGAAGCATAATATCATCAAATGACAAAATCCTCCCACCTCACCCCTTTCCCCCAAATTAAAAAAAAAAAAAAAACGAATAAGAAAAAGGTCAAAATCACATTGCACGATAAATCTTCAGAGAACATGCAGAAATATTAGAAACCGACATATGCAAGCGTGAAGCTCTTACACCAGAACCTTTGACGAACTGCTAATACAATTTTTTAATAAGAAACCTTGCATCGGGAGGGTTGGTGATGTCCCCGTAGTCCGTAAGCTGATGTTTTATTGAAGCTACAAAGTTACAGTGTTCATCAGCGTCGACTCCATAGAGATCTCGCATACAAATGTTGTGCCTTATCCTAAAGTGTGTTATTAGTTCACACAACATTACGTCTATGTTTAATTCCGTATGAACTCAGCCAACTCTATACAACTAAAGGGCTACATTTAGATGCTATTATTTGATTTGTAGCCAACGAACGAACGAACTTTATTTTCAAAGGGTCACAAATTTGGCACGCAAGCCCATCTTACATTCGGCCATTCCAATCACTCACCTTTCGTTCATCAACTGTGCATGTCACATTCACATAGGGAAAAAAACATTGTCAAATTGATTTTTTTTAAACATACTAAAAGTAATATGAACAAACTCCCACACTTTACACACACATATACATTGACGATTATCGTAAGCACCCTCACAAAAATTTTAAAGAAAAATGTGAAAAAATGGGTAAACATGGAACAAATGGGAAAATGGTGAACATGAAAAAATAAAGCAAATGAAAGTAAATGCGTGTCATAGAATGTTTACTTTTCTTGCTCTACGAAATAAAACACACATTCCATTTAAAAAAAAAAACATTTGCATACACTCACAGAAAGAAATAATAGCTTGTATCATATCTCCCGTTAAAATAGGACAAGAATATTCTGAATTATTTTCAAGCAGTTTAGAAAACATGATGATATTTTTATGTAATGACATTTGTTTTTCTGTTTTGTTAAATACCAAAACATATTATGTCCGATTGTATAGAAAACACCCTGCATATGCAGACGTCTGTACTTTATTTTGTATGTTTAGATGTGTCATTTAAAATTATTTATTGGGTGAATTCTCTTACGCAATACCCCATTTCCGAGTTTTATAAAGCAATGCTTCAGCACTGACCTGAAATCTTTATCCTGTAGCACGTACGCGAAGAAGTTTGCCCAGGTGTGAAACAGTGATAGTATTTTGATAACGTCATAGGCAGTATTACCTCTATAAAATGTTGGAGTTCCGATTGTTGCATGGTAGTAAATATTAACGATCACCACAGGGGTAACAAACAAAAAGAATGTCCCAAATATAATAACCGGCATACGAATGATGTTCCATGTCATTCTTCTATTTATAGCGCCAACACTGATGTTTCTGGCAGACAATCCAGATTTAAGAATAGCCACACTTTGTCGTCGAATGATAAATCCGATGTGGATATAAATTAGCAACATTAAACCACCTAAAATAAAGTGGACGCTGGCGTCTGTGGTAGCGTAATAAATCATGAACTCCATGTCGCTGTACTTGCAGTCTGCCAGTATATGCACACCTGATAACATTGATGTGATCCATATGAGAATAAGACAGAAGATCATTGATTTAATAGTGATCACCCTTTGGTGTATAAATGGCCAGGCTATGTAAAGCCAACGTTCAACGGAAACAATGAAATGACAGCATCGGCTGCACATCATGCTGCAAGATAGTAGATATAAACACATGCATTGAATAGCTATGGAACACTGCATTAGCAGATGCGTATTTGCAATGTATAAATTGTATGCAGATGGTATCGTATTGGCTGCAGCACATATTACGTCACTGACAGCTAGTGAAGCAACACATACATTTGAGAACGTATGCAGACGGGTGCTGCAACAAATAGTAATGAAAATTGTGACGTTCAGGGTGAAGGAAATACTCAAAATAATAGTCTCAGTAATTGATACATACACATCTGCAAGTGAGACTATGTCTGCTGTGCAGTTATCCGCAGCCATTGATATAATTAGTGAATAATTAGTCATGAATTATGACACATTCATGTATACAGTTTGCTATTAGTAAGTAGTTAATTTAGATTAAACACAGTCATGGACGCTATTCGTTCTACTCTCTCCTTGTTAGCAATTAACCTCCATGTTAACCTCTTTAATAAGGAGATTGTTAGGTCCAGATTCTTCTTACGCACGTACTGTTTTAGCTGGAGTTAAGTTGGTTATGTTTGTTTACGCTCATTATTGTAAGTTTAGCATAACTGTAACAGGAAACAAACCGCCTTGGGACTTTTGTAACATACACAAAAACCTGATGAAATTATCTTGCACTTGTGATAAGGCTGACACAGTCCAATTTAACTTGATATTGTGATATTGCGGACACAGTCTAATATATATATATATATATATATATATATATATATATATATATATATATATATATATATATATATATATATATATATATATATTGAGTTTGTGATATAGCTAACATAATCTAATCTTTACTGAACTTGTGTTATGGCTGATATAGTCCAGACTATACTGCACTTGTGATATGGTTTATATTGTTGTTGTTGTTTGCATATCCTTTACAGGACATTGCTGTCAACATCAGCATCTATCAGCTGATTGTTGATTTCCTTGCAAGATTACGCTCAGTAGTTTGCCATTGCTTTCTGAGCGGCCGGTTCACATACCCCGTAAGTTACCGACGCGGTTCGAACGACTGCTGATTCTCACCGTCGTCACGTTACCTACGAGAGTATACGAGATTACGGAGAAATGTCGCTAACCTCTAAGCCAGGGAGCCGGCTATGGCTGATATAGTCTAAACAATACTGAATTTGTGATATTGCTGACAGAGTCTAATATATATTGAGTTTGTGATATGGCTGATATAGTTTAAATTATATGAACTTGTGAAATGGCTGATATAGTCTTAACTATTCTGAACTTGTGATATGGCTGATATTGTCTAAACTATACTGAACTTCTGATATTGCTGATAAAATCTAAACTATACTGAACTTGTGATAAGCTTGACATACTTGATTGTGTACTATTCACAATCTAAATGTGATGGCATGAATGTAACTTGAAAGACGACAAACGACATTTCTGATATGATCTTGCTGTCTTTCGTCTATGTTGTCCCATAGGAACCTTTTATATGCGTTTTTGCAATTTCATAAGACGCAGTTAATATGTAATAATGAAATGAGCACATCTGCACATTCTGTTTACAATAATTGAATAATGAATCTCACACCTGTAACGAGTAGTCAATCATGAATTATCCGCAGCTATAGTTACAGTTTACAGTCAAGGAATTTATTAATTGTCCAATCTCTAAGAAATATTTTATCACTAGTAACTAGTAAAACACCACACAGTTGTTCTTCCTTTGTGAAAACTTTCCCGGAACAAGCGAGATTACATTATTTGATGCCACAATTGTGTCTGCTTTCCTTGCAATGACTAGGAATACGACCAGGAATAAAGCCACAGATTAAATAGTTGACAGGCGTCCTAACCTTAAATAGCGTGTTCCATTAACTAAATACTATTACTCTTGTTGTGTTAGCTTTACATTTGTCGCTCCACTTTTCACTTGTTTTCTCTCCCCGTTTGATGTCATTATAAACAAATAAAGTTAAATATGGGATGTATTATAAATGTAAGGTTTTCAAGTGATAAAGTGTCACAAACGTTTTATGCTGAAACACCAACATTACATCTGTGAACATTATCCTGTATGTATCAAGAACTAGGCAAACAAAACAATGCATATCTAGAGTGCACTCTGTGGGGAAGTAACTTGAGAAGTTACACGTTACAAACTTTTTCATGTTTGCGATCATAGGTTAGTTCATGGCGGAAGACACACTATGCACAATTAAACAACAACGCGGACGAAGAGAAGATTATATTTATTAGCGTTTCCTTTATCTGTTATATATTTGCTAAAAATCCAATCGTCATCAATAGTACCATAACCACAATAGTTGATGTTGTTAATGTTACAATCTTAGAACTACTTCGCTTCATCCAGGCGAACGTTCTGGCCTAGAAAGACAACAGTGGAAGATAAACTCTATGGATCGCTGAGTGAACTAAAAAAGACTGTTAGATTCATACAAGAGACAACATTGCAGTTATAAACATATTTCAGGCGAACGAAAGAAGAAGAAGAAGAATCTCATTGCTGTATATTTAGAACATTAGCGGACTGACACATTTGTAAATTAAAAAAAAAAAAAAAAGACCATGGAGCCAAATTTTCTAGCTGAAAAATTACAAGTAACAGAAGACAAACTTTATTGAAAGGTCTAGAAGGTCACCTGTTCAACAAGATAGTCGTTATCTATTGCAGAGGACTGGACAAGCTGCCATCTTTATACTCAGAACAGGAAGGAAGCAATGAACTCAATCGTCACATGTACACGAAAAGGAAGATATGGTATATACAAATGTGTACATGCTTCACATTGCAGATTACACATGTGTACATGTGGACAAGCACTTCATATTGCAGAATACACATGTGTACATGTGGACAAGCACTTCATATTGCAGATTACACATGTGTACATGCGGACAAGCACTTCATATTGCAGAATAAACATGTGTACATGCGGACAAGCACTTCATATTGCAGATTACACATGTGTACATGCGGACAAGCACTTCATATTGCAGAATAAACATGTGTACATGCCGACAAGCACTTCATATTGCAGAATACAAACCTTACCATCTTCAAGTGCCGTTTCGGTAAGCGTTTGTTTGTCATGGTTTACCTTCTCACACGAAGAGTACAGTTTTGGAACAAGTTTGTATTCTTTACTCAATTGTCCCAGATGACCGGCCATTAATGTATTTATCTTGTTTTCTCCCCTTGGTCTTATGCCAACAGTTTTGTCAAATTTAAGTTTATTTCTCCCCATAAGATGCCAATAAATCTTTAACGTCCACGTCCAATTTCTATAATTAATATAAACTTGTATGTGTTTCTTGCAGGTGTCTCATGTATTTTTTCCCTGTCAATCCATGGTATTCTTTGCATTTTCTTCAGATGTTTATCATGGTGTCTGCTTATTATCAGTGTTTCCGATGCATATATTAGTTCCAGTTTTATATCACTTCAACACTTTATTTTTGTTCTCACTGCAACTGACAGCATGCTATTGGTGAGAATGGTTTCCAGAAAGAATGATTGAAATAAACATATATCTTTATCTGTGCTGTATTGACTATACTAAGGCATTTGGTAAGGTCAAACTCGAAAACAAATAGAATGTTGGATATGTTAAACATTGATGCCACAGATCTGAGAATAACAAAAAACATGTATTGGCAATAAAGTTAAGCTATGAGAAATGACAACCAGTTGGAACTTTTAAACACTTTAAAAATGTTATGTATGTACTTATGTTTCGTATGATTATTCGATCTGTTTAACTTACATAAAGAAATAGTGAGCTCTATACAAGACATACCGGGTATATTAGTGGGGGAGGGGGGGGGGGGAACGGGGCAAAATGCAAACAATCTGCATTATGCTGATGACAATTCTTTAGTCACTGGAAATTAAATGCAGTTACAAGAAATATTAGATATAGCGCAACAGAAAGACAAAACAAAGGACCTAGTACTAATAACAGAACTACAGAAGTAATGGCCATTACAAAGAAAAATTATATTCCCAAATGAACATCAAAGTGAGTGGGAGACAATCTGAAACGGTTTAATGTATGTAAGTATTTGGGTACGTCATATATATTATAGCACATTTATCCAATAATATCTTTCCAGTTTTTGTTTTTAAACACCCTGTATTTAGTCTTAGTTATTTTCTGTGAGCTCACTCATTTGTCTGTGCATTTTTTTGGTATCTTAATAGAATTTAATTTAATTTTCTTGCACTGCTCGTTTTACCCACATTTTTTTGTTGTTGCCTTCACACATTTATCTTTTATTTCTTTCTTTATCCTAGCGTATTCTTGTTTGTCATATTTACTCTGTTTTCTTTTGCCCATCAACATTCAGATTTCTTCAGTCATCCATTTTTTCTTAGCTATTTGCCGGTCAAAGTTGTTTGTTTGTAATATTCATGTAATATTTCTTTACTTACGGATCTTTATTACGAATATTAATACTTGTGTCGCGGAAATTATCGGAGTTGTCGATCGATGAAAGACTGTCGCGCCATTCGTCTACAGGCGGCCGCCATCTTTTGATGTTGGAGACAGACTGTTCTGACGGGCGTCGGCAAGATCTTTTGTTGTGGGGGAAACAGGTCTCCAGATCACAAGACGGCAAGACTTTTTGGAGTACCGGGAACAATTACCCAGATTAAAGCGGGACAGCCGGCCAGTTGTTTACATCGAGTCGAAAAAGGAGAGAGAAAAATAGCTTCTCGACGCCTAGTGTCTAGTCAGATATGTGACGTCATTCAGACACAGTATTAAAACAGTCTGGACAAACAACTTTGACCGGAGTCTACCAAATGTTTGAGGCAACAAGGACGTGTGTGATGTTCCTGGTTTGATTATGGAGAGAGACTACAGTGTCTTATGTTGATTTACATCGGCGGACATTTATCCATTGTGTGATTTAGTAGTCTCAATTTCAAACAGGAATAAATATATGGTATTTAATTAAATAGACCCAAATTAGATTATTCTTAGGAATCGAGTGTAGTAATGTGCGTTGTAAGAACGTATTATAAGAGCGTCGGCAGCAATAGGCTATCGCGTTGCTTAAACTAGCTAGTGTGAGATATCAATTAACTCAGTGAGTTAAGAACAATGTAGTGGGATGATATTTAGGGAGATTGAGGATGGTTGGGGGGATAAAGGAAATGTCAAATGGTGGGATCTTCCAGTAGGGTATCTACTGGGTTTATGTACTTTTCCTTTAGTCTGTCCTTGTCTTACCATGACTCAGACCGATGTGATGAGCTCCTCTGCCTTATGACAGAGTTTAGTTCTCTGTTATATATCTGAGTGCTACCGTTGGCCCACACTCACCTAATAAAGGTCGGAATCGGGTTGCTCTCACCAGGTGTGTTCTCTCTTCAGGTTCCACTATGTTTTCCAAAAAGCTAGCGGAAAAGTCATAGAAGATGATTATGGCTCGATCATTGAAGGCAGTTTTTACTCAGGGGCCTTTGCACTGGGCCCATAACCCAGAGGGTCTTCAAGCACCTGGCCTCTGCTGAGCAGGAACCGATGATCATCTAAGAGTGATTCCTCAGTGGTAGTTATCAGCTTGTAAAGTGAAGATAACTTACAATACCATCAGTAACAGGAACAATAGTAGTTATATGGAGAAATTGAAAATTAACATTTGCGTTTTTCCAAATGGTGAATTCCTGTGAGATAATTATCAATTAACATTGCGTTTTTCCAAGTGGTGAATTTCTGTGACATATTAACTACTAACATTTAGTTTCAAAGTGACAGTAAACATTTATTTTATTGTACAAGGGTTATCAGGACACAGAACTTTTAGTGACATAGTAGTTACACTGTGTGTGTCAGATTCATGGTCAGTATCGGACTATATCCACTATTGGTGACCAGGCATCCGGACTATCCAAGAGCCACTGGAGGAAGTCAACATCTGGCCAGAGAGACGCATCATTTGGTGAGGTCCTTCTGTACTTGATCTATGGTGCTGTGGTGTGGCCGGTACAGTGATGAGGCAGACTTTGATCCTGAGCTGTTCGGTCTGATTCTGCATACACTCTAGATTATACGACAGACATTCTACACATACACTTTGCACATACCTGACACTTTTCTTTGTTAAATTAATTTGTCATTATTTTTAAGCTAGAGTTGTGTAGTATGTTTTGGAAAAGAATGAGAGGGGACATGGTCCAGTGGTAAGAAGAAGAAGAAGAAGAAGAAGAAGAAGAAGAAGAAGAAGAAGAAGAAGAAGAAGAAGAAGAAGAAGAGAGAGAGAGAGAGAGAGAGAGAGAGAGAGAGAGAGAGAGAGAGAGAGAGAGAGAGAGAGAGAGAGAGAGAGAGAGAGAGAGAGAGAGAGAGAGAGAGAGAGAGATCCAGAGACTGACGGGGTGTTGTAGACAGAAATCCAGAAGATCCTCAAGATAATGATATGGGGTTAAAAGAATGTGGGTGTTGATTCCCCTCCCCCCAGGGGCGACACTTATTACGACAACTTGTATATTGGATTCAAGTGAAGTGTCGTTTCTAAATAGACTGTTCGGTATTGTCAACAGTTTATAACTACGTTAGTTAGTTAGTTAGTTAGTTAGTTAGTTAGTTAGTTAGTTAGTCGACAGATCATCTTCACTGCACATCGAACCATTCAGTCCATAAGTGCTCGCATCCCCTCCTCAGCAAATCCCGCAGCGTGTAGCGGCTAACAACACCAGTTCTGTGTTGGTTCATCAATCTGCTTTGGCTTCCTGCGCAGTGTTCTCGTTTGGCCACCCCTCTTTTAATTTGCTGTTCTCGCAGTCTGGCCATGGTTGTAGATTCACAGTCATCACTTGGTTCACACAAAAGTCTTACTTCTCGTAGAGCATTCAGAATGTCCATGGCGCGACCGCCCTCCACCATAGCCTCACCTGCGAGCTTGTCAGCCCGCTCATTTCCTTGTAATGTAACATGCACATTTCATGAATGAAAGATGAGTGATTGAAAGGGCCGAATGTAAGACGGGTCTGCGTGCCCAATTTGTTACCCTTTTAAAATAAAGTTTGTTCGTTCGTTCGTTCGTTCGTTCGTACTCCAGCATGCCCTGGCACGAATCTAATCTTTGCCAGCCGAGACCGCTCCAGAAACAGCAACCATTCTCTTCGGATCCATCCCACCTCTATCCTCTTGATCATGCTCATTGAGTCGCTAACATGCCCTAGTGAATGTCTGTGTCTCGAGCCATGTTATTGCTTTACTTACTGCCATAACTTCCATAGTCAGGCTACTTGTGGTTTCAGTGAAAGCACAAGAGTCTTCTTTCACAATTCTCCTTCCGGCCCGAGCCGTAAAGGCCCATGAGCTTCTCACATGTCGGACGACCGACCCATCTGTGTAGATGACAGCATCACCGTCTAGCGAATTCTCAAAAATCAACGCTTGTACTTCAGCCTCCACAGCAGCCGGATTTTCTTGTCTGCATTTTCTATCTAGTTGGATGCAAACTGAAAAGGATGTACAGAAATCTGTTGGCACTTGTACCCACTCCTCGCCAGGTTCTAAGTCCTCAAGTAAACACACCTGTTGAAGAATGTCTTCGGCTTGACCCATCCACGACCGTCCTCTTTTTAACCTGCTGCCCTTCACCATCATAATTTCACTATGCAGTGGATGTTGTGTGTTTGCGTTAACTCTGAGGTAGGCGCGTGCTCTGCAAACTTGTATTCTGTCTTCAATGGTTGGAAAATCATGAAGGTAACGCATCACTCTGCATGCTGTATCTCTTGTACATCCAAGAATAATGCGCATAGCTTCATTCTGTATCCTTTCCATCCTTTCTATCTGCTTACGGCTGAGAGTCAGGATTGCTATCGAGTACTCAAAAACAGACATGACCAGCCCCTCGTACAGAAGACATAGATGGCGCTGCTCACAGTTTGCTGCCGCCATCACCCGCATCGGAGCCAAACCCCACTTAGCCTTTGTTATCACCTGGTCTATGTGCTCATTATAAGCAAGCCTTCGATCAAACCGTATGCCCAGGTAATTCATTGCCTGCGTTCTTTCCACCGTATCTGAACACAGCTTTACAGTTAGTGTTGGAGTGTTGACAATATGATTATTCAACGAGAACCAAGTCACTGTTGCCTTTGGTGGGTTGACCATTGCCCCAGCTTCATCATATCAAGTTGGGATTGAGTTAGGTTTGTAGTTCCACGGCAATTTGATCTCTATCCTTACCCTGATGATACACTAAAACGTCATCGGTATATGACAATGTCCTACCAGGTCCAGTGATCTGCTCACTGGTGATTCTCACTGTGTAGGCGTTGAACAGTACCGGAGATAATGGTGATCCCTGTGGTAGGCCAGGATATATTGTTGTTGGTTCCAAGACCAACTGCCACATCTAAAAACTACTTTCCGTTGGAAGAGGGCTGCAGCGATCCAACTAAGGAGGAATGGACTTATTTTGAGTTCAAGAAGCTGAAGCAGTAAAAAATCCAATGGTACTCTGTTGTACGCGTCCTCAAGATCAATCGCTGCAGCAAAGGTTTCATGCCTGAGTGGAAACCTTCATAGACATCATGGGCAAAAACTGCTGCATTCGTCCAGGTTTCTCTTATTGGACGGTACCCACCCAGGGTAGGTGGGAAAACACCTTGCCTCTCTAGCTGGCTTGATATTTTCCTGGCAATTAACTTCTCCAGCAGCTTGCCTATTGTATTCTGCATGGATATAACTCTAAATCCCTGAATTTGTGTGTGGTCTTTGCCAGGCATCGGCAAGGGAATCAGATAGCTGTGTAACCACTCCTCCTTGATGCTAGCACTCCCGATACTGTTGTTGTACATGTCTGCTAGTTTCTCTAGCTCGTTGTCGGTACATCTATTGATGTCGTCGTATCTTATGCCATCAGGCCCTGGAGCGCTGTTTTTTGATCGTCGAAGCACAGCCTTGATTTCTTACACTGTCACTGTGTCTACATCCGAAGTGTTCTGGGCCTTGCACCTGTCTGAGGTGACCTCCTTGGCAAGATTCCTGCCTCACATGTCTGTCTGGTTGCTCTGCTCTAGATAACGTTCAAAGAGGGCTTTGCCCTTGTCTTCGTCAGTCCTCTGTCAGATGAGGTTAGCACCTTGGAAGTCAGAAATGCTCTTATTCTTGACTACCCCACTCATGCTTTTATGTAGTCGCCAGAACAATTTAAGTGACTTGTCTGTTCTTACTCTTTGACACATCTCTGCCCATTTTTCACTTCTAACCACCTTGGCCAGTTCTTTTTAAATAGTTTTTTAAATTTACCTTTGTATGCATCTCTCTTTCTAAGTGCACGCAGGGACTAGGATGGCCATATCTGCTCTTCTTGGCATTTTGCCATCTCCTTACAGCACTACGCTTATCCACCCAAGCCCTCTCCACCTCGAAATTCCACCAAGGTGGCTGCTCCCAGCTTTTTTTCCTGCTCTGAAGCTTTCTGCACTTGTCACGTCTTATTTTACTCACTACATCTTGCCCTGTACTGTCATACTGGAAAGTCTTGACCGTTAGCTTGTGCTGCCTGGTTCTGCCTTTCTCCACCAATATGCTGCAAGGGTGGTGGTCGCTGCCGTGGTGTCCTAGGACACCCCATCTACACACTGTAGTGAGTAAAGGAGAAACCAGCACCAGATCAATAGCACTGTCCTCATCGCCTGGAAGGCTTGCTATCCTGGTGACACAGCCACTGTTGATACAAACCAGGTCAATGGTTTCAAGTGCAGTCTCGAGCTCCTCCCCTGTGTGTTGGAGGAAATGTTTCCCCATGATCTGTCTTTAGCGTTGAAATCGCCACAGAAAATAACATTTCTCTCGTGATCTAATATGTCACTTAAGCACTGCCACTTCTGGGAATCCATACTCGCGTTGCGGGCATAAACATTAACCAATATGAGTGGTAGACTGGAATGAACTCTTAAAGTCTGTATGTGTATATCGTCACTGTCCCAACTGGACATGTCTAGCTCTGACGCAACTATGCTGTCGCGAATGAGAATCGCAATTCCCAGATGTCGTCTGTTCATTAACTTGGCAGAAATTACTAAAGAGCCACCGTACTACCGCGGCTCACAATTAATATGTACTTTTTTAACAATTTAATGAAGACATTAACAAAAATGTCGCGTGTCCTTTGCAGGACGACGCAATTAACGCCAACCCTAAGTTGCTTTACTAGACAGTTTTAAGTTCAGTAGTTTGTCATTGCTTTCTGGAAAAGAGGTCAACATTTAAGTCCAACTGACCAGCGTAGGAAACAACCCCACTATACCGGCCATCAGCACTCTGGTAGTTTAAGAGCAAGTGCGCTTATCCATTTGGCCACGCTGATGCCATATAGTAAGTGCAAACAAGAATGACGTCATATGAATTAGAGAGAAATCCTAGACGCCAAATACGATAAAAAACTAAGGGACGCGTTGGAAACACGAGAAACGTCACAGAGCGATTAGCCCAACAACGGCAGGCTTATGGTGAAATGGAAACGAGAAGGCAGTGCAATTTTGGATGTCACTAAATCGAACTGGCCTGATGGTTACTTGGCATTAAACCAGTGGCGGAATATTACTAACTGACAAGAGGCTTAGCAACATGATGCAGAATATCGCCACGAATAAATGAACCAACAGCAAGAGGAAATAGCTGTATTTTCCAGAGCGGCAAGGATTGTGACCGATGGAGAGAGAGAAGGATATTAGAGGACGAATAGCCTACTATGTAAACAGTTTATAATAACAAGGTTTGTGATCTTTTCTAATTATTATAAGATGCAAATAAGACTTACTGCGGACCTGGTGGAACAGGCCCTGTAAGTTGCCCAATAATAATTGTTTGACACGCTAAACCTTGTCTGCTGTAGAATATATTAAACGGCAGTATTGCTTGCTTAACGTCAAAGAATCCAATCTCGTCAATTTAGTTCATATTGCTGTTTGATGTATTGGATCGAGCCGGGAATACCTTTTGTTGAAAGTTATCAGTTCATAATTACGGAATAACCCTGACAGCAGCAGTATGGCAGCTGACTTCTAATAAACATATAGGAAAGTAGACAATATATCAGAATAACAATACAACCATTTTGGTTATTTGTCATAATCATTTAAACAGACAACTGTTTATTCAATTTATTAACAAATAAAGAAAGAAAGAAATATCTGTTACAATCCCATGCATAAAAGACGAGACATGTAGCTGAAGTGGCTAATATATTTGTAGGAATAAACCAAAAGCTGAAGTTTATATATATATATATATTAAGAAAAGTCGCTAACTTGTGGTAAGGCTGACACAGTCCAATTTAACTTGATATTGTAATATTGCTTACACAGTCTAATATATACTGAGTTTGTGATATAGCTGACATAATTTAATCTTTACTGAACTTGTGTTATGGCTGATATAGTCCAGACTATACTGCACTTGTGATATGGTTGATATTGTTGTTGTTGTTTGCATACCCTTTACAGGACATATTGTGTGTATATTGTTGTTGTTGTTTGCATATCCTTTACAGGACAAATTGTGTGCGTGCGTGGGTGCGTGCGTGCGTGCGTGCGTGCGTGCGTGCGTGTGTGTGTGTGTGTGTGTGTGTGTGTGAACGAAAAGCTGAAATGGCCTTTATCTTTTATCTATGTAGGAATAAACCGAAAGCTCGACAAAAAAAACGTTCGCCCCTTAAAGAAGAAACACGCACAGTCAGAGGATACAACGTGATTGACTACTACAGAGTAGAAAAGTAAATTAGTAAAGGAATCATTGTCAGGATTTCAGATATATTGGGTATATGGTGCTAGTCTGATATATGTTTAGACTAACAAGCACGCGATGAGGCGATGTGGTCAATATCACACAATACTGAATTTGTGATCTGGCTGATATTGTCTAAACCAGTGTTTCCCAACGTGGGGCTCACGCCCCACAGGGGGGCAATTTGACTGTTAAGGGGGGCAATTCGAAAATGGAAGAAATCGGCTGAATATAACAAAACGGGGAGACTTGAGACTGAAGTTAACTAAATTGGAACCTGACATAAGATCTCTTTGCAGCAAGCATCAAGCGCAAGGATCTCACTAAATTTAAATAATAAATAATTACTAATAATTAAAATAATATAGAAAAATCTTTCATTAAAATTATTTTGTACTTGAATTTCAGTTCTCCATTATATGTTTTGAAAATTTACTTACTGTGTTTGCTCAATAATTACCTAGTGATTTCTTCCTAAAACCTATCATTCAAGTTTCTTTAGTGAACATTTCAAATTTTGAATATTAAAAATAATGTATATGTTGAGGGAGGGGGGGGGGGCATGGGGCAGGGGAGGGGGGCAATATGAATTTTAGAAAGGCTTAAGTGGGGCATGGTACAAAAAAGGTTGGGAAACACTGGTCTAAACTATACTGGGTTTGTGATAAGCAGAACATAGTTTATTGTGTACTATTCGCAATCTAAATATGATGGCATGATTGTCGCCTTTATTCCCCTTACAATGTTCTACTACACATGCTAGGCTGGATCGACTTAGGGAGTCCTTGTCAATGAAAATAAAAATCCAATCTCGAAGGAGATTCGAACATATGCCCACCGTGTTGACAGGCAAGCCTGCTACGACTTCGCTACCTCCGTTCCATTACTAAAGAGCACCTAAAATAAAAATAAACAGGTACAGATGAAATAAAAAATGCAGCCCCAAAATAGTAAAATAAGAATTGCAAATCAAGCAGATATTGGAATAACGCATGCAATTAATTTACTCCTAAAACTAAAGCCGTGAATAACACTCATCGCAAGCAACAACAGCCAGGCTCGTAGTACTAATCTAACAACCACACATAGAACACACAACAATTGTGAATGCTTTGAAAACGACAGAAGACAACATACTAACGCAGAAGCTAGTAATCAAATGATCTTAACTCTTACAGGACTGGGATTTTCTCATTATTTGACTGCAGTTTGTTTGTGACTCTTTCAGTTTTCATATACATTCAAAGATAATGACTTATTGCATAAGATACTTTTCATTTTCTGAAATGCAGCTGTGGCTTGCCCTATTACTTTCTTAATCTCTGTTGTGCACCTTCCATCTGACGTTATAAATGCCCTTAGGTATTTAAAGTTACCCACTTGTTTAAGAATGGTCCCTTCTATTTACATTTCACATTTCGTATCACCTTTCTCATTGTTATTGTTTTCTTGGTATTCAATGAGAGTCATTACTACAGTGTCCAACAATTGTTGTAGATCTTCTGCATTTTCCGCCACCAATACTGTGTCACCTGTATAACGTAAAATATTTATATTATATCCTCCAATTAGTATTCCTGACTTCTCTTTGATCTCTCTCATTATTACTTGACTATAGAAAAAGATGCCTTGAAGAGATTAGAACAAGAATTGCCATTGCGAAGGTAGCCTTTTGCAAGATGAAAAACATACTGACCAACAAAAATATATCAATTGAAAATAGAAAAAGAGTGTTGACATGCTACATAGAACCTATACTTTTCTATGGATGTGAAGCTTGGACAATGAGCAGTCAGGCTGAAAAACATCTGATGGCTGTAGAAATGTGGTTTCTGAGGAAAATGCAAAGAATACCATGGACAGATAGAAAAACCAATGAACAAGTCCTTCAAGAAACAAATGAAGATCGTAAACTGATTAGAGTCATTAGACGTAGACAGTCAACATTTTTTTGGCATGTTATGAGAAGAAATGAATTGGAGAACTTGGTGACAACTGGCAAGATCTAAGGGAAGAGACCAAGGGGAAGACCTAGAAGCAAATACCTGGATGGCTTGGCCACATGGCGTGGTTGAGACAGGAACACTTAGCTGATCCACGACTCTGGTGATCGAGTGAGATGGCAGAAAATGGCCGCCCACGCTTACCGGCATGGCACATGATGGATGGATGGATAGAAAAAGAAGACATCCGGTGACAAAATACATCACTGACGTACTCCTAGCTTTATTTGTTCATAATTGCATTCTTTATTTCCCATGTTAATTGCTGCTGCTTGGGTCCAGTAAATATTCCTTTTTATTCAGCGATTTACCCAACAATGTTGGTATCGTGGATATGCATTCGAATTCGCGAAGCAGGTTTATGAAACTGACCATGTTTCCTTAGCGACTCTATGAACATGCTCTAGAGGATAGAGATGGGGGGTCCGAAGAGAATGGTTGCTGTCTCTGGAGCGCTCTCGGCTGGCAAAGATTAGTTTCATCTTCGTGCCAGGGTATGCGGGAGTACAAGGGAATGAGTGGGCTGACAAGCTCGCAGGTGAGGCTACTGTGGAGGGCGGACGCGCTATGGACCAGGCTGACATTCTGAATGCTCTACGAGAAGTAAGACTGCGAGAACAGCAAATTAAAAGAGGGGTGGCCAAACAAGAACACTACGCAGGAAGCCAAAGAAGACTGATAAACCAACACAGAACTGGTGTCGTTAGCCGCTACACGCTGCGGGATTTGCTGAGGAGGGGATCCGAGCACTTATGGACTGAATGGTTCGATGTGCATTGAGGATGATCTGTCGACTAACTAACTAACTAACTGACCTGGTCTCGCATATCGATCCAGCTTAACACGGAAACCAGGAAATCGCTAAGGAAGTAAAAGTTACCGGTGTGGTATTCATCATTTACCCCTCGAGTGTTGATTGGTGTTTACAAATATTAGGCTAACACCATGAACCCAATACGTCACGAGATGAGTACACTGGATCCTTTACTTTTTACATTATTGACTCACACTTCACACCCCAACGGCGATATGCTGCCATGGAGCTATCTTTTGTTTATGTATATCTCATCATCTCATCAGATTCCTCTTGTACCTTGCGGTGTCGAGGTGAAGCATAAACAGCGGGAGAATGCCCGTGTATGGGCTTCATATATCGAGGTTCCCACAGTCTCTGTAATTCCCTCTATTCATCGTTTACGTGGCCGGCCTCTTTCCCTGCTTCCGTCGGGTCTGTACATCATTGATTGTTGAGGTATACTCTTAGTCGGTAATCTAGTTATATGGCCAAACCATTTAACTTGCTGTTTTCTGATAAAATCTAGCGCTGCTATAATCCAAACATTATTCCTGATTTCTTCATTCTTTATTTTATCTCTTCTTGATACATTGAGTATTCTTCTCAGGAATCTCATTTCTGTTTTTGTGATTTTTCTTTTCCCTTTTTCTGTCATTGTCCAGGTTTGGAATTGGTAGCATAGAGTTCTGTAAGTTGCATATCCCTTACAGAACGTTGCAGTCAACACAAGCATTTTTCAGCTGTTGTTGATGTTCTTGGCAAGAGTACGCTCAGAAATGTTTCGTTTGCGTTTGGTTGTAAAGAGTCACATTTATAGCACACAGATAGCTCCATAAGTGTCTTAGTCTTCACCTGTGTTGCACTCAATAGCAATCTCCGCACTGCCAGTTGTGATGTTCAGTATAACTCGAAAGGACCACATACAAATATGGCGTGTCAACTCTGATATATGGACATGAGCAGGTCTTGTTGTTTCCTATAATCAGCTTCACTTCTTCATGAATGATGAAAGAAATAATTACTTAATATTTACATTGGATGAACTCTCTTGTTGTAAAATCCGTGTGCTATGTTTGTAAAGTAGCCTTTCAGGATTGATCTGAACTGTTTGTCCTGCAACACGTAGACGAAGAAATTGATCCAGGTGTGAAAGAGTGACACGTTTTTAGCAAGTACAGAAGCCTGGCTGTATGTGAAGAAAGCATCGCCACTTCTTACATAATTGTAAATGTTGAAACAAACATTTGGGGTCACAATCGCAAAATACGTTCCAAATACAGTAACGGGCATACGAACAATGTTCCAGTTAATTGTTCGATTTGTCGATGGCACACCGCTGCTCTTGGCGAGCACTGTAGATTTAAGAATAGCCAAACATTGCCGTCGGATGATAGCAGCAATATGCATGTACATGAGCAACAACACGATGCCTAAAGTAAAGTGGACGCTAGCATCGATAGTGGCCAGGCCAAAGGAAAACTCGAAGTAGTCATGTTGGCAGAATGTAATGACATGCACAGCAGATAATAAGGAGACGATCCATGATAATATCAGACAACATGACGTTGATTTATTTGTCACCACTCGTTGATGTACAAACGGCCAGGCCACATACAGCCAGCGTTCCAGGGAGATAAAGAAATGACTGCAGCGACTGCTAATCATGCTAAATGATATTATATAATAATATGCACATGTAACATTATGTGATATCTCATAACGTATAATACATGCTATCGTGGCCACGAGTATATCAAATAGCGAGGCATATATGATGTCACTGACAGCCAGCGAGGCCATCAACACGTTTGGAAATGTGTGAAGACATTTATTGCAAGCAATGACAGCGAGAATTGTTACATTCAAAAATATAGACACACTCAAAACTATAACTTCCATAATGGAATATATCTGAAAAATATTTGTCGGTTGTACAGAGACATTACTGTTGGTACTGTTCATATTTAAACGTTACTGTATGAATTTTGACGAACAAGTCCGGCTGAGTGATTTTAACTTGTTCTTTATCCTTCACATGAACTAGATAGTTGTTGACTAATCTCTCTTACGAATAGTTGTCCACTAACATAATCGAAGAACACGTCATGCAGGTATAGCCGCTTACATAACGTGGAAAGTTTCACTAAGTATACAAGTACGACTTTATAATCCGTTGTGTCACATAAACATTGAAGCACAAGCTTTTTAGTCAGTTACTTTACTATTTCGTGAAAGAATTGTATACAGTTTTCAACACTAGCTTATGTGTCAAAATACCTAAATTGCCACGATTTGTTGGACATTATAATTGACCGTGTTTAACTTTGATATCAATGTCATCCCCAATTCACACCGAGATCTGGCCATACTAATTTATTGACCACACATTTTAGACCCAGTTAGACAAACGAAAACAAACTGCGACACTAATTGAATAGAAAATTACTCGAGCGGTGGTTTATTTATTCATGTGATAGCTTTTTGGTTAACTTGTTTGGTTACTTTGGGTCCTCGACGGTACTATGGGGAATGTAAACTGTGTTTAGATTCTCCATGTGTGATCTATGCGACCGAGGCATTTAGGAAATATCCGTCTGCAATGAAATACAACGAACGAACGAAAATCTTTATTTTCAAAGGGTTAAGAATTGGGCACTCAGGCCAGGCTGACATTCTGCTCTTCTTCTCTATTTCCTCTCATACATTCTTTCATTCAACATCACTTATGAGGCACATTTTTGACAACAAAAGAAAAATAAGCATTAAAATGCATGAAAAATAATCAATAACAAGTGTATACAAGGTGTGGACTGCGCCTGGCCCTGTAGCCAGCAGGGTTAGGATCGGCTAGCCTCTCCCAGGAGCGGTGACAAGTGAAAATTAGTAGCCTGCCGATGACCTGCAGGCCAAATTAAAAGAAAAAATAAAGACATAAAATAGCAACCACCTCGAAGAAAAATTCAGATAATGATCGCGCCTGGAGGCAACCATGCTAGCGACTACGATACCGCGGCTCATTGGCCTTAGTGAGCGGATGTCTACATTCTTAATGTTAGTTAGTTAGTTAGTCGCGGTTCCAACTTCACGGCAAAGGGTAGCCCGATTATGCTCTGTTCCTGTGAAAGTGAATATCACACAAAATGCTCCCCACTGCCTCATCTGAAAAGAGAAACAGACAGGTGTCTCGACAAACCAACAGCCTGCACAGATGTACTATGCTTAATTCTGCTGCCAGAATGCCAATACAAAAGTCCGCCACAAAAACTAACAATTCATCGTCGATGGAAGCATTAGAAAACCAACAGTCACACATTATGCATAAGGCAATCCGACGGGTCGCCATTTTTCTGAACATGCAGTTCACGCTACGAAACAACCACAAACAGTTGTAAAAGCTCTCCACACGAAATTGTTTCTCATTTGTCATCACAGTGTCGCTCCACGCACTCAACTCAGTAGCAGGGCGATGGAACCGTGCATACCTGTCCAACATGAGGAAAATGCGTATGCAAACCGTATGTACAAGCATAAACACTCCATAGGCAATAACAGCTCAGCCGCCTATCCTCCATATTTGGGGATCGGATGTCTACACTCTGAATGTGTAACTAGCTAGCATAAAAACAAATTATCTAAATGTTGAACCAGTTAGCAAAAGAGCACTTTCAGTGAATGTGAACCAGTTATCTGAAGAAAAGATGTTGAACCAGTTAGTTGAACAGAATATGCAGTAAATATTTAACCCAGCAGGTTGAAGATAAAATTCCAAAGAAAGAGAAGGCAGGGGGTCCTTCACTAAAATAAAAGAAACGACTCACATAAAAAGAAAGGTTACAAATTATGGAAAGATCTTAAACTGAAGAAATATGATCACATGTAAACTGCAGTGATCATTTTATTACCTTTAATGGAAGAATGGTCCAGATGTTTCCTTTACATTTCGGTGACTGGTTACGAGTGGAAATTGGCGACACACACACACAAAACATACATACCACCTTTCTCTGTCTGTCACTCTCTCTTTCTGGCGCTTTCTGCCCCCCCCCCCTCTCCATCATCTCTCTCTCTCGTTCTCTTTCTCTCTCTCTCTAAATATGTGTGTGTGTGTGGGGGGGGGGGGGGTGATTCCCCCCCCCCCTTTTGAAGTCGTGCTTATGCCCTTAAATATACTCATATGTCACTTTACATTTCTCGATTAGACTGTGTCTATATTTGGTTTCAGATTTCCAGATTTGGAATCACAAATACTTGAACCACTACACACCTTTCTTGCACACGGAAGATGGGCACCATTCTCTACTATTCCCTGTTTTAAATACAGTTCTGTCTCAATATGTATATTTTTGTTATATTTACAATACTGTTTGTAGTGATGGTGGTGTTTGTCCATCAAGAATGATGATGACCATTCATTTCATCCAGTGGGGTTGAAAGTATGGCGCCGTGAGTTCTAAGATGGCTGGCAAGGCCCATTTTGGCTCAAAATGTTCTTTGGCAATGTGGGCAAAGAATGCTTGACGTTCCAGGAGGAGGATCTTTTGCAGTCCTGTTTGCTGCACAAGTGACTACACCCTTGCGTAATGATGTACGCCATGAAATTCGGACTTTGGCAGCAGTCTCCCAAGTTTCGTGATGAATTTCAAAACTTTTAGTGAGATCTTCAGAGTGTCGTTAAGACGTTACTTCTGACCGCCTTGGGAGCGTTTACCACAACGCAGGTGCCCGTAAAAAATTCGTGTAGGGAGCCTGTGATCAAATCAAGTCAAATCAAATCAAATCAACTTTATTAGGGTCACAAATTGGGCGCGCAGGCCCGTCTTACATTCGGCCCTTCCAATCACTCGTCTTTCGTTCATCAAGAGCATTATACATTTACATAGGAAGATAAAATAAACATTGTGAAATGAATGTTGTAAACATAAACAAGGCTAATTACCATGTTATGAAGCCCATCTCCCACCTATCCATACATCACCCCACCCACACAACACCCCCACCTACCCACACACACTTGCACCAAGGGACACATACACACCCCCACCTACCGACACACACGCACACCAAGGGACACATACATACCCCACCAACCGATCCATCCCCCTCCCGCACATCCCCCACCCACACACACTGCCCTCACCTGATCCCCCAACCAAAACACACTCGCCACCCACAAACATTCCCCCACCAACCCACGCCCATCCACATCCTAACCCACACATCCCACGCCCATCCACATACACATACTACCCCACACATCCTCTCCCCACCCACACCTCAAACCACCCATCCCCCAGCCACATCTCCATCGACAACATATTCCCCACCCATGCAAACAATCCCCCACCAACCCACACATCGCACATCCACTCACACATTCTCAAACCATACACACACATCCCCACCAACTGACATGTCCCTACCCCCACCCCCCCCCCCCCACACACACACACACACACATCTCTCTAACCACCCATACATCCCCAATCCACTAACACACACCCCACCACCCACACCCCACCACCCACACATACAACTTCCACCCACCCACACATGCCTTAACCTAATCCCCCACCACACAATCCCCCTTTCTGACATGCGAGTTAGGTGACCGGCCCAGCGAATCTGATGCTTCAACAGTAAAATGTGAATACTGGGCATGGACGCTCTTTCTAGTACTTCAGTGTCGGGGATCTTGTCTTGCCATTTAATCTTCAATAGCTTCGTAAGGCAGACTGTGTGGAAGTGGTTTAATTTCCTGGCGTGTCGCTAGTAAAGAGTCCAGATTTCACAAGCATATAGCAGTGTAGATAGTACGACTGCTTTGTAGACTTTCAGCTTTGTTTGCAGGCTTATTCCATTTCTATCCCACACAATCTTGTACAGTCCGCGAAAGGCCCCACTAGCCTTGGATATTCTTGCATTCATTTCGCCATCAATTGTGGCAGCTTGGGACACAGTGCTGCCAAGATAGGTGAATTTGTCCACAACAATTAGTATGATCATTCACTTTGAAATCGGTACGGTGTGATTAATCCCTGGATCTGGCTGGTATATAACTACAGTATTCTCTAAGTTGATACTGAGCCCAAAGTTGGAACAGACATATTTTTGGTAGTCCTGTCTTGATGTTCTTGAAAAGAATGTCAATAAGTTAAAAACATACGAATTATGTAGTATTTGAAAACTAATTTATGATATATGTTTCTTAAAGTTAATTTATTATTTTATTTTTCATGTTTCCCACATTATGATGTCTAATTACCCTGAGAGATCTGTGTAAGGCATTACATGTGTGTGTGTGTTTGTTCTTTCTCCGTGGGATCAAAACATGCCTAATTGTATCATTTCGCATTGTCACATACTGCAGTAATCATGATCTCTCTTATATTGGACGCATACTAGAGATAGATATAATTTAACCCATTATTTTCACCGCAGTTGGTTAGCTCACTACCATTTTACAAGCAAAACATCTAGGCCAACAGCTATTGTCCAACAGATCCGACGTCTAGACAAGATCTTGCTCTATAGACAAGAATGTTCACAGACTACCTTTCTACAGGCTGTACGTCAACACGTGAGCACAGACGTCTAGACAAGCTACCGTTCTACAGACAGGACATCTAGATAAGCTACCTTTCTTTGGAAAAGACGTCTGTATAAGCTACATTTCTACAGGTAAGACGTCTAACAAGCTACCATTCTACAAACCAGATATCGAGACGTATAATGGTTCATCAAAAGTCACAATAAATCGTGTCTAGTAATGTTCTTTTCATATTGTTCCATTTATTCTACATCAAATAGCTGTCACACTCAATCGACGTGAGCTACAGCAATATGAGTAGTCAAAGAAAACATTAAGCAGTACCTCCTTAGCCTTCTTGCATTCTTTCGTAGACCACGATTTCAGTTTAAGAAATAACTTATGATCCATATCTGAACGCATTCAGTTCTCCATAGGATTATCACCAACTAAACCTTCCGAGTACCAAAACTGTAACAGTAATCGCATACAGTACTTGGTTTCATCTAACGCGCTATGACAGAACGCAAAGGATTGTTTCCTATTTGTTACGAACTTCACATTGTTATAGTCAATCAATCAATCATGTGCCATGCCGGAAAGCGTGGGCGGTCATGACTCGCTATTTCACTCGATCACCAGAGTCGTGAATCAGCTCAGTGTTCCTGTCTCGTCAATGCCATGCAGCCAAGCCATCCAGGTATTTTCCTCTCGGTCTTCCTCTTGGTCTGTTCCCTTCGACCTTGCCAGTTGTCACTAAGTTCTCCAATCCATTTCTTCTCATAACATGTCCAAATATTTTGACTGTCTACATCTAATTTCTCTAATCAATTTACGAGTTTCATTTGTCTCCTGTAGTACTTGGTCATTGGTTTTTCTATCTGTCCATGGTATTTTCCTCGGAAACCACATTTCTGCAGCCATCAGATGTTTTTCAGCTTGACTGCACATTGTCCAAGTTTCACATCCATACAAAAGAACAGGCTCTATGTATCCCCTCAACACTCTTCTTTTTCTCGTTTCAATTGTCATCTTTGTATTGGTCAGAATGTTTTTAATCTTGCTAAAGGCTACTTTCACCATGGCGATTCTTGTTCTAATCTCTTCAAGGCATCTCCCATCAGATGTTATGACTGTTCCGAGATAATTGTATCGATTCACTTGTTGAAGAATATTCCCATTTACATGTATATTACTTTGTGGTACTTCGTTCTTCCTAGTGACGACCATAACCTGTGTCTTTTTACAATTTAATTCTAACCCCAGCTGCTCACTGTGTACAACAACCGCATCTACTAATTGCTGCAGATCCTGCGCATTGTCTGCAATCAATACTGTATCATCTGCATATCTAATTGTTATAGTACAGGGTGTATTTTTAACGACTGTTGGGTGTTTGAAAATATTGCCATTCCAAGTTTTGTATTTACCTGTTATGCTGCATGAACTCCACAGAGGGTGGATACAAAACTTAGAACGGCAATATTTTCAAAAACTCTATAGTCATTAAAATACACCCTATAGTTTAATTATGTAGCCAACTTTTCCGTCACTTTTCGAAAACCCCACTGTTCGTTATAATTATGTAGTGAGCACAGTGTTCTCTCAGACCTGGTGGAGAGTACAGTTGAACAACTATTCAATATATGGAGGTTGGCTGATAAGGGAGTGAGCAGAGGGTCTTGGCGATGCACTAAACAGTAAAAAACACGAAGACATACTGTTAGTCAGACTGCCACAGACACTATCACCCTGGGAACTCTTTAGTAGCTTTAGTTGAGAGTACATGTTTACAGATACACCTAGTGCAGTGATAACGATTCTGAAAATAAGTATTGACTAAGTATACATATATATGTTCGTGAATACTCCAGACCGTCTGTCTGTGATAATTCTGTCATGTACGTACATCGCTAAACTGTTTCACATTTTCAGATGTGCCATTAACAACTATCTGACGGTTGAACTCTCTTACTCCAGAACGCGCATCTGATTTTTGCAAAGTAACTTTTCAGAACTGACCTGAATTCTTTATCCTGTAGCACGTACACGAAGAAGTTGGCCCAGGTGTGAAACAGTGACAAAAGTTTCAAAATGCCATAGGCAGTGTCATTAGTATAGAATGATAAGGATGCGAAAGTATTGTAGTAGTAGATGTTGGTAATCACAATTGGCGTCGTAAACAAGAAAAATGTCCCGAATATAGTAACGGGCATACGAACCATGTTCCACGTCCTTCTTCTGTTTTTGGAGCCGGCACTGTTGTTCTCGGCAGTAGCTCTAGATTTCAGAATAGCCACACTTTGTCGTCGAATGATAATCCCAATATGGATATATATAACCAGCATTAGTCCGCCTAAAACAAAGTGGATGCTAGCATCGATGGTGCTGTAACCAACTATGAACTCGCTGAAGCAGTTTCCAAGATTTGTGAGTATATGTAGACCTAATAATATCGATATCACCCACAATGTTATCAGACACCATGTTGTTGATTTTCTAGTTATCAGTCTGAGATGTTTAAACGGCCAAGCTATGTAAAGCCAGCGTTCAAAAGAAATAACGAAGTGACCCATTCGGCTGCCCAACATGGTAAAGGAAATAAAGAAAACACAAATACACACGAACACCGGCTTTGTTGGCAAGGCAAGCTGTGAATACGTCAGGTAAAACTGAGCTGTGGATATGATCCCACAGGCGACCGCAAAAATGAAGTCATTGGCAGCAAGTGAGGCGATCAACAAACAACAAATTAATAGTTAATTATGGCAGTTGCAAATTACTGAATGTAAACTTCTAGCCCAGTAAGTCTGAAACTGTCAAAAATGCTGCGATTGATTGCGACGTCCTGTAAAGGACATCAACTAACTAATAGGAATCAACGTTAGACCTCGTCTCGTAGTTTTGCTGAACAATTTACATAGACTTAATTAAATACTGTCTCCTATCCTTACAACGTGCAGTCTCTAGTTTACTATAAAATCTACAATTCTAGAATATTAAAGAACCTGCCACAGCGTATGAAACAATGCAGTGATGAATATATTTGCAGCATTGTATGCGCTGTGTTCCATGTATATTCCTACTTTTCCCGTTTTATTTTCTCCTCTAATTTCTACCAATCAGTGGAATAAATATGTCAATCAAGAGAGTTAAATGTGTTTGCAGGAAGCCATGGATTAAGCATTCAATAAACAGATTCAGGTTCCAAACGTCACCAAATTCACTTTGAAGACGGAGAATAACAGCCATTCATACCCCAACTCCATAATTAGCATATTTATCTTCTACTGCAGTCACATGTTGTGAACGCTCGCGGTAAAATCTCAGTGAACTGTCCGGGAAAACAGCCACATTCTGATACTGCAAGAGAAGAGTAATGGAACTAGCCAATGGTTATATAACAGCTTGATAAACACGCCACGCAGACTTTGAGAACAAGTGGTAATCAGAGATTTGTGAATATCTTATGTACTCTTTGTTTGGGTGTTGTTGATTTTTTTAAAGCTATTTGTGTGTGTGTGTGTGTGTGTGTGTGTGTGTGTGTGTGTGTGTGTGTGTGTGTGTGTGTGTGTGTGTGTGTGTGTGTGTGTGTGTGTGTGTGTGTGTGTGTGTGTGTGTGTGTGTGTGTGTGTGTGTGTGTGTGTGTGTGTGTGTGTGTGTGTGTGTGTGTGTGTGTGTGTGTGTGTGTGTGTGTGTGTGTGTGTGTGTGTGTGTGTGTGTGTGTGTGTGTGTGTGTGTGTGTGTGTGTGTGTGTGTGTGTGTGTGTGTGTGTGTGTGTGTGTGTGTGTGTGTGTGTGTGTGTGTGTGTGTGTGTGTGTGTGTGTGTGTGTGTGTGTGTGTGTGTGTGTGTGTGTGTGTGTGTGTGTGTGTGTGTGTGTGTGTGTGTGTGTGTGTGTGTGTGTGTGTGTGTGTGTGTGTGTGTGTGTGTGTGTGTGTGTGTGTGTGTGTGTGTGTGTGTGTGTGTGTGTGTGTGTGTGTGTGTGTGTGTGTGTGTGTGTGTGTGTGTGTGTGTGTGTGTGTGTGTGTGTGTGTGTGTGTGTGTGTGTGTGTGTGTGTGTGTGTGTGTGTGTGTGTGTGTGTGTGTGTGTGTGTGTGTGTGTGTGTGTGTGTGTGTGTGTGTGTGTGTGTGTGTGTGTGTGTGTGTGTGTGTGTGTGTGTGTGTGTGTGTGTGTGTGTGTGTGTGTGTGTGTGTGTGTGTGTGTGTGTGTGTGTGTGTGTGTGTGTGTGTGTGTGTGTGTGTGTGTGTGTGTGTGTGTGTGTGTGTGTGTGTGTGTGTGTGTGTGTGTGTGTGTGTGTGTGTGTGTGTGTGTGTGTGTGTGTGTGTGTGTGTGTGTGTGTGTGTGTGTGTGTGTGTGTGTGTGTGTGTGTGTGTGTGTGTGTGTGTGTGTGTGTGTGTGTGTGTGTGTGTGTGTGTGTGTGTGTGTGTGTGTGTGTGTGTGTGTGTGTGTGTGTGTGTGTGTGTGTGTGTGTGTGTGTGTGTGTGTGTGTGTGTGTGTGTGTGTGTGTGTGTGTGTGTGTGTGTGTGTGTGTGTGTGTGTGTGTGTGTGTGTGTGTGTGTGTGTGTGTGTGTGTGTGTGTGTGTGTGTGTGTGTGTGTGTGTGTGTGTGTGTGTGTGTGTGTGTGTGTGTGTGTGTGTGTGTGTGTGTGTGTGTGTGTGTGTGTGTGTGTGTGTGTGTGTGTGTGTGTGTGTGTGTGTGTGTGTGTGTGTGTGTGTGTGTGTGTGTGTGTGTGTGTGTGTGTGTGTGTGTGTGTGTGTGTGTGTGTGTGTGTGTGTGTGTGTGTGTGTGTGTGTGTGTGTGTGTGTGTGTGTGTGTGTGTGTGTGTGTGTGTGTGTGTGTGTGTGTGTGTGTGTGTGTGTGTGTGTGTGTGTGTGTGTGTGTGTGTGTGTGTGTGTGTGTGTGTGTGTGTGTGTGTGTGTGTGTGTGTGTGTGTGTGTGTGTGTGTGTGTGTGTGTGTGTGTGTGTGTGTGTGTGTGTGTGTGTGTGTGTGTGTGTGTGTGTGTGTGTGTGTGTGTGTGTGTGTGTGTGTGTGTGTGTGTGTGTGTGTGTGTGTGTGTGTGTGTGTGTGTGTGTGTGTGTGTGTGTGTGTGTGTGTGTGTGTGTGTGTGTGTGTGTGTGTGTGTGTGTGTGTGTGTGTGTGTGTGTGTGTGTGTGTGTGTGAAGAATCACTGTTCCCTGTTATTGCATGCGAATATATTCATGAGAATCATACAGCTTCTCTCCTATCGTACACCCCCCCCCCCCCTGGTCCATTTGTTTTTATTTTTCTCTCTCGGCTGTTTTTTGTTTGTTGTTATTGCTTCTGTAGATGGCTTTGGGTCACTTTCACTGCATACACTATCTGCATAAATCTCTCTCTCTCTCTCTCTCTCTCTCTCTCTCTCTCTCTCTCTCTCATCTCTCTCTCTCATCTCTCTCTCTCATCTCTCATCTCTCTCTCTCTCATTTTATTTCTCTCTTTCTCTCTATATATTTCTCTCTATTGCTCTCTGTCAGTCAATCTGTCTGTCCGTCCGTCCATCCATCCACCGAGGCAAGGCACTTGATGATGTCAAAATTAGCCTTTTGCAAGATGGAAAATATATTCACAAATAAAACCTGCCAGCTACAGTGAAGAAGAGCGTGCTGAAGTGTCATATAGAACCTGTACTATTGCATGGAAGTGAAACATGGACAACTAGTAAACGTGATGAGAAATATACGAATGGCCTGCGAAATATGGATTCTAAAGAAAACTTAACTATCATGGACGACAGATAAATAATTTAACTGAGACAGTGCTTCAAGAAACAAATTAAAATTATAAACTGATTAGAGAAATTAAACGTTGACAGTCTAGATATTTTGGACATATTATGATGAGAAATAAAACTGAATATTTAGTGATTACTAACAAACTTGGCAGGAATACCTGGCAGGCCTGGCCACATTACAAAAGCTCGCAAATTACACAGACCTGGTCCAACAACCATCGTATAGTGTGTATTCTTCTGTCTGAGGAGCTTGTTCACATATATAGATCTGAATGTATCTTTAGCTTTGTGTTAGAAACTGAGTCTGTTGTGTCGTGTTCTGAGTCTAAAGATAGCAACTTGTCAGGTCCTCTTCAATAGATAATAATCATCCTGTGGTTGACCGAGTGCTTTTCTGTGTCTTGCTATAGTTTTTCTGTTGGTACCTGCAATTTCCAACAGGAAAATCCCGTTTATATGCCGAGTGCCTTGTTTAACGAATGCGTGTCCCTTCGTTTCCTGATACAGCAATGAGATGGTATCCACAGAGGAGTATTTCTACGTGGTTGAACAGTAACAACATCAGTGACTGTGGTGATGCTGCTATTGATGGTGATGGAGATTTACACTAATATATAACATATTTAAGATAAGTTAGTTTAAAGATCGCCTTTCTGTTCCCGTTGTTTAATGTGCATTGCGTGTCTCCCAACCTCAAGTAACATAACGCCGGCTACATTTAACCGCTTGTCCACCTGTAACGTCCTACAGGGACATGCAACATTTGAAATTTAATCTGTACTAATCAGTTACTTTCCCAGAGAGTTCACGCTAATCATCCGGAGTTTGCCTAGCTCGTGTGATACAAGAGGAAGTTTACAATTGTCATGATGATGATTCGGTGTCAAACAACTGTGTTACTTTACCACCTGAAATTTTTAGAAATTTAATGTACGTGCTATTGATTTACACCAAATAATTACTTCCGAGCACTTTTCATGTTTGTAATGTGATTAAACAGGGAAAGACAAACAAAAAAGTGGGGCGAGAAACGAAAATCTAATAAGAAAAGGTTAATAGCAATTAGATAACGGAAACTGGTATTTAATGTTAGGGAAACTCTCAACTATTTAAGCTGTGGTTTTAACCGTGGAAGAATTTCTGGTGCTTGCAAGAATAGCAGACACAAAAGGAAAAAAAAAATAGTATAAACCATGTTTCTAGAAAGTTTCAACAATGGCTGACCAACTCTGCCTCGTGATTCAGTAGTCATTGAAAGTGTATTATATCTTTTGGAGTGGATAATTCATGAATTCGTTGATTGTAAACTATATCTATAGTCGAGGATAATTCATGATTAACATCTAGTTACATTTACATGTTATCTATATCTATCTTGAATTTACGATTTACTAATCAATTATTGTAAACATCAACTATACATGATTTTTCTTCATGATTAGCGAGTTGTTCAACGAAGTATTAAACTGAGTCATATGAAAGAACAAAACAAACAACTAAAAAAAAAGAAGACATATATATATACATGCGTCCATAGCTATGTTTATTTCCTGATTAACTACACCTTCATTGTAAACTGTATCTCTGGATATTTCATAATTCAATACTAAATACTCTCTGATTGTCAGCTGGATTATGGAATTTGATAACTGCACTGCAGACATCCTCTCACAAGAAGATTTGTACACATCAGTTACTGAGACCATTTTATTAAGTATCTCCTTCGCCTTCAACGTCATAATTTTCTGTATGGTTTGTTGCAGCACCCGACTGCATACGTTCTCTAATGTATTTGTGGCTTCCCTAGCTGTCAGTGACTTAATATATGCCACAGCCTATGAGACGACATCTGCATTTGATTTAAACAATGCAATTACACATCTGCCATTGCATTGTTCCATAGCTTTCCAATGCATCTGCTTATATTTTTTATTGTCCAGCATGATTTGCAGCCGATGTTGTCATTTCATTGTTTCCGTCGAACGCTGGCTTTACATAGCCTGGCCATTTGTACACCAAAGGGTGATAACTACTAAATCAATGATCATCTGTCTGATATTCGTATGGATCACAGCCCTATTGTCAGATGTGCATATACTCGCAGACTGCAGGCACAGCGACTATGAAATAATGATTGGTTACGCTACCATAGATGCTAGCGTCCACTTTATTTTAGGTGGTTTAATGTTGGTCATTTACATCCATATCGGATTTATCATTCGACGACAAAGTGTGGCTGTTCGTAAATCCAGATTGTCTGCCATGAACACCAGTGCTAGCGCTATAAATAGAAGAATTACGTGGAACATCGTTCGTATGCCAGTTACTATATTTGGGACATTCTTTTTGTGTGCGACCCCCCTAGTGATCCTTAATATTTACTATTATGTAACAATCGGAAATACAACTTTTTATAGAGGTAACACTACATTTGATGTTTGCAGAATAATATCAGTGTTTCACAGCTGGGCAAACTTTTTCGTGTACGTGCTACAGGATAAAGATTTCAGATCAGTGCTGAAGTACTGTTTTACAAAAATCGGAAATGGAGTTTCGCGTATAAGAATTCACCCAATACATAGTTTAAATTAGAAACTAAACATGCTAAATAAACTACGGGCATCTGCATATGTCAGGATATGTCCGTATAATCGGACAGAAGATGGCATAGTGCTAACGAAGCAAGAAAGCCATTATGATTAAGTAAAGATATTCCCCTGTTTACTAGACCTCTTGGAAATAATTCAGGATAGTGTCCTATTTCAACTGGATATATGATATAAGCTATTGCTTCTTCTGTTAGTGCTTACAGGCCAAACGGGGGTTCTCGTGCTGGCCTACACGCTTTATAATGTAAGAAAAGTAAACACTGTTTGACGCCCACATTATGTTTCCAAGTCAAGGACGAGAATTCAACATTTCAGTAAATGACCGCTGTATGGAATTAACCCACTACGCTGCGGTCGGCAGAGAAAGTTGAAGCATATGAAATCTTTCAGCTACACCGACCTCCACTACACCATGAATCTAGTCTTAAAAGTGCCCTTTAACTTATTCTGGATAAATTAATGTGGCAGTTTCTTCCTACCTTCCACATACACACATGAGGTTTACATACTGTAAATATTCTGTTGCGGATAGTATAACAGAGTAGCTCTGTTATAGGGGTTGTATGACATTGTGGGGCTAGATGGTGCGCAACGTAAGGATTTATTAGTGACCAGTGCACGGGTGAGCACCGTATTTGGAGGTGGCTATGAGCCTCGGGCAGTGACGATAGGTTAGTTACAGAAGAGAAGCGGTTGGACCACCAGCTGGATAGGTCGTATGAGTTGGGTTTCACCTAGAATGCGTTAAATTGAGCAGGCTTAATTTTTTTTTTTTTAAACTTGGTACTTTGGATGTCGACAACCTTGTATGCTGCCTTGCCTTTTTGTATGAAGAACAACCAATAAATAACGAAACTTGGATGTCGCCGACCTTTATTCTTATTTCAATAGAGCGTCGACTTTGAGAAATGCACTACTGTACGACACGGCTGACTTTAGCCCCCCCCCCCCGTTTGCTCTGTTATAATAGCTCCCCCCCCCCCCCAAGATCTAGAAGTATACAATAATTCTCCTGCCTCAACATTCCTCGTTTTATTGTTAGTTAAAATATGACTTCCGGTCCCCAACATGGCGGTTAGGCATTGAACCGTTAAGTCGTCTGGCGTGTTTATGCTTGTGGCTACGGTTTACGTTCGCATTTTCCTCATGTTGGACTGGTAGTACATGGTTCCCTCGCCCTGCTACTGAGTGAATGCGTGGCGCGACACTGTGAGCTGTGAGATTCGTGTGGAATGCTTTTTACATCTGTCCGCTGTTTGCACAGTGAACTGTATGTTCGGAACAATGGCCGGCTGTCGCTGAATTGACTGGTTTGCCTTTTCGTTTCACGAGAGCATTTTTCAGGAGACTCCTGGGAGTCGTCGCTGGAGCTACTGAGTTCATGCTTCGTGCGGCACTTTCGGCGAGTCGCCCTGCGGAAAGAGACAGAGCCATGTGGGATAAAACCCGGGTTAATGAAGTCTTTCTGGTGACTGCCGATTCCATCGACGACGAACTGTATTTTCCCTGGACTACTTTTGTGTTGGCATACTTGCGGCTGTTGGCTTGCCGAGACTCCTGTCTGTTGACCACATTTCACATAGGACAGTGAGGAGAATTTTGTGTGATATTCACTGGCACAGGAACGGAGCATAATTGGGACAACTTACTAATTATTGTTAGTTAAAAGAAAAGATTAAGGACAATAACATGACTGATTACTATAACGGTGTGAAGTATTAGACCTAAACATATTAGATAATGCCATAATAAGGTGAGTTGGCCTGCTCACTTTTTTATCAGCAGGCCACTGAGTCTGTCCATTGGCCTCGCTTCACATCCATACAAAAATATAGGTTCTGTGTAGTGCTTAAACACTCTTTTTCTCATTGTAATTGACATCTTTATATTAGACAGTATGTGTTCCAACGTGCAAAAGACTATCTTCAACATATCGAATCGTGGTCTGTCCTCTTAAAGACAACTCCTTCTTGTGGTCTCTTAGCTTCTTTTTCCCCGTTTCAAGCTACAACTCGTTACTCTTGTGTATTCGTGTTAGAAGTAAACCAACAGCTCAAAATGTAGCACACACACACACACTCCGATACAGGGGTATTCAGGTTGTTTGAACACTTCTTTACATCGAACAGTCAAGTCGGGTCAAAACTGCTAAGGGACCGCACGCGTATGAAGTTATGTCAGCAACAAACAGAGGTGTGTGTGTGTGTGTGTGTGTGTGTGTGTGTGTGTGTGTGTGTGTGTGTGTGTATGCTGTGTAATAACGACGATGGCTATCTTTCACCATGTATCTGACTTGTTTTGCATGCCATTATAATACTTCGTTCACTTGTGACTTACAACCAATCAGGGTTTCAGACTTGACCCACATTTAATGTTAGACAAGATTTTGATTGGCTGGTGAGTATACGGTTGGCGGGGCTTACTTGATGTATTATATAACCAACGCACGACCTCTCACTCACTTTGTGCTTTACACCAGAACGACGAATGATCGAGTCTAATTTGACTGTTTTATGTAAAATTTAATTTTTAAATTTTGTTGTCGAAATTTAATTTTTAAATTTTAATTAACAGTGACCATACTTGTCGATCACCATATTCATTGTCTAAAACACGCATATAGTGGATTTGGTGACAACCGATTTCTCTCCAGTAGGTTGGGAAGATTTGACCAATCAGAAGAGACGAGTCCATGACTTTATACAAGTATGTATGTTATTAGCCCATTTGAACACTTTGCACCAAATTTCATACTAGTGGATCAGCGGTTTGACTGCTAGAGGAGCATCTTTTGATGCACGTTAGCTATCAGTATAATAATGACATAAGCAACGGTCGACTTGAAACAAGTTCACAGCGATATGGTGAATATGGAGTTGACTATTATTAGTTCATACAATTCCACAAAGGCAAATACCTCCACGATGTCTAGTTTAATAGGTGAAATAGCCAAACCACACGATGTGCTGTTCACGAGACTAGAAGGCAGTATCAAGCCCGAATATGTTTTCCAAGTCTTGGTTTCGGTCAGTGATGAACACTTTGGCGATAACGTCATCATTTTGGGAGAATAATTATGCTGTTTACATTTGCCATGAGTATGGGTAAGTATTTGGTTGATAATTCTCACAATACAGATGTGAATGTCCAAGATCTGGAAAAGCGCTTCGCTAAATCTTCAGGCGAGTATATGACTGATAAAATAAGTATTTGGGTACTTCAGCAACTAGGTGGTTCGCAGAATTTCTATACTGTGTGTGAAAAAAATTATGCTGTTTACATTTGGCATGCGTCTGGTTAAGCATCTGGTTGATAATTCTTACAATACAGATGTGAATGTCCAAGATCTGGAAGAGCGCTTTGCTAAATCTGTAGGCGAGTATATGACTGATAAAATAAGTATTTGCCTCTTCGACAACATGGTGGTCGGCAGAATTTCTATACTTTGAGTACAAAGAAAGAAATAAAGTTAAATAAAAAACAGGCTTAAATCCCAGTATTTCGTTATTCTTTTGACGATGAGAGCGTTTGAGTGTGGATATATAATACATAAGTAAACCCCTGTGAGTACTTTCTAATAGCAAGTGGACAAAGTGTGAGAGTCATTGAAGAATTTGTCGTGTTAATTGGACAAGATGATAGGTCATTCGACAAGATGTGAGAGCACACGGGGAAGGTTGCTAGGGTAAATCGACAAGTTGTGAGAGCAATTTCTTAACTGGCCAATATTTATTTTTCCCATTTGGCACACACATGTTCCTACATTTTATAAGTTTCGTCGAGATATTTCTGAACTTGGCCAACATCTTTTTCACATGTCACTAACATGATTTATTCATTTTATTTGTTTGGTTGAGAAATTTCTTAACATGGTGATATTTGTTCATACTTTTTAAAAAATTTGGTCGAGATATTTCTGAACTTGGCCAACATATTTTTCCCATTTGGCTAACAATTGTCTTACGTTTTATAAGTTTGGTTGAGAAATTTCTTAACTTGGTGATATTTGTCCATACTTTGCATAAATTTGGTCGAGATATTTCTGTATTTGGCCTACATTTTTCCGATTTGGCTAACAAATTTTCCGTCTTTTTATAAGTTTGGGCGAAATAGTTATAAGATTAGTTGAAACATGTCTTTACCTTGCCAATATTTTTCCTAATTTCGCTAACTCACTTTCTTATATCGGTCGACTTTTTTATAAGTTTGGATGAGATATTTCTTTACTTGGCTAACAAATTTTCCTACTTGGTCAATATATTTATAGTTTGGTTAAAATATTTCTTTACTTGACCAAAATGTTTCACGTTTGGTTAACAAATTTTCCTACTTGTTTGATATATTTATAAGTGTGGTTGAGATATTTCTTGACTTGGCCATCAACATGTAACATCCGCTCACCACATGACACACATATGTACTGTCAACACTAAAAACCAACAAGTGAACGCACTTATAATACATATAACTGTTTATATTACAGTAATTCCAGTAAATTTTACAAAACAAAAATAAAAAGTAGCATAATATCAGTATACAAAATGGATTGTTAAATATGGAATGTTATACATAGCATGATCATGTACGGAGGTGTCCAACATGGGTCATAAAATGGTGGTTATTTATTAAACAAGTCGGAATTCTGGAAATGTGTGAGATAAAAGCATATAGCTGGAATCGTCTCTGTAGTGTATTTGGTATTTGAACGTTGTTGCATAGCGTAGGTAAGAATGTCGTGTTCGCGTACTGTTTTGATAAAATCGTCGAAGTTTTGTCTATTTTTGATGAGTTGTGGAAGTTCTAAGACAGAAGCATTATTGAAAGATGCGTGAAAAAAATCGAAGAGCATGTGTTTCGCTGATTCTAAGGACTATATGATAACTAAAGTTGATTTTCAATAAGCTCTTTTGACTGGTAAAGATCTTGTTCAAGGTAGATGTCCAGTCTTTAGGGTAAATTGTGTATTGACTAATATAAAATGTATAGGCAGACATATATTTGTTTATCTTGTGATCTGTTTTGATACTACATCAGGTCTTAGTCAAAACTATACTGTTTTGATCTTACGTCTGGTCTTAGTCAGATATGACTGAGCTACCGTATGACAGTAGACAGTACTACGTGCTTTCTGTCAGCGCCGAATGTTGGGCGGCGCTTACCAAACCCGACACCCCACATTGTGCCAACGGCGTCGGGCGGAAGAGCGCAATTGGGAGGGTACAAGCCGTATCCTGGTGCGAGGAAATGCAACCCAAAGACAAAATAGTCATGGCAGTGCAGACCAGATCCAAAGACTTTGTTGGTAGCTGGTATAGGATCAAAGCTCCGACAGGCGGACAGTTAGAGCATTGCTTTGCTGATCCGGCAGCTTCTGCAGCTTGTCTTGTTCCAGATGTATAGGTGTTAACTTTCCTCTGGAGTGAACTAGGCAGGCCGAGAGAGGTATCATGCTGCATGGGCAACACATGGTTTCTTTATTTTAGTCCAGGCTTTGTGCTATGTAGAGGCAATAACTCCATCCCTGGTCTTAACCGGTCGCGGAGCCAGCGCCATGGGTCGTAGTTATTAAGCCTTTTTGAAGCACAGTGTACCAAACTATCGTCTGTCAAGACGGAAAGGTGCCAATGCCAATGTTTTGATACTACTCCAGTTGTTGTTGTATACTTGTCTGATATCATATGGAAGAATGTGTAAAGAAGCCGCTTCATTCTTGTTTCGTGTGTCATTGACTGGGTCGGAGTTTTCGTCTTGTTTAGTCTTCTTCTCGCTGACTGCTACATCAATCACTATTAGTAACCACATGTCTCTTACGTTTCCTTTGTAATGTGGCGTTGTTGATTGTCTTCCCTGTTAAAATTATGACCACAAGTGTGACACGAATACACTTGTTCCTTGGTACTGTGGATGCTCCTAATATGGCTACAAGTTCATACTTGAGTACAGCACCATCGACGTTAGCATTCACTTTGGTTTAGGTGGACTAATGCTGATTATATATATATATCCACATTGGACTTATCATCCCACGACAAAGTGCGGTTATTCTTAAATCTAGAGCTACTGCCGTGAACAACAGTGCGTGCTCCAAAAACAGAAGAAGGACATGGAACTTGGTTCGTATGCCCGTTACTATATTCGGGACATTTTTCTTGTTTACGACGCCAATTGTGATTACCAACATCTACTACTACAATACTTTCGCATCCTTATCATTCTATACTAATGACACTGCCTATGGCATTTTGAAACTTTTGTCACTGTTTCACACCTGGGCCAACTTCTTCGTGTACGTGATACAGGATAAAGAATTCAGGTCAGTTCTGAAAAGTTACTTTGTAAAAATCAGATGCGCGTTCTGGAGTAAGAGAGTTCAACCGTCAGATAGTTGTTAATGGCACATCTGAAAATGTGAAACAGTTTAGCGATGTACGTACATGACAGAATTATCACAGACAGACGGTCTGGAGTATTCACGAACATATATATGTATACTTAGTCAATACTTATTTTCAGAATCGTTATCACTGCACTAGGTGTATCTGTAAACATGTGCCGTCCCTCTCAACTAAAGCTTCTAAAGAGTTTCTAAGGTGATAGTGTCGGTGGCAGTCTGACTAACAGTATATCTTTGTGTTTCTCAAAGTTTAGTGTATCACCAAGACCTCTGCTCACTCACTTCTCAGCCAATCTCCATATATTGAATCGTTGTTCAACTGTACTCTCCACCAGGTCCGAGAGAACACTGTGTTCACTACATAATTATGACGAACAGTGGGGATTTCGAAAAGTGACTGAAAAGTTGACTACATAATTAAACTATAGGGTGTATTGTAATGACTGTAGAGTTTTTGAAACCCTATGTGGAGTTCAGGCAACATAAAAGGTATATATAGTAAACTTGGAACGACATTATTGTCAAACACCCAACAGTCGTTAAAAATACACCCTGTACTATAACAATGTAAAGTTCGTAACAAATAGGAAACAATCTTTTGCGTTCTGTCATAGCGCGTTAGATGAAAACAAGTACTGTATACGATTACTGTTACAGTATTGGTACTCGGAATGTTTAATTGGTGATAAACCTATGGAGAACTGAATGCGTTCAGAAATGGATTCTAATTTATTTCTGAAACCGAAATTGTGGTCTAAGAAAGAATGCAAGAAGACTAAGGAGATACAGTTTAATGTTTTCTTTGACTACTTTTTTTGCTGTAGCACATGCAGATTGAGTGTGACAGCTATTTGATGTAGAATAAAACGAACAATATGAAAAAGAACATTACTAGACACGGAATTATTGTGATTTTTGATTAACCATTATACGTCTTGATATCTGGTTTGTAGAACGGTAGCTTTTTAAACGTCCTACCTGTAGAAATGTAGCTTATACAGACGTCTTTTCCATATAAAGGTAGCTTATCTAGATGTCCTATCTGTAGAACGGTAGCTTTTCCAGACATCTTTGCTCAAGTGTTGACGTACAGCCTGTAGAAAGGTAGTCTGTGAAGTCCTGAAAATTTGCTGGAAGACCGCCTCAAGCCCAAAGCTGCAACTAAACAGGATGCAGAAACAGAGTGGAGAGCCCTAAAGGACACAATTTACAGCACTACTATGGAAATCCTTGGTCCAGCCCCCCGAATAACAAATAAACTGGTTTGATAAAAATTCCGAAGACATCAACCAATTGCTGGATGAGAAACATCTTCTCTTCAAGGCTCATTTGAATGACCCGAAGTCAACATAAAAAAGATGCTTTCAAGAACATTCAGAGAGTAGTGCAGCAGAAACTTCGGCACATACGGGACTCCTGGCTGAGCAGCAAACTGATGAAATTCAAGGCTTTTCTGACGGGCATGATTTGAGAAACGTCTACGACTCACTAAAAGCGGTTTATGGTCCTTCATCACCAGGCATAGTTCCCCTCTTAAGTGCAGATGGGGGGGGGGGGTTGGACATTGGTCACCGATAATAAAGAAATCCTTCATCTCTGGGCAGAGCATTTCAGCAACATTTTAAATGTAACTTCCTTCTTTGATGATGAAACCATCAACTGCCTTTCTCAAGTTCCCACTAATGATACACATGATGACCTGCCAATCATAGTGGAAGTAAACAAAGCCATCCAGCAACTCTCCAGCAGCAAGGCACCTGGTCCTGACTCCATCCCAGCAGAGATATACAAGGCAGGTGGGACAGTCCTAACAGAGCAGCTTAACGAAGTCTTTACAAACATATGGGTGAACGAGACTATACCACAAGATTTCAAGGACGCGTCAATAGTCCACCTTTACAACGTAAAAGAAACCGCCAATCCTGTGCCTACCACCGAGGCATCTCCTTAATTTCAATTGCAGGAAAGATACTCGTAAGAATTATTCTCATCGCCTCACTGCCCATCTCGATCAAGGTCTTCTTCAAGAGAGTCAATGTGGCTTCAGAAAAGAACGAGGAACTGTTGACATGATTTTCGCTGCAAGGCAGCTGCAAGAGAAATGTCAGGAACAGAACTTTCTGAGGTCAACTTTAAGGTCAACTTTCATTGACCTTACCAAGGCTTTTGATACAGTCAGCAAAGAAGGGCTGTGGAAGATCATGACAAAATATGGCTGTCCACGAAAGTTTGTCCAAATAGTGCGACTGTTTCGTGATGGTATGCAGGCAAGAGTGCAGAAAAATGGTGAACTGTCTGAGCCCTTTCCTGTCACCAATGGAGTGAAGCAAGGATGTGTCCTGGCACCAACACTGTTCAGCCTCATGTTTTCAGCTTTGTTGACGAAAGCCTTCGAGAATAACGACATTTGAATAGACATAAACTACCGCATGGATGGAAAGTTATTCAATCTCAGAAGGCTGAAAGCTAAAACAAAAATTAACAGTGACACCGTCAGAGAGCTCCTGTTTGCTGATGATTGCGCACTATATGCCAACTCAGAGGCAGACATGCAACACAATGTTTCAGCTTTCTCACATGCCTGTGCTCAATATGGGCAATATCACCTTGGAGAAGACTGTAGTTATGCACCAGCCAGCTCCAAGGAATAATCACACTGTGCCGAATATCAAAGTGAATGGTCATAGAATAAGTGTTGTGGGCAAATTCACTATCTTGGCAGCACTGTGTCTCAAGCTGCCACAATTGATGACGAAGTGAATGCAAGAATCTCCAAGGCCAGTGCGGCCTTTGGCAGACTGTACAAGAATATATGGGATAGAAATGGAATAAGCTTGCAAAAAAAGCTGGCTGTCTACAAAGCAGTTTTATTATCCACACTGCTATATGCTTGTGAAACCTGGAGTGGTTATCAGCGACACACCAGGAAATTAAACTACTTCCACACAGTCTGCCTTAGGAAGCTACTGAAGATTAAATGGCAAGACAAGATCCCATACACCAAAGTCCTAGAAAGAGAGTCCATGCCCAGTATCCACACTCTACTAATGGAGAATCAGATGTGCTGGGCTGTTAACTTAACTTGAACGCCAGATCACAGGCTCCTTAAACGAAATTTTTACGACGAGTTGCGTTGTGGTAAACGCTCCCAAGGCGGCCAGATGAACCGCTTTAAAGACACTCTGAAAATCTCACGGAATGCTTTTGGAATTCATCATAACTCCTGAGAGACTGCAGCCAGAGACCGAAATTCACAGCGTGCATCATTACGCAAGGGTGCAGTCACGTGTGAGGTAACCAGGACTGCAAGAGCTGTGAAGAAAAAGCAGGACAGAAAAACCACTGCAGGAAATCCTTCTGCAGAAACGTCAAGCATTCTTTGTACACATTGTCAAAGAACATTTCAAGCCAAAATACGCCTTATCAGCCATCTTAGAACTCACCATACTTTCAACCCCACTGGATAATATGAATGGTCATCATCATTCTTGATGGACAAACAATAGGTAGGATTTCAATCGTTCTACATATTGAGAAAAGTTTTCCCCGGCTTCCTTGCGAGCAGTCCTGAACTTTTTCTTGTAGTTCTCTCCATCTATTTCAAATCCGGATAATAAGGCTTTCTTTGGGATGTCATAATTGCCCAACTCCTCCGTCGTATCCTAGAAAATACTTCGTAGGCGACTCCGCGAAGTCCTTGCGACAATTCAACTGCCCACTTGGTCTCCTCCAATCTGCACATTACACACATCCTCTCGAATCTTGATAAGTAATTTCGACGATGCCTGCTTGTTCATTGAAGGCATCCAGTGGTAACGACATGGCATTCTCTTGAAGTGAGCTGCTTCCCTGGTTTTTCAGCGAAGACCCACTTTGATCTGTTGAGGGTTTCTGTTGGCTCCGGACTTCCAGTCCTCGAAACTCTGCTTCATTGTCCAGCCTCCTCATTTGCAGTTCATGTTATTGTCTTCTTTCTTCTTGTTCTCTGTGTGCCTGTCTATCCTTCTCCTTATTTTCTAAGTCGACTTGTAGTCGTTTTTCCTCCTTTTCCTTCTCAATTTGTAGCCGTCTTTCCTTCTTTTCTTTCTCAGCTTGTAGTCGTTCGTGTCTTCCGAACTCTTCGCTAACATACTGAGCTAACTCCATACCTGTTAGGTCACATTGCTTACTAGTCTCCATGAACAGATTTCTCAGTCTGGCTGTGTATGTCATTCTTACCTGTTTCTTGTCGTCTCTGAAAGTAATTACACGTCTGGCTGTGCATGCCATTCTTACCCGTTTCTTGTCGTCTCTAAAAGTAATTACACTTCTATACCTGGAGAATAGACTTTAAACAAAGCACACATGTTATGTTAACATGATCTACCTAACTTTACCTATATATAATGATATGATAACTTCTGACTAGGTGAATGTTATTATTTCAGCCTGCTCTATCCTACGTTATGATTAAAGAAATGCCCGTAATTTTCCCCACTTGTCGGATGTATGGTTGTTGGGATAACCCCAAAGAGAAAAAGGATACTAAGTTCCTCCTACTAAATGTGATCCTGTCCATTATAATTAATCTAGCGGTTACTGGCTCAGTCTTGAGACGATAAATCGAATTTCAGAGAACCAAAGACTACCTCCAGGAAACCAATGAAATATTTTCTCTGAATACCCAAAATATCCTTTTCGTGGTTCCATGTCCCTCCTCTCCCAGCTAAATAATTATTAATCTAGGATTGTTAATTAATTTTTTTTTACTACGACAAGAAAAAAAAAAAAACACTCAATAGATGTCATGACCTCATTTGTATGATTTAATAAACATAAACTGGGTATTGAACCTTACATTCAAAAATTACAATCCCATTCAATACAATAAGGTCAAAAACATATATATTAACTGTACTTCATTTATGTGCTCTTTGATACTGCTCCTCTTCTACTGGTAGGTGTGTAATCTGAAGGAAAAAAAAAGAACTGTATACACTCCGGCTTCTCCACTTCCAGGTTTGTGGATCCTGTGACAATCATTCAATGACTATATTTGTGTTATTTATTCTTAGTGTTGATCTGGTCCGGGTCTGAGCAGAATATTGGCTCTAGACATGCCCATTCAGGTTCAATGATAAGTTATTTATGTTACCAGTCCTTCATGGGTAGAGGAAAATCTTGTAGGTGAACAGCTTTTTGCACTACTCTATCAAGGGCATCACTGAAATGAGGTGCTTCACTCTATTATGGTGCTTCACTCAACAAGGTTCTCACTCAACAAGGTGCTACATTCACAAATTCAGGTCTGGATCTAGCTGAAATTTCAGCATCTGTCATAAATATAATGATATCATCACTATGAACATCAGAAATGAAATGCTATACATTTTCAAGAAATCCATGAAGAAAAATAAATAAAAGAATTGTGATCGTAGGAAAATAAACAGTGGAGGGTAAAGAGTCTTGGTGCTCTCAAATAGTTATCCACAACATAACTGATTGTTCTCCACCCAATCCGTCATTATATGGCCCTCAAGGTTTAGACTAGCAGATACGCAGTGTCATCTTCTCCCATGCCTGTCCTCCAGGGTCTACAGGTTGAGTAATACCTTGATTGATCTGGAATTTGACAACTAGTGCTCCCTTTTCATCATCATCATCATCATCATCATCATCATCATCATCATCATCATCATCATCATCATCATCATCATCATCATCATCATCATCATCATCATCATCATCATCATCATCATCATCATCATCATCATCATCATCATCATCATCATCATCATCATCATCATCATCATCATCATCATCATCATCATCATCATCATCATCATCATCATCATCATCATCATCATCATCATCATCATCATCATCATCATCATCATCATCATCATCATCATCATCATCATCATCATCATCATCATCATCATCATCATCATCATCATCATCATCATCATCATCATCATCATCATCATCATCATCATCATCATCATCATCATCATCATCATCATCATCATCATCATCATCATCATCATCATCATCATCATCATCTGTCAGGACACACAAAACTATATGTTTGTAACCTGAGTTATATGTAATACAGAGTGGTGTCATTCAGGACACAGAACCCTATGCTTGTTACATGAGTGATATGTAATACAGGGTGGTGTTATGCTTAAGACACAAAACCAGATGATGGTAACATGAGTGATATATAATACAAAGTGGTGTCATGCGTCGGAGCGCACTAAATTATTAATTACTGTATGGGTTAGCCGAACATGTTCCCTTCTGATGGACAGGACATTACATATCAAAGTTGCATTCTATCATGAGATTGATTGCTAGCCTATACTCCTTCTTATAATGTTACTTCTCTTCACTAATTCACACTCATTCATCAGAAATCATTTTCATACTTGCATGTAAAATAAGTAATTATACTTATGTGATTTCTCAATGATAACTTTAAATGTTTAACACCATTGGCATCACAATGAAATCTCAATCATTCCACAATCATTCATCAAACATATATGTATTGATGACAATTAAGCGTATGTATATGCTTTACAAAGGATAACTTCACAGATTCAACAAAAATGACATTACAATGGAATCTCAATCATTCCACCATCATTCATCAGAAATTATAATATTTTCCTGGATGATAATTAGTTATACTGATTTTGTTCACAGTTGATACATTCACATCTGTTTAACAATAATGAAATCACACATGAATCACCACAGGCATGCTCTCATCAATTACATAGAATGTTCATTCATCAGAAATCATAATCATACTGGCATTTATGGTAAGTTGACATATTTTTGTGATTTACAAATGATAAACTCATATATTCACCACCACTGAAATCATAATGGAACTTCATTTATTCCACCATCATTCATCAGACATCATAATCCTGTTTGCATGTATGATGACTAGGCATTATTATGCGCCTCACAAATTATAAATTCACATGTTTAACAACAATGCAAATACATTTGACTCACCACATGGGTCATTTCGCCCAACACCCACAATTATGATACATATAGAAATCTATTTACCTCCCATATGCTCATGTATCTTTCTGTTACACATTACACTAATTTCTCTTACCAGTGTTGGCACATGTAAAATAGTGTCTTCTAGTGAACTAAGTATTCTTAGCTTCCTAAATCTTAAGTTAATCACTCCAAAATCACCGTTGACTGAGTTTAACTACTTAAGAAATAAAATGTACAACCTAGGTCTAATGCTTACGCATTAAATACGTTGTTTAATTAGAAGAAACTTTCCTTATGGTTTAGCCTCGTGTACCATTTATTCGTGAACTACGACATCTGAATAAAGTACTCAGTCTCTCCTAATTTATTTCTTACGGACTACCTACCTGGTGACAACATAAGCACTTACCAACTTTTTCTTGGGAAAGGCTCACTTCATCTCATCTCATCTCATCATGTTCCTCTTGTACCTTGCGGTGTCGAGGTGAAGTATAAACAGCGGGAGAGTGCCCACTTTTGGACTTCATATATCGATATTCCCATGGACTTTGTTATTCCCTGCGTCCATCGTTTACGTGGTCGGCCTCTTCCTCTGCTTCCCTCTGGTCTGTACATCATTGCTTGTTGTGGTATACTGTCAGTTGGTAACCTACTTGCATGGCCAAACCATTTGACTTGTGCTGCTTTCTATTAAAATCTAATGCAGCTACAACCCCCACTTTAGTCCTGATTTCTTCATTTCTGATCTTATCTCTTCTTGATTCATTAAGTATTCTTCTCAGGAATCTCATTTCTGTTGTTGTGATTTGTCTTTTCTCTTTTTCTGTCATTGTCCAGGTTTGGCATTGGCAACATAGAGTTGGTAGGAAGATTGTGTTGTAAAGTGCTTTCTTAGTAGTTATTGATACATGTTTGTTCTTTAGTATTGGTGCCATTTGTCCAATGAGTTGGTTTGCCTTATTGCATCTATTATTGATCTCGTCTTTTGAAAAGCTCACTTACTAACGTAATATAAAATATAGCATTGCGCTTACCTTCATATTAATTGAATGGCTTCAAAACACTTCAGTGACAGGTATCAGAATGTGATTTAGATTCGGTTTTCCAAATGCGATGTAGGCTTATGCTTTCCTCCTTTTCAAGAATAAGTTATCTTGTTTTAGCTGTTTGTGAAGAAGCTATCACTCCCTGAGATGCATCGGATATTCTCCTGTCCCGTGCGTGGTTGATGTAAACAGAACGTTTTTCAGCAAGCATGCTGTATTTATTTCAGTTCAATCCTGCTGAGCTTGTGACGTCGCAGCCAATCAAAAGCCTTCTTTCATCTTGTCTTCGGCGCAATGTCGTTGTTGGTTCGTGTTTTTGTAAAATGAGTTTGCAGTGGAGGAAATGTTAATCATGCTTTTGACGGTGGTGAGAATTATATCACAGCAAGAAAAGGCTGCATTTCAGAAAATGAAGAATATCTTATGCAATAAGTCACTATCATTGAATGTAAGAAAGAAAGAGAGTGCTTGAGAGCTATATGGAACCTGTTTTGCTGTATGGCTATGAATCTTGGAATCTAAATAAACAAATTAGAAAGAGACTGGAAGCAACAGAAATGTGGTTCCTTAGACGAATGTTGCGAATTCCTTGGACTGCAAAGTAACAAACAACGAATGCCTTAAAGAGGCTAATTAAACTAGAACATTATATACAACAATAAGAAAGAGACAAACAGCTTTTTTTGGGTCATCTGATGAGAAGAGAGGTGCTGGAGAACATCGTGACAACTGGAAAGATCGAGGGGAAGAGAGGCAGAGGCAGACCACGAGAAATGATGCTGGATGGATTGCGAAGGTGGCATAGAGGAATATCAACGCCAGAGTTGATCCAGAAAATCAACGACCGAGATCTGCGGAGAGTCATAAACGCCTACACTAGTCGGCACGGCACTTGATGATAATGATATTCTAGTAATAATCTAACATACCATATTAAATAGTTGCGTGTTATATACCAATATTGAATTAACAGTGAATGTAAGAGTGCTAAATTGTCTCTACCCTTATTGTTTTTGTTTATGCAATACACAGTAAAGCGTATAGACCACGTAAGACAAAATGCTTACTACCTGCAGAATGAGACAGTCAACTGTCTCATATCTTTTATATCTTCTTTGATAAATCAAGAACGTTGTGAACAAACTTCTCGATTATTATTATTCAATCATCTAACATTGTTTACTTCCCTTTCTTTGTAATACCAGTGATAATAAATTCAATAGACACATTTTTGATAGTACTGGAATTTTCAGAAGTCTACAATTTATTTCGCAGGTTCGGGTGTATCAAGCTAAAGTATTTATTGTATTAATTCTCATTTTCGAAACGCCTTTTCTAATTATTACATAACATCTTTGCAATATTGATCTGAATTCTTTGTCCTGCAGTATGTACACAATCATTTCAGCCCAGGTGTGAAGCAATGATATACTCTTCACAGAATCATAGTTAGTATTACCTATATACGATTTTGCGTTGCCGACAGTTTCAAAATAGTAAATATTAGTTGTCACAATAGCTGTCGTAAATAAAAAGAATGTCCCAAATATATTAACGGGCATACGAGCGATGTTTCAGTTCAATTTACTAATTTTAGCGCCAGGGCAGTTGTTCCTAGTTTACAGTCTAGATTTAAGAATAGCCACACTTTGTTTTCGAATGATAACTCCGATGTGGATATCAATGGCAAGCATTAGACCAGCTATAACAAAGTGGAAGGTGGCGTCAATTGTGGCGTAGATAAGCATAAACTCATGGACTGTACCTGCAGTCTATGACTATATGCACGCTTCAATTCATAGAGATGGACAATAGCAGTATAAGAGAAGATGTGAATGATTTAGGAGATAACACTCACTGGTGCGCAAATTGCCAGGCTATGTAACGCCAACTCTCAATGGAAATAATGAAATGACAACATCTGCTGCAATTCATGCTGGAAGCTTTTAAATATAAACATGTAAACACTATTTAAATATAAACATGTGCAAAATAAAGCAAATGAATTCTATCTGCGATGTATAGTTTGCGTACAGATGGTATCTCGTAGGCTGTAGCAAATACGAGGTCACTCACAGCTAGTGGAGACATTAACACGCGCGAAAACCTCTGCAAGCGACTACTGCAACAAAGTTAAAAGATAGTTGCATATCCTTGACAGGACGTCACAGTGAACCCCAGAATTTTTTTTTTTTTTTCCTGTTTGTGATCTCTTGGCAAGTTTACATTCAGTAGTTTTCCATTGCTTTCTGAAGGACAGTCATCCATACCAGTTTATACACACAAACAAGAAAGCCTGGCGGCCTGCTGTCAAATCACTGCGAAAATTATTATAGGAAATGGTGTCCGTGCAATTATCTGCAACCATGGATACAGTTTGCAGTTAGTGAATAGCCAATGGCACAGACTTTATTCATATTCTAAGAACAGATTCATTTTCCATACTTTTTTTAAATATTTCACAATCCGTGGCTAGTGAAACGTGACAAAAAATTATTCAATCATTCTTTCAGCTTTTGCAAATTGCAACGCTAAATAATTGGTTATGCTGTATACTATCTTTGCTTTATTTTGATATTAGTGCACGATTAAAGCAATTACATAAAGTCACCCAACCTTCAATACCATTGTCCACTCATTTCAGCCATCGCATCGATTTTGTAATCGTCTTTAATTTGTCGAGCTCATTTCCCCCTTCATATCTTTCCCTGCACGATACAATTACAAACAATGCATTTTAGATAGAATAAATAGTATAAAGTAACCAATGACTAGTTATATCAAAGAGTTAAAATTGTTCCAATGTATTTAAAACGATCTTCAAGTGGTAAAATAACAAACCAAGTTGACTTCACATTATCGACATAATTTGTTAGCTTGCTCTGGTTAAGTAAATTGAAGTACTTGGTTATCACCTCTCCAATTCCAATTCTCAAAAACAGAAATTCCAAATTCGGCCTCGTTCAAACTGCTTCCTCAGCGGTGGTTATTGTTGAGATCCGTGGTATTTGTGGGTATTTAGCCCTATTTCTATCTTGTGCGCTCTTACGAGTTGGTTCTGACCCGGACGGGTTATATCGGCTTTTGTGTTTGTGACGTCAGCTGGTGGGTTGGTCGGCGGCTATCTTTTGTGCCCGTCTCCTCTGGTGATTTTTGTTTGTTTGTTTGTTAGTGAAGGCTCCTGGCTCGTCTGGCTTGACTGGTTGGAGTCCTTATAAGGACTTTTTATTTGGTATTTTTGCCTCCTTTTTTGTGTGTATTGCCTGTAGCAGCTTTTCGATGTTATTTTTCTCGTTACATCACCTTTGACAGGAGTTTGTCTTTTAAGGATCATATGGAGGCTTTGATGGTGAAGGCTGGTAGGGGACAAAATGTATTGAAGTCGATGGCAGCAACCGGGGTAGAACAGAGGATTCTCTGCAGGCTCTTTCAGCAGTTAATAATTTCTGTCATTGAGTATGGTTTAGGGTTGCTGACAGGTTGAAAGATTTGAGAGCACACAGAATGACCCTGGATGCAGAAAGGACACACCAATTATATGCACGAGGCATGTCCTGGCGCTACCAACAATGACGGATAAGCATAGAGTCCTTCAGGTCAATGGTACCTGAGAGTTTCTGCAGATAGGGATCACCTCCTGCATATAGCCATGGATATTTTCAAGGGTCATAGACTAAGGCGAGGCAGGTCCTGTATGGCACAGGCAGAACTATCTATACGTCAGGTGTGTGATCTAGAGACCATCAATCGTGGAAAAGAGTGGGTTTAAGTTTCGAAAGACATGACGGGCTGGCACATTGTAATAGTAACACTGGATCGTGAGTGCAAAGAATGGGCAGCGGGCCGCACTGAGTTTGATGTGCAACAACAGATCCAGAGTAACACACATCAAGGTGGCATAACGTATGTAAGTATTAGTAAGTATTAGAAGTATTAATTTCCAAAAACCAAGAAACAAAATAAACAATAAACAATAATAATAAATGCATTTAAGAGCAAACACAAAGCTATATTCCATTGGCGTTGCATGTTAAAACACCAAAAACAGAACAATTAGGAAAAGCCAAAAACACGTTGCACGATAAATCTTCAGACGACATGTAGAACTACTAGAAATCAACATATGCAAGCGCGAAGCTCTCACACCATAGCCATGGACGAGCTGCCTGCTTTATCAAGTATAGGCACGGAAGTCCCAGAAATAATCTCCAAACATGAATAAACTGATTCAGAACAAAGAGCTCATTCACTTCATAGGTTCTGGCTAAATTATCATTCCAAATTCTGGACACAAGTGTTTACAGATGTATGGTTGCTCATTTTTCATGCATGTGCACGTATATATTTGTTTCTTCTTCTTCTTCTTCTTCAGCGTTCCGAGCCATTGAGGTTCTTTGCTGCAGATACAATCCGTCTCCATTCGTCTCTCTGTTTGACCTTCTCTTGCCAGTCGTTGATTCCATGTGCGTGTAGGTCTGTATGTATATTATCTCTCCACCGTCTTCTTGGCCTACCTATAGAATACCTATATATTTGTTTAAACAATTAAATATATAATTTTTTGAGTTGTTAGCGTAATGCTATTAGATGTTCTTTTCTTAGACTTTTAGTCTGCTATAGCATTTTTTAATGCGTTTGCGCATGCACCGTTTGCTTATTCTCATATATAATGACTATCTTCACATAACGTTGTAGGGAAGCTCTAATATTATACAATGAAAGCTGCATCTGAGTTTAATCAGAAGAATACTCTTTCATGATGAAATGGTCCGTGACAAAGCATAATATTTTAATACATTTATTATTACGGCTTGAATTCTGGCTTAGAGGGCACAAGACAACTGTGCATTGTCTTCATGCATATTTGGCAAACATACACTTGTGCGTTCTTGATGTGTCGGATCTAGGTCAGTTTGACATTATCAGTTGAGTCTAAATCAGTATGGCATGTGTCTTGGTCTGTGTGACACTTATCTATGAGTAGAATCAACATTTGATGAGAATGGAATAACTAGTCGCATATCTCATGTTACACGCCCACGCGCAAAGCTCTGTTAATGCACGCAAAAATTACTGGATACATAGGACGGTTGTAAAAACCGTTCAATGCAGTATGCAACATCTTTTAACACTCAGTGCACTTTTAAACACAAGAAATCGTATATCTGAAGGGCTGGTGGTGATCCCAACTTTGCATAAGAAAAAATTCTTTATGGCAACCATCATCTCGTGTAACGTTATGCTCTTGAAGAGTTACATTATGCATGGTGAAATATGCTCGCATGCTTTTTGGCTGAACTATTAACTTAATAAATGGACTTCTGAAGTTAGAATGCGCGTATTAATACACTAAAAACAAGCGCACTGAGGGGATTTCCTTGGCAGAGGTTAAAGAGATAAGTGATATGATGTCTATTCTACTCAGTAGCCCTTAAGCTGAAGTTTTGTTGTAGTTGCTAAGTTCATCAGTATTGTCTCCTTAAAGATCTCGCACAAAAATGTTGTGTCTTTTCCTAAAGCGTGTATGAGGTCACATAACATTACGCCTATGTTTCTTTTCACAGGGATCCAGCCAACTCTATAGAACTAAACGACTGCATTTACTTAGGATTACTTTATTTGCAGAGAAAGTAAATGCGCGTCATAAAGTCATACTTCATCATCATCAAGTGCCGTGCCGGCTGGCGTAGGCGTTCATGGCTCTCCATAGATCTCGGTCTTTGGTTCTCTGGATCAACTCTGCTGCTGATATTCCTCCATGCCACCGTCTCAATCCATCCAGCATCACTTCTCTTGGTCTACCTCTGCCTCTCTTCCCCTCGATCTTTCCAGTTGTTACGATGTTCTCCAATGCCTCTCTTCTCATCACATGACCGAGGAAAGCTGTTTGTCTCTGTCTTATTGTTGTATATAATGTTCTAGTTTCATTAGCCGGTTTCAGGCAGTCGTCGTTAGTTACTCTGGCAGTCCAAGGAATTCGCAACATTCGTCTCAGGAACCACATCTCTGTTGCTTCTAATTTCTTCTTAATTTGTTCATTTACATTCCAAGATTCACTGCCATACAGCAAAACTGGTTCTACATAGCATTTCATCAATCTCTTTCTTACATTCAGTGACAGTGACTTATTGCACAAGATACTCTTCATTTTCTGAAATGCGGCTTTTGCCTGCCCTATTCTGCTCCTAATCTCTGTTGTACATCTTCCATCTGATGTTATAAATGCCCCTACGTATCTAAAATTATCCACTTGGTTAAGGATTTTCCCTTCTATTTCTATGTCACATTTTGGTGTCACCATTTTCTTTGATATTACCATTGTTACTGTTTTCTTGATATTCAAGGAGAGTCCTTTCCTTGCACTCTCTGTTACTACTACGTCTAATAATTGTTGTAGGTCTGTTGAATTATCCGCCACCAATACTGTGTCATCTGCATAGCGTATATTATTTATATTATAACCTCCAACTAGTATTCCTGGCATCTCTTTGATCTCTCTCATTATTACTTCGCTATACAGGGAGAAAAGATCTGGTGACAAGACACACCCTTGTCGTACTCCTAGCTTTATCTGTTCGTAACTACCCTCTTTATTTCCCATTTTAATTGCTGCTACTTGGTTCCAGTAAATATTCTTTATTATTCTTAAATCTTTTCCATCAGTGTTGATATCTTCCAACATTTTAATCAGTTCATCATGTTTTACTTTATCAAATGCCTTAGTATAATCTATGAAGCACAAATATATGTCCCTCTGTTTCTCTATTGACCTTTCTATTAGTGTCCGCAATGTATAAATTGCATTGTTTGTGCCCTTTCCTTCCACAACTTCAAGTCATACTTGCTTGACGAAATAAAGCGTATAGGTCAGAAAGAAAACCAGTGATTGGCCTGTAGGCACTAAAGAAATGAAGCAGCATTAGCTTATGTCATATCTTCCGTTGAAATAGGACAAGAATATTCTCAATTATTTTCAAGCAGCCTAGAGCACACGCGGATATCTTTACGTACGTAATGAAATTTGTTTTCGTGTTTCGTTAAAAGCCACATCTTCTGTCTGATTGTGTAGAAAACACCCTGATATATGCAGACGCCTGTATTTTATTTTGTATGTTTAGACATGTCATTTTAAATTACTTATTGGGTGAATTCTCTCACGCAGAACACCATTTCTGATTTTTGTAAAACAATACTTCAGCACTGATCTGAAATCTTTTTCCTGTAGCACGTACACGAAGAAGTTTGCCCAGGTGTGAAACAGTGATAGTGTTTTGACAACTTCAAAGGCAGTATTACCTTTATAAAATGTTATAGTTCCGATTGCCGCATGAATGTAAATATTAACGATCACCACAGGGGTAACAAACAGAAAGAATGTCCCGAATATAATAACCGGCATACGAATGATGTTCCATGTCATTCTTCTATTTATGGCGCCAACACTGATGTTTCTGGCTGACAATCTAGATTTAAGAATAGCCATACTTTGTCGTCGAATGATAAATCCAATGTGGATATAAATTAGCAACATTAAACCACCTAAAACAAAGTGAAAGCTAGCGTCTATGGCAGTGTAAACAGTCAAGAACTTCATGTCGCTTTGCATGCAGTCTGCCAGTATATGAACACCTGATAACATTGATATGATCCATACGAGTATCAGACAGAAGATGATTGATTTAGTAGTTATCACCCTTTGGTGTACAAATGGCCATGCTATGTAAAGCCATCGTTCAACGGAAACAACGAAATGACAACATCGGCTGCAAATCATGGTGCAAGATACTATATATAAACACGTGCAATGTGTAGCTATGGAACTCTGCAATGGCAGATGCGTATTTGCAGCGTATAGACTGGACGCAGATGTCATCTCATAGGCTGCAGCAAATATTACGTCACTGACAGCTAGTGAGGTAACAAATACATTTGAAAACCTCTGCAGACGAGTGCTGCAACAAACAGTAACAACAATGATCACGTTCAGGATGAAGGAAATACTCAATATAACGGTCTCAGTAATTGATGCGTAAAAGTCTTCAAGTGAGACGATGTCCGCAGTTGTGCAATTATCCACAGCCATTTATTCGGTTGATAATGAGTGAATTGTTAGTAATGAATTAAACCACATTCAAAGATACAGTTTACAATCAGTAAGTAGCTAATCATGGAATAAACACAACCACAGATGCAGTTCCTTCTTCCTTCTCCTTGTTCGCACTTATACCCCCATGTTAACTTCTCTAATACAAGAATTTATTAGATCCAGGTTCTTCTCATGCACGTATAGTTTTTGCTGTAGTTAAGTTGGTTGCCGCCATTTATGTTGACGCTCATTATTGTAAGTTTAGCAGAACTGTAGCATGTAACAGACCGCATTGGGATTATTGTAACATACACAAACCTGATTAAATTTTCTTGAACATATGATATAGCGGATATAATATAATATATACTGAACTTGTAATATAGTTGACGTAATCGAATCTATCTTGAACTTTTCACATAGCTAATGTAGTCTAATCTATCTGAAGTTTTGACATGGTTGGAATAGTGTGATTTATATTTAACTCGTGAAATGCTTGCTTGCTTGTGTTCGTTGGCTTGAGCTCCAACGCAAAGTCCTGTATGTCGGATGAAGGCATCCTGTTGTCCAACATCAGTGTGATGTCATACAGGACCTGAGGTTTGCGTGAGTATCCGTTGTCCCATGTCTGGCTTATTGGTGTGCAGACTGGTGGTTCCTCGCCATACAGGCAGACACTCTCCGACTTCGGAGGAATCGGCGATCCTATTGACTTCAGCCAGGACCCCGAAGGGACCTGTTGCCCAGGACGCTCGGCGAGGACGCGTCAATAGGTCTTGGCCAGTATATAACCCGGCCCTGGTGCCTTGGAAACACCTCTGCGTCCCAACTTGTGAAATGAATGACATGATATAATCTATATTGAACGTATGATATAACTGACATATTCTAACCTACATTGAACTTGTGATAAGGCTCATATAGTCTAAACTATATTGTCTATGTAATATGGCTGACATATTCTAATCTATGTTAAACTTGTGGTATAGCAGACATAGTCTAAACTGTATTGAACTTGTGGTGATGTGGCTGACATGGTATAATCTATCTTGAATTTGTAATAAGGCTGGCATAGTCTATTGTGTACTGTTCCCAATCCAAATATAACGGCAACATTGTGACTTGAAAGTTGAAAAACATAATTTCTTATATGATTCGTGTGGTCTTTTGACTTTTTGGTTCTGTATGAAACTTTTATAAGAGCTTCAGCATGCTTTTAAGACGCAATTTAGCACCCGTGAATAACTTATCATGAATTAAGCACATCTACATACACTGGTTACAATAACTGAATAATTAGTCGTACAGCTGTTTAGCTGTAACGAGTAGTTATGAATTATCCTCAGATAAAGTTTACAGTCAAGGAATTCATGAATTATCCAATCCCAAAGAAACAATTCGCCATCAATGACTAGTAAATCACCACAAAGTTGTTCATCCTGTGTAGAAGCTTCTCGGAACAAGCGAGATTACATTATTTCTTGCCACAACTGTGTCTGCTTTCCTTGTAATGACTAAGAATACGACCAGGTACAAAGCCACATATTAAATAGTTGAAAGGCGTCACAACCTTAAATAGCGTGTTCCATTAGCTAAATAGTATTAACCCATTTATGTGAGCTCTACACTTGTCACCCCACTTTTCTCTTGTTTTCTTTCCCGATTCGATGCCATTACAAACAAATAAAGTGCTCTAGTACTAATTGATTGAAGTGTCTCAGTAAGAGTTGTATTACACTTTTAAAGTTTTCAAATGGTAAAGCATAAAAATATTTTATGCTGAAATACCAACTTTAAATCTGTGAACATTTTCCTGTGTGTCACAGAAACTAGGCAAACAAAACAGTCCATGTCTAGAGTGCACTTTATGGGGAAGTAACTTGCGAGTTATTTTATTGAGGGAGAAACACAAATCAATATTTGACAATACGAACACAGAAGCGATTAGATTTATTAGCTAGTCTTTTAACTGTTATATATTTGTTAACAGTTCGGTCATCTTCAATACTACCATAACCACAATAGTTGATGTTGTTACTGTTCAAACACTTAGAACTATTTCGCATTGGATGCCATCTCATTGCGGAATATTAGTAAATGAACTGACTGACACATATGTCAACCCACATGAAAACAGGTTAGATCATGGCAACCATATTTTCCAATTGCACATTACGAATATCAAAAGAAATAATTCCTAGAAACGCTCAGAATGTCCCCCGTTCAGCAACAGGATGGTTGTTATCTATTGTAGAGGACTGGACCAGTTGCTATTTTCAGAATCTGAACAGAACACACTAGACTAAATCGTAGACATATGTACACGAAGCTAAATATAGGTTATATACACATGTGTACATGCGGACAAGCACTTCCTATTGCTGAATATATACGACAACATCATCATCATGCCCCATGCCGATAAGCGTTGGCGGTCACGATTTGCCATCTCACACGAACACTACAGTTTTGGATCAAGTATTTGTTCTTTACAAGATTGTGTCATATGCCGTGACATTCATGTATTTATCTCTTTTTCTTCCATCTGGTCTTATGCCAACAGTGTTGTTAAATTCATGTTTATTTCTCCTATAATGTGCCTATAAATCTTGAGTGCCTACTTCTAATTTATATATTCAATATACGCTTTTTCATTTGTTTCTTCAAAGGGTCTCATCTATTTTTTTTCTGTCCGTCCATGGTATTGCTTGCATTTTCTTCAGAAAGCAAATTATTGGTGTTGTTAGATGTTAATTACCTTGTGTGCTTAGTTGCATATCCATTACAGGACTTCGCAGTCAACCCCAGCATTTTTGGCTGTTTGTGACTTTTTAGGCAAGTTTACTTCAGTAGTTTGTTTACGTTCAGTAGTTTGCTATTGCTTTCTGAGCGGCCGGGGCTCATACCATTTTATGGAAAACAACGAAAGGCGGTCTCAAGCCAAATCGCCCGCAGCTGTGTTTCTAACGCGGTAATGGGTTTACGAATTGCGTCCGTATCTCATTCGCCACAGAGCCGATGTAATCAATACAGAGGTATTCCTAACCCAAGTTACCTCAAGTTAAACCTAAACCAAGTTAGTATCAGTGTTTCAGTTACATCTATTGTTTCACAACACTATTCTTCTCATTGCAACTGGCACAATTTGTTTTTGTCTTCGCTCGCTGTGAACTCAAGCGTAGTCCATACACATGCTATGTCTTCTAGTGTACTGGGCTAATTATTGCGAGTGAGTTAGCTTTTCCTATTACTAGTGTCCCTCGCCATCAGGCGAACCCACTCCAACTTCAGAGATGGAGACTATTATTGATGAGTTTTCCAGAAAGAATGATTGAAATGAACATATATCTATATATGTGATTTATTGGCTATATTAAGGCTTTTGATAGGCTTTTGTTTAAACTGTCTATTGTATCGTTATGAAATTTTTCCGGCTGTCTTATATTTACCCCTACCCAAGGAATATGTCTTTGATTGGCCCAAAGGCAACTGAAATCATCCAAACCGGCGACATTTCTATGATATTTTTTGCGAAAATGTAGCGAATTCACGTTAACTTGTCCTTTAACTTTAGCCCACACAAGTCATATAGGGTTTAAGTGAACGAAGTGATTATTCGCAAGGCGCTGGGAATAACGTCTCCCATAGCTACGTGTTATTCGCAGTCGCGGCTGGTCCAGTGACGTTTACTACCGTCGAAAATGTTCGAAACTCGCGATAGAAAAAGGAGAGTTCTTTTCAACTATATATAACATTGATGCCTTAAACATACATTTCACTAACATCAAGCTATATTGATAGTTACTATACATCTTCCATTGGAGTAGGTTAAGTATGAAACTGGGGATACACTCAGGTTGATTTATTTCAGGGTTCTTGGATCCCTGTGGCAAACAGTTCAATGAAATTATGCATATTAAATTTCAATAGAGTGTTGATCTGTTCCAGGTACTAATAGAATAGTGGCTTCAGTTCTCCACCCTCAGGTACAAGAATAAGTTCTCTATGTTAGCTGTCCTAAATGTTTAGTGGAACTTCTTGCAGGTAGCTGCTTTTGGAATAGTTTTCTGCATCACTCTATACAGGTACTTCGATCAAAAGTCAGGTCTGGATCTAGCTGGATTTAGCCACTATCTGAAATTTCAGCATCAAACATACATCTACAGATATCATCAATATGAACATTAGAAATGGAAGACTGTGAAACTCCCAAGAAAAACAAGAAAAATAAATACAGAGGATTTTGATCCAAGGAAAAAAGAACAAGGCAGGAATAGGGTCTTGGTGTTTTCCAATAGTTATCAACCCCACGACTGGTTACTCTCCATCCAATCCATCATTATAGGGCGATCAAGGTTTAGATTACCAGATAAGCAGTGTCATCTTCACCCATGACTGTCACCCATAGTCTCCAGGCTGAGTAATACCTTGATCGATTCAGAATTTGATAACTATGTTCACCATTCCCTTTTGTACATAATTATTTTCTCTTGATATCCTTTCATTTCAAAGAAAAGGTCTCATGCAGTAAGGGTGTTAATTCATTCCCAAATGCAATGAGTATTTGCTTATATACAATATAAGTACATTATGGTATCATCTCCTGTATAACATTCAGGAGAATTCTTCCTAATCAAATGCTTCGAGGGGGAGTATCTTCCCTCCTCTTCAACATGAATGTAATATGCCTTTAACTCATTCATCTATAGGATTTTTCATCATCATCATCATCATCATCATCATCATCATCATCATCATCATCATCATCATCATCATCATCATCATCATCATCATCATCATCATCATCATCATCATCATCATCATCATCATCATCATCATCATCCAACACAATTCAGGACACAAAACCATATGATTGTAACATGAGTGATATGGAATACAGTGTGGTGTCATGCATTGAAGTGCGCTAAATTATTAATTAGTATATTGGTTATCACTAACATCTTCTCCTCTGATAGAAAGGACATTATACATCAAATTGCCTACTATCAGGGATTGCTCATACTCCTTCTCAGTACGGATTAACTTCCCCCTTAATAATAGAAATATTAATAATAACAAAACCCTAGTATAACAGCCAGTCCCCTTTTGGTAGACCAGTATAATCCTCATAGCTAATAACAAGTGTCACACTATTATCTAATATTACTGAGTCGTGTAGTATTGATGTTCGCATTTTGTCCATGCCTTTATAATGCATGTCATTTATGTTTTGCTGCTCTCTGTTAGCCTTGAAAGATGTATGAATGAAATAATGTATGAAAGTGAGTGATAGAAGCGCAGAATGTAAGACAGGCCTGCGTGCCAAATTCTTAACCCTTTTAAAATTTAGTTTGTTTGTTCGTTTGTTCTCAGTATGCCACTTCTCCTCACTCAATCCATAATTATTCATCAGAAATCATAACCATACTTGCATGGATGATAATTAGGCATTCTTATGTGACTCACAAATGATAAATTCACATATTTAATACCAATGAAATCACACTTGAATCTCCACATGAATGCTTCCACCGAATACACAATATTATATGATACACATAGTGAACTATTTAACATCCCATGTCCTCGTGTACTGTTTCTGTTACGAATTACACTAATTCCCCCATACTAGTGACTGCACATTAAAAATAGTTCCTTACAATTGAACTAAGTATTCTAGCCTTCTAAATCATAAGTTAATCACCTTCTAAATCATAAGTTAATCCCAAACTCCTAAATCACTGATGATTTAGCTTAACTGCTTAATGAGTAAAATGCACAACCTAGGTCCAATACTTATGAATTCACAGAAGCTGTCTAACTAGAAGAAAAAGTCTCACTATGGTTTAACCTATTGCAAAGTTTATCTATGAACTACAACATCTGAATATAGTGTTTAGTCTCTCCGGAATTAAGTTCTTAAGGACTAACCACAATGTTACAAAACATCAACTTATCATCTTCTGGAAAGGAGCATGACTAACGTAATATGTATTGCAATGTGCTTACCTTCAATATAATTGAATGACTTCTTCAAACATATCATCATCAGATTTCAGGCTCCAGACACGGTTTTGTGTTTCCAAGTTCGCTGGCTGCTTATAGGCCGGTACTTCTCTCTTCCTCAATTCGATTTGCTAATCTTAAGATGGATGATTAAGTAGAGGATACCATGCCGCCAATGGGCCGTCTTCTGTTTTCACGCTTGTTGAAGGTTTTCCCACACACCGCCGGTCTCCACGCCATATTTAAAGCCTCTCCTTTCTAGCTTTATGCTATGACGTCATGACCAATGGCGAAGCTCTGTTTAGACTATATTTAGAATATTGCTGTCCCCATTAGGAATCAGTGCATTTCCCAACTTGGGGTAATGCAAATTTAATCCTTTTTCAAATTTGAATTTGAGTATGATGGTGATCGTTGTTGTCGTTGTTGCAAACTGGAGGGGTAGTGCGGGGAATTTTAAACAGCTATGTGGGGGTTGCAAGATGTCTGTTTGGCATGTAAAATCTGATCCTTTTCTATTATGATTTTGCCATCTTTGGTTTTGAGGAAACCCTTTGATGTGTGTGTTCATTCCTTAGTGATGTGATTAATTCTTTTGTGCATTAATTTGGTATTACGGGTGTAGTGTTGGTTTTCAGTTTTCATGTAATTTTCCTCAAGCCATGCTTTTATTGCATCTTTGCACAATTTAATAATGTTCCTATAATGTCATAATATTTGTAATGGTTCTTATTAGGTGATTGGTTATTTCTTTTTATTTCCATGAATTCCAAGATGTCCTCTATCATCCATTTCTTACGTCAAATAAACATTATTTTTAGGATAGTTGTTTGTGCAGCATGACTCACCGAGGTTTTCAATATTATCTCATCTTCAAATAGAATTTCCATATCAGCCAACGCGTCAAATCTGTTCATTACCACTACGTTACATTTATCTGTTATCGCCTCTCTCTTCAGTGAACAAAGATCAAATTGTGTGCTTCTTTGTGAATATCTGACCTTCTTTAATGTTACATTATATTATTTTTTTGTTGTATAACCCTTATAGGACCTTGCTGTAAACGTCAGCATTTTCCATCTTCTGTTGATATACTAGGCAAGATTACGCTCAGAGGTTTGCCATTGCTTTCTGGGCGGCCGGCTCACATACCCCGTAAGTTACCAACGCGGTGAGAACCGCTAACGATTCTCGCGCAGGTTACGTTACTCGCGAGAATATACGGGATTACAGAGAAAGACGTTAACTCCTAGGCCAGGGGTATATTGCTTATGACCAATCTGTGGTTGCTAAAGTAGTCTGTATTTGGTATAGCTTTTGCGACTTTTAAGGCATATCGAAATCTTCTGTTGATGAGGATGTAATGAATCTGGTTTCTGATCACATTGTCAGGACTCCCCCATGTCCATAATCTCCTTTAATGTTGTTGATACCAGGTGTTTCCAATACGCACATCATGCTCTTTTGCCCACTGTACAAGTCTGACTTTGTTCGTAACGTTCGTTTGTATCTGTGAAAAAAAAATAAAGGTCGTCAGATAGCAGATACTGCGGTTGGGAGGGGTGGGTGAAGGAAGGAGATGTGATGTTCACATATTCTAGGATACAATGGTGGTTGTCGATTCCCTTGCTCGTCGACTTTCCTGTCTAGATAATTATAAAATATGTGGACATTGTCTGATACAAATTGGCATGAGGCTATATTGATCCCAGAGCCGCAGTAGTCGGTGATAATCTTGTCTCTACTGGGGAATGAAATCGGACTACTGTCTTGGCAGGCAAGCACACTAAACACGTCTCCACAGTGGATCCATATATATATATTTATATGTTTTAATGTTTGTTGAGCTTTCCAGTTATATTCTGCATTCATTAGTTTTCTGTAGCAGCTGGGCAGCTGTCACCTTTATATTCTTAACCAAGGAAGAACTGATTTCACTGCTGTGAGGTAAGGTAATACTAACGTGATACACAACAATGTAACGTTGAGGTCCTGCTGAAAAACTATACCTGCAGGTTCATATACGATATATCACAAATACGCCAGTCCGGTTAAATGAAGAGCACAGCAACAACTTCCAGTATCTTTTACTCTTCCTGTTATTCCCAAATGGAGCATAGGTCATCAAACAACGGGCCTAATCTTTGCTATGTCTTTCAGCTCTCGCCGGGTTTTTTTCTGTATTACCCGTCTCAGTTCTCGCATCACCATGTGTTATTATGTTTCCATCTATTTCGTTTGTCCTGTGGGTTATAGAAAAGCGAGTGTTTAGTTACACTATTGATAGGTTTTCTCGGTGTGTGTCCTTACCCAGCGCCGGTGTTATTTCTTCAAACCTTGATACACGGGTATGTGTTTAAGTTGAATTGAGTCAAGAAACAGCATGACAGCAAACGGAGCATTTCTATACATGCTCCGTTCTCATCTGTAACAGCCAGCGAATAATCCCAGTACTGATGGTATGGGATGCGGTCTAAATATGTGTTCGTTCTTGACTTTACTCACGAGTTCTGAGTGTCGGCTAGATCCACTCGTCACATCCTGTGGCACCATTCTCTCTAGGCTATGATGATTTTTCTGTTCTTTCATACTATACACATGATCCGAAAAGGACCTGACAACATCAACCTTGTCGTACACCAATATCTCATCCAAAGATGCAGACCCACCCAAACTGCCCTTTGTGCTTGTTCTGATGTACATATTTTAACCCATCTTTAGCTTTGTGTACATGTGGAGATTGAGACTGTTGTCCCTTAATTGGAGTCTAAATATAGTAAATTATCCAGTCCTCTCTGATAGATAATAATAATTCTGTGATAAATGAGTCTCTTTCTATGCCTTTCTATACCATTTTTATTTTGCTACCTGCACTTTGCAACAGGAAAATTTGCTTTTTATGACCCGGCGCCTTATGTGACAAATGTGTGTGTCCGTTAATTTCCTGATATACCACAATGAGATGTAGAGTATTTCTAGGTAGTTGAACAGTAACAACATAAATGATTGTCCTATTTATGATGATGTAAATGTACACAAATATATAACAATATTGCTATCCACAACACAGAATGGTAGAGAAAACCTAATAACCTCAACTCAAATGAATAGTGAAAATCACAACTTATATCTTAACATAGCAAAAATTAAGATAATGCATACAGATAAAACTGCTATGGAGAAAGAAATATACGTTAATGAGGAAAGATTGGAGATGGTATAAATGTCGAATTTCTTGGGTCATTGATTACCAACAATGGTGACACAATGAAAGACATCAAAATACGAATATCTATTGCTCTTCAAAGACTAAAGCAACTGTATAAATTATGCAGTGAGACAGATAGAAATATAAAAATTAAATATTTAAGATCGTTCATCTTTCCCATTGTGACATACGCCTGGGAGACCTGGGCACTTACTAAACAAGATGAATAGCGCATACATGCCTTTGACTATAAATGTTATGGACATGTTCTAAGAATATCTTGGATAAAGAAAAGAACAAATGCATCCATACTTCAAGAGCTGAATATTGAAGAAGGTTGGCTATTAAAGACGATAAAACAAAGAAAACTGAAATATTTTGGTCACTTGAAATGTCATTAAAGTTTGGAGAGAAAAATAATGGAGTGGTATATGCCCGGGAAGAGAGGAAGAGGAAGTGTCGTGAATTCGTTTAAAGTGTCGTCCCTGGAGTGAGGGGAGTCAACACCCACATTATATTTAACCCTTTATCAATATCCTGGATATATCCAGCAGACTCCGTCCACAACACTCCCTCAATCTGAAGACACCTTCTTCTCACTCTTGCTCACCCCTGGATCATGCCCCCTCTCATGCTTCCCCAACGCCACATACTCAACAACTCTTGCTTCCAAAAATTATTAAAGATTAATTTATTAAAAGAAAAGTGTAATGTACGTGAGACGTGTATGCGAAGAAAATGTGTGTTGTGTATTCTAATGTAAATGTAGAGGTCAGACCACAATGTTCATGATCAGAGTCCACTCATCATGGCAAGGATTACACATCAGAAGAATCAGCACAAACCTCACCAAATTCCGCGTCTCTCCCGCCAGACATGTCCTCCTCCAGAAGCTCTGATAACCATGAGGGTTGATTCCCATTCAAATCTACAGTCCGGGAATGATACTATTTTTTTGTTCCTAAAAAAAAAACTGTTCCTAATAGATTATAGAAACTGAGACCACACAATTCCTGCCCAGTGAAAAATTGAACACTGTCCCATGAACATGACGTCTTTCCTTCTTGCGAAATGTTCTATAGTTTTCACTCTTAAAACAGTCATTGTATCTAGACTCAAATAGATCTCTTAATTTTCCAGATAACGTCTTAATTTTATGATTTCTTTGATACGTGGAACAACCACTCTCAAATGTTTTGGTTTCATGTAATGTGAAAATCAATCCCTACTGTTCTAGTAATAAGTGGACTGAACATTCATCACCACTGGGATATTCACGAATGATATGAAAATCAAAACCCATTACCATGTTGCTGTCCACAGGTAGTGTGGCATCTTCTTAGTAATGTTCTCAGTATTTATCCTGTGGGATACTTATACTATTCAGCTCCACTGAGCAATGTTTATCAACTTCTTCTAGCATAGGCCCAGTGAGAAAGTTGCTGGCCAATCTTCCTGCACTAAAAATATCCGGGATCGGAATTTTTCAATGTTTCTGTGTTCTTCATCCCAGTCAGAGGGAACCTGTAAAATATATAACACAACTGGTGAGAGCCTCCCCGTCACTGATCCTTATTAGATGATCGTGGGCCATCAGCCTCGCTCAGAAAAATACAGTAAACCACTCTGTCAGGGGCAGATGGGCTCAACACATAGGTTTTCATCAGGCCAAGACAAGAAAAAAAAACATACAGAGTGCGGACCCCCCCCCCCCCTCCCCACCAGGGAGCACCTCACTGGAAGATCCCAATTATCCCCCATTACTCAATTCTCAACTAGTAGAGCTTATCCACACTTCACTACTCTATATTCAACTAACAGAGCTAATCATCACTTCACTACTCTAGCTAGTTTCAACCATGCTCATCATTGGCACCTTGCCGTCTTGACAGACGATAGTTTGTGCTCTAAAAAGGCATAATAACTTTTAACTATGGCGGTAGCGAGTGTGACTGATAAGGCCAATTTGCGCTGTAGATGTCCGTTCACAGTGGGTGCATGTGAACACGTGGTCATTTCCACCATCATGCACCATCTTACGTCTCAAACGCTTGGTGTGTGACTTTTCTGCAATAATTTTCTCCTTTGACTTTATTCCATTTCTGATATTTGCCCTCCATGCAACACGTTCAGCGGCGACTTGCTCCCAATGTGCATTATCAATGCCTGTATCAATCATGTCCCGCTTACACACATCTTTGTATCGTAGTAGAGGCCGACCCTGAGATCTTTTACCCATCTGTAATTCACCAAAAAAGATATCCTTTGGTATTCTACCATCATCCATCCTCCTAAGATGTCCTATCCATCTAAGTCTACGAAGACTGAGCATGGAATAAACTGTCACACAACCTGATCTTTCCAATACTTCAGTATTTGTGATTTTGTCTTGCCACTTAATACCAAGAATTCTTCGCAGACACCGCATATGAAAGCTGTTTAAATTGTTCTCTTGGTGTGAGTAAGTTGTCCAGGTTTCACTGCCATAGAGAAGAGTACTAAGGACACAGGCTTGATAGACAAGGACTTTTGTTTTGGCAGTAAGCTTCCTGTTCTCCCAGACTCTTTTTCTTAACCTGTTCATTGTTGTTGCTGCCTTACCAATCCGGATGTTGATTTCCTGATCTAGGGATAATTTGCTATTTACCACTGATCCTAGATATGTAAAATGGTCTACTATCTCTAGTTCGGCGTCGTCAATAAAGATTGATGGTACCCCATGTGCACCTTGTGACATAATCTGTGTCTTCTTTTTGCTAATTGTTAAACCAAATTCAGAACAAGCATTGGAGAAAGCAGATAGTAGACATTGCAATTCTTCCTCAGAGTGGGTCGTAACTGCAGCATCATCTGCAAAAAGCAACTCTCTGATCAGTAGCCTCCTAATTTTGGTCTTAGCCTTCAATCTCTGAGCATTGTAGAGGCCGCCATCTGAGCGTGAGTGAATGTATATACCACCATCCTGATCACGAAATGCATATTTCAGTAGAAGTGAAAAGTATATTCCAAAGAGGGTGGGAGCTAGTACACAACCTTGCTTAACTCCACTCTTGATTTCAAATTCTTCAGAAGTTGCACCATCAAACTTGATTATACCCTTCATGCCTGTGTGGAACGATTCCACAATGGACAGAAGAGTTGGTGGGCAGCCAATCTTCTTTAGTGCCTTGAACAGACCCTCACGACTGACCAAATCAAATGCCTTTGTGAGGTCGATGAAGGCAATAAACAGTGGTTGATTCTGTTCACGGCATTTTTCTTGCATTTGTCGCAATGAGAATATCATATCAGTGGTAGACCGGTTCTGTCGAAAGCCACACTGTGATTCGGGGTAGACTTGATCTCCTAGGACTTGAAGTCTGCGCAGAACAATTCTGGCAAATACTTTTCCAACAATACACAGAAGTGAGATACCCCTATAGTTGTTACAGTCGCTCCGATCACCCTTGTTCTTGTACAGCGTTATGATGTTTGAATCTTTGAAATCCTGTGGGACTTGTCCTTCACGCCAGCATAACTCTATTAGCTGGTGGATCTGTAGAGTGAGTGTGTCTTGCCCACTCCTGATAACCTCTATTGGAATCCCATCCTTACCTGGAGCCTTGCCAGATGCAAGTTCATTTATAGCACACTTAACTTCTGTTATGGTGGGAAGTGTGTCCAGGTGGTCAAGAGTTGGTAGAGCCTCTATGGCGTTAAGGGCATCATCCGCTAGTTTGGTCTCACTTGAGTAAAGCTCTAAATAGTGCTCTACCCATCTGTCCATCTGCTGTTTCTTATCAGTGATGACTTCTCCAGTCAAGGTTTTCAGCGGTGCACTTCTTTTGATCACTGGACCACAGGCTTTCTTTATTCCTTCATACATGCTTCTTATGTCTCCCTTATCACTTGCGATTTGAATGGACTCACATAACTTGATCCAATAATCATTTGCACACTGCCTGGCAGCCTTTTGCACATCCTTCCTAGCTTGCCTTAGCTCACTCAGAGTGTTACGCGTTGGTCTTTCCTTGTTTCTTAAGAGAGCTTTCTTCTTCTTATCAATCAAGGGCTGCAGAGTCTCGCTGTTGGCCGCAAACCAGTCCTGCCTCTTATGATCCACAGTGCCGTAAACCCCTACGGCAGTTTTATAAAGAGTTTCCTTAATTAGACCCCACTTTTCATTTACTGTACAATTTTCTGGTGTATCAGTGAAAGCGTCTTCAAGTTGCTGTTGAAACTGAAAGCACTTTTCAGGATCATGAGTGTTAATAATATTAATCCTGATGCTAGATTTGTGTTTAGCTGTGTAGATTCTCTTTGGTCTCAGTCTAACTCTTGCAACAACCAAAGAATGATCTGTATCACAGTCAGCACTGTGGTAACTACGAGTCAATGATATATGGTTCAGATGTTGTCTCCGTGTGATGATGAAGTCCAGCTGGTGCCAATGGCCGGATCTTGGATGTTTCCATGTGACCTTATGCATCTCTTTTGTTTTAAAAAAAGAGTTTGTAATACATAGGTCATTACTGGTGCAATGCTCCAGCAGCCTTTGCCCATTTTCATTCATGCGACCGATGTTGTATTTTCCAAGGCACACTGGCCATGAACTAGAGTCCTTGCCCACACGAGCATTGAAATCACCGAGCATATAAATGTAATCAGATTTTGGAACTGCCTTGATCACGGAGTCTAACTCCTCATAGAACAAATCCTTCACATCATCAGAGGAATCGAGTGTCGGTGCATATGCAGTAATAATGGTGGCAAACCCACAAGAGGTTGCCAAGCGCAGGGACAATAGTCTTTCATTTCCTCCTGCTGGAATTTCAATCATTCCCAGTAGCGAATTCTTCACTGCAAAGCCCACACCGTGTTGCCTTTTTTCTGCCTGCCCTCTACCCTTCCAGAAAAAGGTGTAGTTGTTTTCCCTGAGTGACCCTTCCTCAGCGAGGCGAGTCTCCTGCAGGCCAGCAATATCAATGTTAAGACGATTGAGTTCGGCATCAATCACAGCCGTTTTTCTCACATCGTCAATATTGGTCAAGTCAGTGGAAAATCCTGGACACATGGTTCTCACGTTCCTGGTTGCAAGCCGTAGCTTGAGGTTTCTATTTTTATTTTTGTTTGTACCTGGTGCATTGGTTTTACAGCCTGCGATTCAGATTTTGTCCTAGCCCCAAGCACCCATTGAAGCAGGCAGGCTGTGGCGGATCAGCACCCAATTGGCTGGGGGCTGTCCAGCTTGAGGCGGGCGGTAGCTGATCAGTGACACCTATAGGTGTCTCCCACCGTCAGAGGCAACGCGTGGCGACCATGCTACTGCCTAAATTAATTAGAACTAATTATACAATATGAACTACCTTAGGCAACACGCATCACTCCTGGATGGCATCTACAACTTGCCATTAAGACATATGTTATTTAATGTTAATTAAATCGAACACATTAGATGCTCTCCGAATTTCCTCACAGCGGTACACAAACACGTCAAACCAGGCCAAATGCCTTGTCTACACTACTCTAATCAAGTCATTTTTTTTTTTTGGTCAAAGAGCCTTGGGTTGTTTTGGTGACGTTCCTTTGATGTCAATACATCAGATGGTTACAGGGGCAGATTATCCATTTCAGCAATCTTCTCTCCCCTGGCTCAACCAATGCAAGAGTGATTCCCCTTGTTGCAACTTCCAAACAAGGTAGTGAGTCCCTGCATTCTCCCAACAACGGGTTTAAATAACAAGCCGCCAATTCGTTTGATGTCGGAGAATTCTCAATGTTCCCTGGGTGTCTTTATCTCACAGCTACTCGAAGTAAACAAGTTGGAGCTGCGAACACAGACTGTTTTTCTCTGTGCCGGTTAAAAACAAGAGTGGCCTTGAAAACACGCCGTGAAGCAAACTATCTGTATTATCATCATCTGGTTAATCCACGGTGATTTTCATGACAGGAAGGCCAAAGAGAAGATGGGTGCAGGATTTGGCGGATGATCTCTAGATGGGTGTATCGGACGGGGGACACCTTGCTTATGATTGAGAGGTTTTCCGGAAGGTTGTTATGGGAGCGAGATTCTGCAAAAGATATGCTACTGATTGAATGAGGTATAACAGATGCAAGAGTGGTTAGTTTAAAAATCGCCTTTTTGTCCGTGTTGTCTAATTGTGAATTGTGTGTCTCCCACTCTAAAATAACTTAACGCTGGCAATATTTAAAAGCTTTTTCAAGTGGTACTTAGGCGTTTACTTCTCTTTCAATAACTAATGGCAAACTGCTTAGCGTACAATTGCCTAGAACAGTAATCTGAGACTGACCGCAACGCCTGTATGGACAAACAACGTTTTCAATCTAATGTGTAGTCATTAGTAACTTCCCTGTAGAGTGCACGCTATACTTGAACATCAGCGTTTACACAGCTCCTATGACACAAGAGAAAGTTAACAAATTGAATGTTGGTAACTCGGTGTCAAACCAGTGTATTACTTTATCACTTCAAATCTTTAAATGTTATTCTATGTTCTATTGTTTCACTTTAAAAAATTAGTTCCCGCGCTTTCTTCTTGTTTGTAATGTCCTCCAGCATTGAATTAAAGCAAGAGAAAAGTGGGGCCAAAGATTAAACATTAATAATAAAAGGTTAATAGTAATTTGTTAATGGACACTGGTATTTAAGGTTAGGAGATCTCTCAGCCATTTAGACTGATTTTAATCGTGGACGAATGTCTAGTGTTTGCAAAGATAACAGACACAAATGTTAAAAAGTAATGTCGCAGTTTTCGAGAAAGCTTCAAGAAAGGCTGACCAACTGTGCGTCGTGATTCGGTAGTCATTGAATGTGAACTGTATCACGTGGAGTTGATAAATCCGTTAATTATAAACTGTATCTGCAGCTGAGGATAATTCATTATTCACTACTCGTTACATGTAAATTGTATCTATATATGTCTTGAATTAGTGATTTACTATTCAGTTATCATAAACATAATCTATAAATGGCTTTACTTCATGATTAGCGTCATTGGAGTTGTAAAATATGTCTTATGAAAGAACAAAACAACAAAAACTTACTAAGAAATCTTATATATAACTGCATCCATGGCTGTGTTTATTTCATGGTTAACTATTCAACAGTTATAATCATTACTAAGAAGCGTGTTTACTTCATGATAAGCGAGTTATTCACTTGGAGTGTTAAACGGTGTCTTATGAAAGAACAAAACAAAACAAAAACAAAAACCTCATATAACAAGCTATATGCAAATGCATCCATGGATGAGTTTAATTTATGATTGCCTATGCACTCGTTGTATACTGTATTTCTGGATGTTTCATAATTTAGTACTTATTACTCGCTGATTGTCAGCTGGATTATGGATGTGGATAACTGCACGATAGACAGGGTCTCACTTACAGATGTGTACTTATCAATTACCGAGACCATTTTATTAATGGTTGTTAATATTTACTATTATGAAACAATCGGAAACACAACCTTTTATAGAGGTGATACTACTTTTGATGTTGTCAGAATAATATCAGTGTTTCACAGCTGGGCAAACTTCTTCGTTTATGTGCTACAGGATAAAGATTTCAGATCAGTGCTGAAGTATTGCTTTATAAAAATTGGAAATGGAGTTTTGCGTGAGAGGATTCACCCATTAAATAATATAAAATGACAACTAAACATACAAAATAAACTACATGTGTATATGTCAAGACCCTTTCCACACAAGACAGAAGACAGAAGATGGCATAGTGCTAACGAAGTAGGAAAGCAAATGTTATTGTGTTAAGACATCCATTTGTTTTCTAGATTACTTGAAAATAATTCAGGATATTGTTGTCCTATTTCAAGAGGAGATGCTATATAAGTTGCTTCTTTTTTCTGTTAGTGCATACTGGCGTAACACTGGTTATCTTAGCGGCCTTTGCGTTTTATTATATTTAGCAAACACAAAAAGCGCGTACTTTCTCTTTAAATCACACATTCCTAATTTCAATGCAGCTGTTTAGTTTTATAGATTTGGTTAAATTCTAAAAAATAAGTCGTAGACTTTGTGTTATGTTACCCCTGTCCACACTTTGCCGGCTCCGTGGCGTAGGTGTTGCGGACGCAATTCGTAATCCGGCATACCACGTTCGAAACACGGCTGCGGGCGATTTAGCAGCAGACCGCTTTGCGTTGGGTTCATATAAAATGGTATTAGTTTCGGTCGTTTAGAAAGCAATGGCAAACCACTGAACATAAACTTGTCAAGAGATCACGAACAGTCAATAATGCTGGGGTTGATCGCCACGTCCTGTTAACGATATGCAACTAACTTTTTTCCACACTTTCCACACATTTTAGTGCGAGATGTTTATTGAGACGAACTCGGTAACTTTGCAATTACAACAAAACATCAGATGACGAACTACGAGGGATGATAGACATTATATCATTCATTCATTTATTCTGATTCAACGGGCAAGTCGGCGTTTACCTGCAAAGCGTTGTGGAATGTAATGAGCACGGCAAGGCACGTAGAGCGCCCTGGTCATCCACTGCACCTGTATTCGTCTCCAGTCGTCTTGACTTGTCATGCCACTGGACTCAGATGGACTCAGGCTAGAGAGTGAGGTCGACGAATTGCGCAACTCTTCCTCACTTTAATCCAAGTCATCGCGCAAGTCAATCTTCATCCAACGTCATATATCACCTTCAAGCCCTGTGGCGATGGGCGAGTGGCAAAGCGGCAGGCGTGGGTACGCTGGCAGCCGTAGTCGCAGACCTGCACACAGGCGGCTCAGGCCATATGGTCGTCTTCTACTGACCGGATCAGAAGTGGGATTCGGCAGCCCCCTGAGCGACTGAGCAGCCCTATATAGGAACACACTGCTCACCTCCATAGCATGAGGAAGGGGCTAGAAAAGGTGCCCTAAACATTGTCTGCTCCATCACTACCTAACCAGCTAACCGCGGTTGGTGGGTTCCCTAACTGCGGTCGACATACAAACAAAGATAAAACAAATAAAGCTAAAAGAGGAAACCATATTCCCTTAACAATTGGAACTTGGAATGTACGCACCCTACTTGACAGAGACGGCGCGTCGGGTCCAGAGAGACGAACAGCACTGATTGGGAGAGAGCTGGGCAGGTACAACATCGACATTGTAGCCTTGAGCGAGACACGACTTGAAGAAGAAGGCCAAATCTGTGAAATAGGTGCCGGCTACACATTTTTCTGGAGTGGAAGGAAAAGCGAGGAAAGACGCCAATCCGGTGTGGGGTTTGCCATTAAGTCGGCCCTGGTCGGCATATTAGCTGGATTTCCAAAGGCTATAAACGACAGGCTCATGACCATTAAGTTGCCCCTGCTGAATGGAAGGAAGCATGCAACCATTGTGAGTGTCTACGCACCAACTATGACCAGCGAAGATGATGTCAAGAACAAGTTCTATGAGGACCTGCAGAATGTATTAACATCTGTTCGCAAAGGAGACAAACTTATACTCCTTGGAGATTTCAATGCCAGAGTAGGCACGGACACGACCTCTTGGAGTGGCATTATTGGAAAGCACGGAGTCGGAAATTGTAAGAGCAATGGACTCCTCCTCCTTCAGACATGTGCCGAACACGATCTCCTGATTACCACCACAATTTTCCGTCTCCCCATGAGAAATAGGACATCGTGGATGCACCCTCGCTCGAAACACTGGCACCTCATTGACTATGTCATCCTTCAACGCTGGGCAGAGCATTTCAGCAACATCTTAAATGCAACTTCCTTCTTCTATGATGAAACCATCAACTGCCTTCCTCAAGTTCCCATCAATGAGACACTTGATGACTTGCCAACCATAGTGGAAGTAAACAAAGCCATTCAGCAACTCTCCAGCGGCAAGGCACCTTGTCCTGACTCCATCCCAGCAGAGATATACAAGGCAGGTGGGCTGGTCCTAACAGAGCAGCTTCACCAAGTCTTTACAAACATATGGGTGAACGAGACCATACCACAAGATTTCAAGGACGCGTCAATAGTCTACCTTTACAAACGTAAAGGACACCGCCAATCCTGTGACAACCACCGAGGCATCTCCTTGCTTTCAATTGCAGGGAAGATACTCGCCAGAATTCTTCTCAATCGCCTCACGGCCCATCTCGATCAAGGTCTTCTTCCTGAGAGTCAATGTGGCTTCAGAAAAGAACGTGGAACTGTTGACATGATTTTCGCTGCAAGGCAGCTGCAAGAGAATTGTCAGGAACAGAACTGCGAAATGTTCTCCGCTTTCATTGACCTTACCAAGGCTTGTGATACAGTCAGCAGAGAAGTACTGTGGAAGATCATGGCAAAATATGGCTGTCCACGAAAGTTTGCCCAAATAGTGCGGCTATTTCATGATGGTATGCAGGCAAGAGTACAGGAACATGGTGAACTGTCTGAGCCCTTTCCTGTCACCAATGGACTGAAACAAGGATGTGTCCTGGCACCAAAACTTTTCAGCCTCATGTTTTCAGCCATGTTGATGAATGCCTTCGAGAACGACGACATTGGAAAAGACATCAACTACCGTATGGATGGAAAGTTATTCAATCTCAGAAGGCTGAAAGCTAAAACCAAAATTAACAGCGACACCGTCAGAGAGCTCTTGTTTGCTGATGATTGCGCTCTATTCGCCAACTCAGAGGCGGACATGCAACATAATGTTACAGCTTTCTCTCATGCCTGTGCCAATTTTGGGCTCAATATCAACTTGGAGAACACTGTAGTTATGTACCAGCCAGCTCCAGGGAATAATCACACTGTGCCGAATATCAAAGTGAATGGTCATAGACTAAGTGTTGTGGACAAATTCACCTATCTTGGCAGCACTGTGTCACAAGCTGCCACAATTGATGACGAAGTGAATGCAAGAATCTCCAAGGCCAGTGTGGTCTTTGGCAGACTGTACAAGAATGTATGGGACAGAACAGGAATAAGCCTGCAAACAAAGCTAAAAGTCTACAAAGCAGTTGTATTATCCACACTGCTATATGCTTGTGAAACCTGGACTGTTTATCAGCGACACGCTAGGAAATTAAACCACTTCCACACAGTCTGCCCAAGGAAGCTACTGAAGATTAAATGGCAAGACAAGATCCCAGACACTGAGGTCCTAGAAAGAGCGTCCATGCCCAGTATCCACACTCTACTGATGAAGAATCAGATTCGTTGGGCTGGTCACTTGACTCGCATGCCAGATCACTCTAATCCACTTCCCGCCACCCGGGTGATATCGTTGTTATTGTGAAGAAATACTGGTGATACCATTGATATCGTTAAGCATTACTCGTCGTACAACTTACTATCTGCTGGTGTAAGGATTCTACTAGACTCAACTGATAAGTGCTAGACTGGCCTGGTCTCAACTGATAAGTGCCACGTTCTCTAAGGCAGAATGCAAGCCATATTGCAATACGAAATTTATGGAAACGTTCTGCTTAGCCACCTAATAAATAAGTGTCAATTCTCTTGACTGTCACATTTTTTACACGTTGCGAGATTAAAGCTTCCATGCAATTTTAGATTCAGATAGTCATTCAGTCAATCGGATGCCATCTCTGCAATGAAGGTTAGCATCAATCGACATCCAGAGTGCTGTCTGTTATTGAGGCCAAAATATGTCATTAGAAATTCATTTTATAGGGAGAAAACTTAATGTGTAGACGTGAAACATACATAAACTAAATAGTGCAACTACTGCAGAATAACACACGAAGAGAAAAACATATAACACCATTAAGCTAGCAATCATAAGATTGTAAATTTATTGTATCAAAGAAGAATTCAGATATATAAGAAAAATAGAAAGAAACCACTGTAAATTTCAAATGAGCGACATTTAGTGAGAGTTTTGGACTAAATTTGTTTGAGAAATGTGATTTATTTAATATATTCATTTCCCGCTCCGTCAGAAAGGTGCTCGAGTGCATCACTAGGACAATCAAACTGAATATTCTCAGCTCTGTTGGATTTACCCTGGCTAAGATCTTCTATCAACTCATTTGCTACCGCCGTGACAGCGTGCTTTTAAACGCCCGGGGGTGCATTAGTGTACTTGTTAAGTCCGGCGTGAATTCGCAATTCCCGTTGCGTGGTGAAGCTTTTACCACAAACACACGGCCCACCCGGAAGTAAAGCTCAATTGGAAGACCATATGTGGTTCTGCTTCGTAACCATAGGGGCATTAACAAATGCATCTCTCTTCCCCCCCCCCCTTCCCCTTTATTTTTCCTTGGATCCTGGGGAAATTTGTTGTTCTTTCTTTGCTCGACTTGGGATTTTATTCAGTATTAGAGATTGTCACCGGGTAGTAGTGAAGTTTGGCGCGCATCCACGTATTTTTTGTGTGTGGGTAAACGTGGGTAATCGTGGGAGGTAATTTTTGGGTGAAGTGTGAGCACGAACGAGGGTGGGGTTGAAGGGCTGAAGTGTGGGAATATTTTGTTCGTCGAAGTGAAAATCTCGGGGTGGGAACGGGGTAGTCTGTAAAAGTAATTAGTCGAAAGTAGGAAGGGGTAAAATGTTCGTGTCGGTACCAAGTGTTTTAAATGTTCATAAATGTGTGATGTTAAGTGTGTGGCGATAGTAGTGTCTTAGTGAAATTAAAGGGTGGTATGTTCATAGTAGCTTATTCACTACCATCATTACAAATGAAATCTTATAAAGTAGATGTAATGGATATGGTGTCATTTGGTGGTAAGGGGTGGGTACCAGGTATTAGTGATCAATATAAGGTGTTCATAGACGTAATGGGTATTGATAAGAGGTGATATGTTCGCAGTTACACACAGATCAACCAGTGGTCAAGCAGTGGTCACGTAATGGTCAAGTAGTCAAGTGAGGAAATTTTAGGGAAAAGTGATTGTAATGATATGGTGATGATTAAAGGGTGGTAAATTAGTGGTCAAGCAAGGAAATTTTAGGGAAAATGGTTGTAATGATATGGTGTTAATTAAAGGGTGGTAAATTAGTGGTCAAGCAGTGGTCAAGCAGTGGTCAAGTGAGGAAATGTTTAGGGGAAAGTTGTTATAATGATATGGTGATGATTAAAGGGTGGTAAATTAGTGGTCAAGCAGTGGTAAATTGAGGAAATTTTAGGGAAAAGTGGTTGTAATGATATGGTGATGATTAAAGGGTGGTAAATTAGTGGTCAAGCAATGGTCAAGTAGTGGTCAAGTAGTGGGCAAGTAGCGGTCAAGTAGTGGTTAAGTGGTCGAGTGACCACTTAAATTGTAGGGGAAAGTACGTGTAGTGAACCTGTGTTTGTTAAAGTGATCGATGACGTGGTCAAGTAGTGGTAAATGGTCGAGTGACTACTTAAATTGTCTGTGAAAGTAGGTATAGTGACATGGTGATGATCAAGAGGTGGTCAAGTGGTGTTCAAATCGTGGTCAAGTAGTGGTCAAGTAGTGGTCAAGTAGTGGTCAAGCTCTCGAATGACCACTTAAATTGTAGGGTATGGTACGTGTAGTGAAACGGTGATGGTAAAATAAGTAATGACATGGTCAAATAGTGGTCAAGTAGTGGTCAAGTAGTGGTCAAGTGGTCGAAAGATCACTTAAATTGTAGGGTATGGTACGTGTAGTGACATGATGATGGTTAAAGGGATCGATGACATGATCAAGACGTTATGCTGGCTGCTAAGTTCAGAAAGTAGTGTCCTTAGTATTGGTAATTTCCCCACCACGAGCGCCTCGAGCACTGATTTTGCATTGATCAATAGCACCTAGTGGTACAGTCGACACACATGGACAATAGTTACACATCCGGTCAAAGATGGCGTCGCACCCTATCACACATGGGTTATTGCTACATCCAGACTACGTCTCATTCGCCTAAACTGGTCAAATATGGTGTCACAGCCGGTCACATGTGTAATGGTACAGCCGAGACAAGGGCTCATTGGCGAAAACCAGTCAAAGAATTCCCTGCTTCCGATCTCATGTATAAGGGTACAGCCACTACACGTGGCTAATGACTCAACCGGTCAAAGATGGCGATGCATCCAGTGACACGCATAACGATACACGTGGAACACGTGGCTAATAACCCAATGGTTCAAAGACGGTGTCGCATCCCGTCACAGGGGTAATGGCACACCCGAGACACGTGGTTAAGTGGGAAACTACATTTCCAAGACCAATATATGTTTTATTTCAGTGTATCTGCTCAGTGCCACACTTCATAACCAGACAAAAGTACACCTTCTATGTACCACTTCAACCGTCAAATAAGAAAATATGTTAGACAAAATATTAAAATTATTGATCAAATACAGAAATATCTCGTCCAAAATTAAAAAAAAATAGGAACATTTGTTAACCTATTGGGAAAAATATCAAGCAAGTAGGAAAGTTTGTTAGTCAAATAGAAAAAAAAATATTGACCAAGTAACGATATATCTTGTCCACACTTATGAAAAGTAGGGAAATGTGTTAGTCAAATGAGAAAAAAGATTGACCAAGTAACGAAATATCCCCACCAAACTTATGAAAAGTACGAAACTTTGTTAAGCAAGTATGAAAATGTATCGACCAAACAGAGAAATATATCACCCAAACTTATAAAAAGTAGGAACATATATTAACAAAATGGAAAATATCTTGGACAAATAGGAAAATTTGTTAGCTAAATGGGGAAAATATTGTCCAAGTAACGAAATACATCGTTCAAACCTACGAAAAGTAGGAAACTTTGTTAATTAAATGTGAAAATTTTGGCCAAATTTCAACCAAACTTATAAATATTTCAACTAAACTTATAAAAAAGTAGGAACATTTGTCAGCCAAATGGGAAAACGGTAGGCCAAATACAGAAATATGGCAACCAAACTTATAAAAAGAAGGAAAAGATTGACCAAGAAACGAAATATCTCGTCGAAACGTATAAAAAAGTAGGAACCTTTGTTAACCAAATGTGAAAAAACAAAACAAATATTGATCAAGTAAAGAAATAACTCCTCAAAATTTATGAAAAGTACGAAACCTTGGTACCCAAATGCGACAAATGTAGGTCAAATACTGAAATATCTCGTCCAAACTTATGAAAGGTAGAAAATTGTCTTAACCAACTGGGGAAAATATTGCTCAAACTAAGAAACATGTCGACCGAAGTAGGAAATTACGTGAACCAAAGTAATAAAATTGTTGGCAAAATAGGAAAAAGTATCGGTCAAACTTATAGATGTCTCGTTTAAACTTATAACATGTATGAAAATTAATTAGACAAAGGTGAAAAATACTGGCCAAGTAATGGAATATCGCATCCGAACTTATAATAGGTAAGAAAACATGCTAGTAACATCAAGAAATATGTCGACCGAAGTAATGCAATAGGCAAAACGATGGACAAACTTATAAATATGTCGACCGTTACAAGAAAATGTTACCCATATTAGGAAAAATATTGGCCAGCGTATGAAATATCTCGACCAAACTTACAAAGAGTAGGAAAACATGTCGACCAAAGTAAGAAAATTGGTTAGCCAAAGAGGAAAGATAGTGGACTAGTACAGAAATATTGCACCCAAATTTTATAAAATGTATGAAAATGTGTTAGCCAACGGTGAAAACTAATGACCAATAAAGACATTTCTTGTCCAAACTCATAAAAAGTAGACAAATTTGTTAACTAAATGTGAAAATTATCGGTCAAACTTATAAATATCTCCACCAAACTTATAAAAAGTTGGAAAATTTGTTAGCCAAATGTAAATTTTTTTTGACTAAGTAAAGAAATATCTCATCCAAATTTATAAAAAATGTCGACTGATATAAGAAAATAGGGTACCCAACATAGGAAATATAACGGCCGAATTACGAAATAGCTCAACCAAACTTACAAAACTTAGAAAAATATGTCGACCTAAGCAAGAAAATTTGTTAGCCAACGGTGAAAAATAGTGGCCATGTAAAGAAATAGTGCATCCAAACTTATAAAATCTAGGAAAATTTGTTAGCCAAATTGACAAAACTGTTAACTAAACTTATAAATATCTGGTCCAAACTTATGAAAAGTAGGAAACTTTATTAACCAAAGGTGAAAAATATTGTCCAAGTAAAGACATGTTTCAACCAAATTTATAAATATATCATCCAATCTTATAAAAAGTAGAAAAATGTGTTAGCCAAATGGGAAAAATGTCTGTCTGTCTGTCTGTCTGTCTGTCTGTCTGTCTGTCTGTCTGTCTGTCTAGAGGAGAAAATTTTAGATAGATAGATAGATAGATAGATAGATAGATAGAGAGAGGGGGGGGGGTAGGTAGGTAGGTAGGCAGGCAGGTAGGCAGGCAGGCAGGCAGGCAGACATATAGATAGATATATATAATAGACGGATAGGTAGACAGACAGACAGATAGAAAGAGGGGTAGGTATGTAATGAAAACTGTTTTTAATCACCTAAATGACTAGATAACTTCTGTAAACATACAAAGATGACTTGTTATTGACATTGCCGTGTGACGATTCTGTGTGGTCAAGTCATTTTCTTCGCTTTTCCTAGCGTTGTGGTTCAGGGATTCTTTGATCTCTTCTATTTACGTCTATCATCTATTCTATCTATATATCTGTCTGTCTGTCTGTCTGTCTGTCTGTCTGTCCCTCCCTCTCTGTCTGCCTGTCTGTCTGTCTGCCTGTCTGTCTAATCATTTATTGGTTGCAGTTAGAACAACCTTAGATAAACGAAGACCAACTTACAAAAGGCATTAGAAAGAGCACTTGAAAGATCTTTACATCTTACCCCAACAATTAACTTGGGTAAATGGAGCGGCGGCAGCAGCAGCAGCAGAAGAAGAAAAAGGAGGAGTAGGAGCTGGGAGGAGGAAGAGGGAGGTGGAGGAGGGAGGAGGAGGGAGGAGGAGGAGGGAGAAAGAGATAGGCGGAGAGAGGAGGAGGAGGGAAGAGGAGGAGGAGGGAAGAGGAGGAGGAGGGAAGAGGAGGGAGGAGGAGGAGTAGGGAGGAATATGAGGGAGGAGGAGGGATTAGGAAGAGGAGTAGGGAGGAATAGGAGGGAGGAGGAGGGATTAGGAGGAGGAGAGAGGAGGAGGAGGGAGGAGGAGGGAGGAGGAGGGGGAGGGAGGAGGAGGAAGAGGGAGGAGGAGGGGAGGAGGAGGAAGGAGGAAGAGGGAGGAGGAAAGAGAAGGAGGAGGAGGGAGAAGGAGGGAGGAGAAGAACACAGAAGGAGAAGGGGGAGGAGGAGGGGGGAGGAGGAGGAGGGAGGAGGAGGAGGGAGGAGTAGAGGGAGGAGGAGGGAGATGTAGGAGGAGGAGCGAGGAGGAGAAAGGAGGAGGAGGGAAGAGGTGGAGGTAGAAGGAGGAGGGAGGAGGAGGAAGGAGGAAGAGGGAGAAGGAGGAGGGAGAAGGAGGAGGGAGGGGAAGGAGGGGGAGGAGGAGGAGGGAGGATGAGGAGGGAGGAGGAGGAAGAGGGAGGAGGAGGGATGTGGAGGGAGGAGGAGGAGGGAGGAGGGAGGAGGAGAGAGGAGGGGGAGGTAGGAGGAGGTGGGAGGAAGAGGGAGGAGAAGGAGGAGGAGGGAAGAGGAGGGATGAGGGGGAGGACGTAGGAGGAGGAGGGAGGAGGAGGAGGGAGTAGGAGGAGAGAGGAGGAGAAGGGAGGAGGAAGGAAGAGGAGTGATTAGGAGGAGGGCGAGGAGGTAGGAGGAGGAAGATGGAGGAGGAGGGAGGAGGTGGAGGAAGGAGGAAGGAGGAGGAAGAGGGAGGAGGAGGGAAGAGGAGAAAGAGGGAGGAGGAGGATGAAGGAGGATGGAAGAGGGAGAGGGAGGAGGGGGAGGGGTAGAGGAAGAGGGTAGGAGGAGGGGAGAGGAGGAGGAGGAGGAGGATTATAACGCATATGCCTGTAGATAACTGCAGCGAAAAGGTGGGTCTGTCTATCTATCTGACCCGGCGTGGCTTCGCCCAGCTCCTGGCGGGTAGCGTCTCATTAAATTCATACAACAACAAAAAGTAACTTAAAAGAATGTCCTTCCACACACCATCCATTATTTTTAATGAAAACTGTTTCTAATCACCTACATGACTGTAGATAACTTCTTAAGCATAAAAAGATGAGTTACAATGTTATGCATTATGCATTATTTTTATGAAAACTTTGAAAATGCCTTAAAGATTGTATCATTATTTATTATATCTCATATGCCTGTACATAACTATAGACAAAGAGTTTATAAATCTTTGAAAACGATGCAACAATATGACTATACGGTATACAGAATAGTTATTAAAAGTTATGCCACTTGAAATAACTTTTCTAGAGTTAAGTCCCCTTGCTATAAAGAAATTATAATGAAAAATGAAAAATTAAATAATATTAAGTAAGTAGCCGATTTCACACTAAAAAAATATCACAGTTGGCAGCGCGGGAATTAGAGGAAGACGTGTAGAAAATTTCATCTCAATCGGATGGACCGTTCGCGAACGCATAAAGGACACACACACCCACATACATCCTTTTTTATATATAAGATAAGTTTTGTGTGAATTTTCTAGATAATCTTACGTGTAATAGATGAAACAATTGTGTGAAAACTGGTGTTACAAAATAAAATTTAAGAAGTGCAATTAAAATCTTTTTTGTGACATTCTTCTTATTTTGTGTGTGTGAACAAATGTTTTGGCATTTATCACAGCTTGTGAAACCTTCCACAACTAGATTTTTTACACCCCCCCCCCCCCGCATATCCTGTTACAGGACATTGCTGTCAACACCAGCATTTTACCGCTCTTGTTGATTTCTTGGCAAGATTACACTTAATAGTTTGACATTGCTTTCCGAGCGACCTGTTCAATACCCCCGCAAGTAACCAACGCGTTGCGTTCCGTTACCGAATCTCGCGCAGCTGCGTTACCCTACGTATATATACGGGATTACGGAGAAAGTCGTTAACCCATAGGCCAGGGATACCAGCAGATTTTTGACATATCTGTAGTAATTTCTTTAAACGTCATTCAACATTTCTGACAACTTTGTTGTGTGACACATGTTTATGGTTCTGCTTGTTTCATTTTTTGTAATTCTTATGATATTTTATTACCATAGTCATGTAGATAATTATTTTAAAAGTATGTTTTATGTGTGTGATATTTTATATTATATATCTTTGATTACTTGTATTCACATGTGCTTATCATGTGATTTTCAGATATCAGAGCTTGTGCTTTATTGTGCGGTACTAGAACTTGTTTTTGATTTGTACTGTCTGATGTTATTTGCTTCTTATGATAAGAAAGTCTAACATGTATATATAATCGTATATTTGTCGATGGTTATCATATCATAGCTTAAGATCGGTGTCTTCGCACGAGCGATATGGAGGAGGTAGGTTATAGGCTCTTTTTTTTTTTGGCACACTGTTGCACTCATAGTATATCAGTTTGCTTCACTAACTACCTACCAACCTATCTACCTACCTACCTACATACCTCTCAATCTCTTTACCATAAATGCCATTGGTCACAAAGTACTTGTAAAAGATGTGGAAGATTCATATTACTTTGCAGCAGGAAAAACTTGTATTATGATAATTATATACTTATATATATATATATATATATATATATATATATATATATATCTCCCCCGATGGTGTTTCCACCTTGTCGTGGTGGGGGAGCTTGAGTTTCTCAATGACCCTGAGAGCTATGCCGGCGGTAGCGTAGCTACCAGCAGGGCCTCCCAAGCCGGACAGGTCAAAGGGTAGAGAACAGACAAAGAGAAACACCCTGGTCCTCCAGGTTGGGGGTTGAAGCGTGGGGTTAACATCCCCACCTTTGTAAAAACCTTTCTTTGTTACGAAACAAATACATGAGCCTCGATATCGGACTGACTTATCTGGACAACGACCTTGGAACGTTAAAGGACTTTTGAGATTTGGAACATGGAATGTACGGACACTATATCGAGCTGGAGCGGCCGAAGAACTAACCCGGGAGCTGATTGAATATCAAATGGATATAACAGCAATTCAAGAAATAAGGTGGCCAGGAGAGGGTACTTTAGAGCAAAATGGAATGATTATAATATATGGAGGAAACACCCAAAATAAACATGAATTAGGAACAGGATTTGTCATCAAAAAAGAGTTATGGGGGAACGTTTTAAACTTTAAAGCTTTTAATGACAGGATTAGTAAATTACGAATAAAAGGTAAATGGAAAAATATAACGATGATTAATGTACATGCACCTACTGAAGAGAAAGAAGATGATATTAAAGAAGACTTTTATAATGATCTGGAAGATGTCATAGAAGAAACCCCCAAACAGGACATCCTGATTGTGCTGGGAGACTTCAATGCAAAAATAGGTAGAGAGCAAACTAATAAAAAAGTTGCCGGTATGGAAAGCCTACATACAACTTCAAATGATAATGGATGGAGAGTCATCAACCTGGCAGAAGCCAAAGGACTGCAGGTTAGCAGTACCAGACTACAAAGAAAGGATATACACAAACAAACTTGGAAATCATGTGACAAGAGAACCTATAATCAAATAGATCACATTTTAATTAACAACAGAAATGCATCAAACATACAGCAAGTCAGAAGTTATAGAGGAGCTGAGTGCCACAGTGACCACTTCCTCGTTGGAGCAAAATTTAAAATAAAACTTAAGAGAGCTTTCTATACTAAATTACAAAGATTACACCCAACATATAACAGAGAAAAACTGCAAGACATTACAGTCAAAGAGAAATTTACAGATGAAATAAAATGTAAACTTGAAACTCTGCAAAACCCTTTGGAGGAAAGCATTGACCAAACTTGGTTGAACATCAAGAATACAATTCAGTCTACCGCAGAAGAATGTCTCGGTGTGTTAACCACGCATAGAAAGAACAGATGGTTCAATCAAAAATGTGAAGAAGCAGTCATTAGGAAGAAGAATGCCAGACATGTATGGTTAAATGACATCAATAACATCCAAAAGGAAGAGCATTATAGAAATGAATGTAAAGAGGCTACAAAAATAGTCAGACAGCAGAAGCGAGAATATATGAGTAATATAATCAAAGATATGGAAACTAATCACCAGAAAAATGAATCCAGAAAATTTTTTAAAGAACTGAAGTCAATGAAACGAGGGCACCAACAAAACACATATGGTTTAAAAGACAAAAATGGGAATATGATAAATACCAATGAGGAAATGTGCAACACATGGAAAGAATATTTTATTGAATTACTAAATTGTGAAGCTCCAAGTAACATTTTCTCACAGGAAGAGGTTCTAACATGCGAACCACAAATTGAAGAACCTACATTTGAAGAAATCCTATATGTAATCACACGACTTAAAAACAATAAGGCAACTGGGACTGATGGAATTGCTGCTGAATTTATAAAGGCAGGTGGCCATGCATTACATCTAAAGCTATACGAACTAATAATAAAAATCTGGAGGACAGAAGAATTACCCCATGACTGGAAAGAGTCATTATTGATACCTATCTTTAAGAAAGGAGACAAGTTCCAATGTGGAAATTATAGAGGAATATCACTACTGTCCACAAGCTATAAGATACTATCCGCAGTATTACTAAATAGATTAAAACCATATTCAGAAGACATATTAGGTGACTACCAGGCGGGTTTTAGACAAAACAGATCAACAATAGATCAGATATTTATCTTACGACAAATAGCCGAGAAACATTGGGAATATAAAAGAGATCTCCATAACATTTTTGTGGATTTTAAAAAGGCTTATGATAGTGTCCATAGGAATAGTCTATGGAATGCTATGCAGGAATTTGGAATACCAAGGAAGTTAATCAACATGACCAGACTATGCATGGAAGATACTTATAATATAGTAACATATAAAGGCAGGAAATCAGACCCCTTCCAAATAACATCTGGCTTGAAACAGGGTGATGCACTATCGCCGCTACTCTTCAATCTGGCTCTAGAGAAAGTTGTAAGGAAGGTAAAGGAGGAATGTGATATTGGAGGAACATCCAAGCTGCTTGGTTATGCAGATGATATAGATATTATAGGGCAAAGTGAACAAAAGACATTGGAAATATTGACTCACTTAAAGGAAAAAGCCCAACAGATGGGGCTGGTTATCAACCAAGATAAGACAGAATATATGGTAATTTCAAGAGACGGAATGGCTAGAAACTCTGGCCACATACAAATAGATAATATGACCATTAAAAGAACGGAAACATACAAATACCTGGGTACGATCTTCAACTGCTCCAACATCATAAGGGAAGAAATACAAACTAGAATCAACTCTGGAAATAAGATATACTATGCACTACAACATCTACTAAAATCAAAGGCGCTATCTCGTAACACCAAAATCACAATATACAAAACACTGATCAGACCAGTTGTGCTGTATGGCTCTGAAACCTGGAGTACAACGAAAGGAGACGAAGCCTTGTTACAAACCTTTGAGAACAAAATTTTAAGACGCATCTTTGGACCCATTAGGGATACACAAAGTGGAGAGTGGAAAAGAAGAAGTAACAAAGACATTTATGATCTGTTTAAGTCCCCGCTAATCACTGGTATCATGAAGGCTAATAGACTACAATGGCTGGGGCATATAGAAAGAATGGAAGATAATAGGGAAACAAAACTCGCTTACACTCAGGAAATAAATGACCGTAGACCCCGAGGTAGACCAAGAAAGCGGTGGAGAGATAATACATGTACAGACCTACAAGCACTTGGAATCAACGACTGGCAAGAGAAGGTCCACCAGAGAGACGAATGGAGACGGATTGTATTTGCAGCAAAGAACCTCAATGGCTCGGAACGCTGAAGAAGAAGAAGAATATATATATATATATATATATATATATATATATATATATAATATGATCATTATATATATTATAATAATATAATAATATACTTGTAATACTTGTAATACAATGTCCTTTACATACAGACATTTTAAGAAGTATAATGTGTGGCGTTTATTATTATCATTGGCCTTCACTAGGTGGTTTTATTCCCCTAGTCTTCGCTGGGTTGAATTCTCGTCCTGGTCTTCACTGATTAGATGTTATGCCCTGGTCTCCATTGGGTGGATGTCTTGCCCTGGTCTCCGCTGGGTGGATGTCTTGTCTTGGTCTCAGCTGGGTGGATGTCTTGCCTTCGCTTTTGCTGGGTGGATGTCTTGTCCTGGTCTTCACGTTGTCAAAAATCAGTGTACATATTAATTATTTACTTTGTTTTATTTTTGTAACCATTGCTTCTTCAATACAATGTGTATTGATAGGATAGTGTGGTACAGTGAATATTGAAGGATTTCGTAGTAGTAGGGATATTATTGTACAGTGTCTATTGCAAGTATGAATAAAATATGTGTAACTGCAGTAAATCTGTGCACATTTAAATAATATAAAATAACACGAAGTAATAAAGCTGCATTACTTTGTGTTGTTTCATAATGTATATTGAAAGACATTGTACTACAATGTGTATTGAAGGGATAATGTGGTACGCTGTGTATTAAAGTGATAGTGTGGTACAATGTGTATTGAATTGTTAGTGTGGTACAATGTGTATTGAAGTGATAGTGTGGTACAATGTGTATTGAAGTGATAGTGTGGTACAATGTGTATTGAAGTGATAGTGTGGTACAATGTGTATTGAAGGGATAATGTGGTACGCTGTGTATTAAAGTGATAGTGTGGTACAATGTGTATTGAAGTGATAGTGTGGTACAATGTGTATTAAAGTGATAGTGTGGTACAATGTGTATTGAAGTGATAGTGTGGTACAATGTGTATTGAAGTGATAGTGTGGTACAATGTGTACGTGAGCAAAGTGCACGACCCTTCTTCACGCCTTGTAGCATACTGGGTACATGGTGCTTGCCCCATAATATTTATGGTCACTCGCTGGTCAGTATCATGGCGGCCACCTTGACTTTCCAAGGTCAATCCTGGTATCCACTGTAGGCTGGATCTACCAGGAAATCCAGCTCAGTTGTAAAACCTGCCTGGTTGAACACATGACTACCATACCGGCAGGTAAACATGCTAGGCAGTGCACTACCACGGCTCCTTGTACAATGTATATTGAAGGGAAAATGTGGTGGTACAATGTATATTGAAGGGAAAACGTGGTGTATTGAAGGGGACATGTGGTACAATGTACATTGAAAAGATCTTGTGTTGCAAGTGGTTTTGAATAGGTCATGTACAACAACGTGCATTGATGTTTGAATTAGGTTAAGCTCTGTGTAGCTAAATTAGGTTAAACTCTGTGTAGCTAAATTAGGTTAAACTCAGTGTAGCTAAATTAGGTTAAGCTCTGTGTAGCTAAATTAGGTTAAACTCTGTGTAGCTAAATTAGGTTAAACTCAGTGTAGCTAAATTAGGTTAAGCTCTGTGTAGCTAAATTAGGTTAAACTCTGTGTAGCTAAATTAGGTTAAACTCAGTGTAGCTAAATTAGGTTAAGCTCTGTGTAGCTAAATTAGGTTAAACTCTGTGTAGCTAAATTAGGTTAAACTCTGTGTAGCTAAATTAGGTTAAACTCTGTGTAGCTAAGACTCCTGTTTGGGTGGAGACGGTCGGTGTCTTACAAGAATGTGATGTCATTTAGAGACTATTTATGTTTTAATAATCGCCATCATCATCATGAAGTACGTTGAAAAATGGCAAGTACAGTCACACCTCTCCACAATCCCTGTTTTCTGGCACTGTGTTTCAGCTCATGAGCTGACATCGGTACATGCCATGGTGCTAGACTGTCTTGTATCTTCTCTGTTTTTTTCTTTTCTCTGACATATTTTTAATTAAGATTACACTTGTCATAGTATGTTGCATGTTATCAGTCTCCTTTTGGTGTGGTCAAAGAATGCCTGCTGCCTCTTTCTAATGCCATTGCGTCATATTTATCTTGACTCCTTTCAAATCAGAAGATTAATGTTGTCTGTCCGTAAACTAAATTCTTCTTCGTCTTCTTCTTCTGCATTCATCCGGAGGTGTTTTTTTCGGACGTGATTGCGTTGTGCCTGTTTACAGCAGAGCTGCGTTCTTGCGCCGTTAGGCCGACACATCCGACTTCTGCGGGCATTTGTTGACCTGGTTAACCTTCCCGGAAACTAAATTCTGTGCCTTACTACATTGTCCAGAAGTCATATCCGTATATTACAATTGGTTCCATGTTGAGAAGAAATATTTGTCTAACTTAAAAGCTTTATTTCATAAGGTGATCTATGTTTGGTCAAATGAAGCTTTTGCATAACTTTTTGTGTTCTTAATTTCTTCATCTTATCATCATCTTATGTTATTCATGTACCCAAATATTTGAAGTTATTTTCTTGCCCAAAATTAGTTCTATTCATTATGATTTTAGATTTGCGGTTAAATTCTTTTATAGTATCATATACTGCTATTTAGTTACTTTATTGCTAGTTATCTCACTACCTTGTATATTAATTTGCTTAGTTCCTTCTTATCAGTGTTCCAAGAGTTGTTTGTTTATGGCCACCAAATGCAGTCCTCGTCGTATTCTATATGTATGTTAATTATGGGAATTTTGCTGCAGTGATGCTTATCATTACTTTTAAGCTCTTACACCGGAGTGAAGTAGTTATCATTTAACTGGGTTCTTAAAGAGGTATCCGCAGACAGAACACTGCAAGTGTTTCTGTTGACTGCTTTTATTACATGACGGACTTGCCAGCAACACCTTGTCTAACAACGGAAAGGATTCTAGCATTCTTTTGGGTAAATATTCCACCATTCTATCAACAAAAGCTGCGGAATAGAAAATCTAGCGTTATTTAGGAAAATAAAGGCTAGAAAGGCATAGAAAGACAGGGAAAAATATGAACATCTTAAACAGCTGGACAACAAATAATACGAGGGTCGTTCAGAAAGTAATGCACCACATCGTTTTTCTAAGTTGATGGTTAGTTAGTTAGTTAGTTGGTTGGTTGGTTGGTTGGTTGGTTGGTTGGTTGGTTGGTTTGTTAGTCGCGGTTCCAACTTCACGGCAACGGGTGGTCCCCAGTATGCTCCATTCCTGTGCCAATGAATATCACACAAAATGCTCCTTACTGCTTAATGTGAAATGTGGAACAGACAGGAGTTTCGGCAAGCCAACAGTCCGCACAGGTACACTGTGCATAATGCCGCCGCCAGAATTCCAACACAAACATTCTTCACGAAAAACACACTTCATCGTCGATGGAATTGGCAGTTACCAGAAAGACTTCATTGACCCGGGTTTTATCCCACATGGCTTGGTCTCTTTCCTCAGGGCGACCCGCCGAAAGCGCCGCACAAAGCACGTACTACGAGGATTCAGCGACGAGTCTCCTGAAAAATGCACCCGTGTACCGAAAAGGCAAACCAGTCAAATCAGCGACAGCCGGCCGCCATTGTTCCGAACTTGCAGTTTACTGTACTAACAACAGCAGACAGATGTAAAAGCATTCCACACGTATTTCACAGCTCACAATGTCGCGCCACGGATTCACTCAGCAGCAGGGCGACGGAACCATGTACTACCAGTCCAACATGAAGAAAATGCGAATGCAAACCGTAGTCACAAGCATACACACACCGTATGTCTCAATGTTTCAATGCCTATCCGCCATGTTGAGGACCGGAAGTCTCTCAGTTAATAATGAAGATAGAAGCATGCAGTTTTGCGCACTTCATATATGGTATGTGCCGATTGCGTGCATAAAACTGCAACCCAATCAGCCAAATAATATGACTGCCCTATATGGATCGTGTTAACAACTTGTGTTATAAGCCGCGATCTGTGACAGTTTCTCGTTGCAGGGAGGGAAACTGTTGTTAACATTCACATGCGTCTATGTGATGTGTCTGGAAGATTTGCAGTCGACGGGAGTACAGCCAGTCACTGGGTTCAGAGAATCAAAGAATCAGAAAGTAGAGATAAGGAACTGCTTGATCGGTTGCGCTGTGGACGCCCCCCCCCCCACTTCCAATCCACCCTAGAGTCCTGATTTGGCACCCTCTGATTTTCATCAATTTGGTCCACTTATGCACTCCGTGGGACAAGCGGTAAAGACGATGAGGGAGTTATTCAAGCAGCGAAGAAATGGCTACATGATCAAGATAAAATCTGGTAAGGGCAAGGAATACATGCACTTGTTTCACGCTAGCATAAGGCCGTACATGTTTATGGGAATTATGTTTAATAATAACGATCTTTACATGACATATCCATGTAAATTTTGTACACATGTCATGCTTTTTCAATAAACAGCTCCTGAGAAAAACAATGTGGTTCGTGACTTTCTGAACGCCCCTCATAATATAAGCAACACCAACCTGATCATAATATAAAAAAGCAGAGAGGTAAAAAGCGAGCAATAGAGAGTCAAGGCTGCAAGTGTCTGCTTTAGACTAGGCTTCTGATGAAGAAAGGGAATTTTATCATGCTAGGTCATCATCATCAAGTGCCTTGTCAATTGCTGTAGGCGTTCATATCTCGGCACAGATCTCGGTATTTCGTGTTCCGGATCAGCTCTATTGCTGATATTCCACCTTGCCAAAATCTTAGTTCATCCATAATCATTCTCTTGGTCTATCTCTTCCTCTATTTTTAATGGTCTTTCCAGTCGTCATGATGTTCTCCGTTGTCTCTCTTCTCATCACATGACCAAATAATGATGCTTGTCTCTTTCTCATGGTTGTATACAATGTTCTAGCTTCCGTTGCTTCTTTGTTCTTCCTGTATTGTTCATTTACGTTTCATTATTCACGGCCGTATATACTAGGTGAGTAATCCCAACTGTATCATAGATTAAGTTAGTGCTCACAATAGCATTGTAGTGGGGGGTTGTTAACATCACCGCGCTCCTAGTTCAAACAAGCAAACTCAGGACAATTGGCCTCTATTTAAGACAAAACGCTTATTTACACAACCGCACAGCTAGAAATGGCACGAAGAAAAGTAAATGTAGCGGAACTTGGTATCCCCAAGGAGTAGGGAGGAGGACTTTAACTGTCTAGATTTAGTTGTATTAAAGAAGTACTAGACAGAGCCGGTTTCCTCCCAGTCTCCCATCCATGGTTAATATAACGAATTTCCCACAACGTACTGTAAATGATCACACAAGCATACACATGGAAAATATTCAGATAGATCTATTAGCTAAACAAACTACCACTGTGTTTATTCTATTGTGTTTATTTTCTTTCGAGATTTTTCTAACACCAATAAATAAATAAATAGAAATATTATGATAATATGATGGTTTGTGGTTTGTGGTTTGTATTTTTTTTATTATTTTTTTTTCTTTGCTTTCCCTCACTCTGAGCTCAAAAGTAGTGGATACACTTGCTACTACTTAAATTAGCACTGGACTGATGTTTTTGCGTGTGGATTAGCTTTCCCTATTACCAGTGCTCTTCGCCATTAGGCGAACCCAAACCAACTTCTAAGGTACTTGTAACTTTCGTTCCCACGTCAAGGACCAGGAGTCAACATTTTAGTTCAACTAATCGGTGTAGGAAATGAACCCGCTACCTAAGCATCAGCACACCGGATGTTTATAAACGAGCGCTCTTATCCATTCGGCCATTCTGACCTCCGGTTGTGGCGTGATCATCGTGAACTGGTTTGAGACAACAATGGTCTTCACATATACTAGATAATGTTGTGAAGCGATGGTCGCATGACATTATATGATCAATAATGTGATTTTGCATCATCATATAAATAGCCGGTCGTTCAGAAAGCAATGGCAAATTACTGAACGTAAAACTTGCCAAGACATCAACAATGGCAGTAAAATGCTGGTGTTGACTGCAACGTCCTGTAAAGGATCTGCAACTATTTATATATATATATATATGACAAAACTCGTAATTTAACATATCACTTGTATAGTAAACACGCATTATATTGTTTGGCGCCCGCAGATGGAGAAGAAGGAAGTAGAGACTAGAGGACGCACTAGACAACATGAAATTTGAAAGCTTTAGTTACCGACTGGGATTCGAACCTGTCGCCTCCAAATGGTGACAGCGCCTCGCTGCAGGAACAAGTGTACTTCAACGCACGACCAACTAGACACTCGAAAAAAAAGTGTCTTCATTATTCATGTATATCATATACATGCCGGCTTCGTGGCTTAGAGGTTATGACTTTTTCTCCGCAATCTCGTATACTCTCGTCGGTAACGTGATAACGGTGAGAATCAGAAGTGGTTCGAATTGCATCGGTAACTTACGGGGTATGTGAGCCGGCCGCTCAGAAATCAATGGCAAACTACTGAGCGTAATCTTGCCAAGAAATCAACATACAGCTGAAAGATACTGGTGTTGACAGCAATGTCCTGTAAAGGATATGCAAAAAAAAAAATCATACACATGAACCCCCAACTATGGAATACGGTCAGAATTCGTATCAAACCATTGAGATTGCACCATAGGTCTCATAATTTATATTACCACAGCATTACGGTCCGATGTGTTTGTGTGTTTGACCTATGCTCGTTTAATATAAATTGTGAGACCTATGGTGCTACCTCAGTGTTTTGATACGAATTCGGTCCGTATTCGATAGTTGTAGGTTCATGTATATGACAGACATGACTAATGATGACACTTTTTTTTTGGAGTGTCTAGTTGGTCATGCGTCGAAGTACACTTGTTCCTGCAGCGAGACGCTGTCTTCATTTGGAGGTGACAGGTTCGAATCCCGGTGGGTATCTATAGCTTTCAAATTTTATGTTGTCTAGTGCGTCCTCTAATCTCTACTTCATTCTTCTCCTTCTGTGAGCTCCAAACAATACTATGTGTGTTTATTTATGTAGCTGTCTCAGTGGCCTCAACGGGTTCCCCAATTGATTTCCTGTAACACGTGTATAGTAGGTCTCTATGGTCAGTTGGGATGGTGTTCTCTACGAATGCGAATCCTTTCCTCATAGGTTACCCGTTTATAGTTATAATTGTCATACATCTGCATACTGTTCTTATCATCTTATATATAAAAAAGGATCCTGTCCAAATGTATGTCCGTATGTATGTATGTCCGTATGTCCTTTATACGTTCGCGAACGGCCCATCCGATTGAGATGAAATTTTCTACACGCCTTCCTTTCATTCCAGAGCTGCCAACTGTCATAGTTTTTTTTTCTTCCTCCTCCTCCTCCCTCCTCCCCCTCCCAAAATACGTACGTAAATATATGATGATGATGATGAAAGAATCCCCGAACCAAAACGCTAGGGAAAGGGAAGAAAATGACGTAACTACACAGAATCCTCCTTCCTCCTCCTCCTTCCTTCTTCTCCCTCTGCCTCCTCCCTCCTCCTCCTCTCCCCTCCTCCTCCTTCTCCTCCTCCCTCCTTCTCCCTTCTTCTCCTCCTCTCCCCTCCTCCTACCCTCTTCCTCTTCCACTCCTCCCTCTCCCTCATCCCTCCTCCATCCTCCTCCTCCCTCTTCCTCCTCCTCCCTCTTCCTCCTCCTTCCTCCTCCTCCCTCTTCCTCCTCCATCCTCCTCCTCCTTCTTCCTTCTCCTTCCTTCTCCTCCCTCTTCCTCCTCCTCCTCCCTCCTCCATCCTCCTCCTCCCTCTTCCTCCTCCTCCTCCTTCCTCCTCCTCCCTCTTCCTCCCTCTCCCTCCTCCATCCTCCTCCTCCTTCTTCCTCCTCCTTCCTTCTCCTCCCTCTTCCTCCTCCTCCTACCTCCTCCTCTCTCCTCTCCCTCCTCCCTTTTCCTCCCTCCTCCTCCTCCCTCTACCTCCTCCCTCCTCCTCTCCACTCTTCCTCCTACCCTCTTTCTCTTCCCCTCCTCCCTATCCCTCCTCCTCCCTTCACATTCCACCTCCTCCCTCTTCCTCTTCCTCCTCCTCCTTCCTCCTCCTTCTTCCTCCCTCCTCCTCCTTCTTCCTCCCTCCTCCTCCTCCCCCTCCCCTCCTCCCCCTCCTCCTTCCTCTCCTCCTCCTCCCTCCTCCTCCCTCTACCTCCTCCCTCCTCCTCCCTTCACATTCCTCCTCCTCCCTCTCCTCCTCCCTCTTCCTCCTCCTCCTCCTCCCTCCCTCCTCCCTCCTCTTCCTCCTCCCTTTCCCTCCTCCCTCCTCCCTCCTCCTTCTCCTCTCTCCTCCTCCTCCATCCTCCGCCTTCCTCCTAATCCCTCCTCCTCCCCTCCGTCTCCCTCCTTCTCCCCCTCCTCCTCCCTCCTCCCTCTTCCTCCTCTCCCTTCCTCCTCCCTCCTCCTACCTCCTCCCTCCTCTCTCCTCCTCCGTCCACCTCCTCCTCACTCCTCCTCTCTCCTCCTCCTCTCTCATCCTCCTCCCTCCTCCTCCTCCCTCCTCCTCTCTCCTCCTCCTCCCTCCTCCTCTCTCCTCCTCCTCCTCCCTCCTCCTCCTCCCTCCTCCTCCTTCCTCCTCCCTCTTCCTCCTCCTCCTCCCTCTCCCCTCATTCCTCCCTCTTCCTCCTAATCCCTCCTCCTCCTTCCTACTCCTCCCTCCTACTCCTGTCTCCTCCTCCTTCCTCCTGCTCCCTCCTCCTCCTCCCTCCGTCGAATATGAATTAAATGATATGCTCCCCACCAGGGACTGGGTGAAGCCGGGCCGGGTCGTATTTTTTGGGAATGGGAACGGGAGCAGGGGCCGAATATGAATTAAATAAGACGCTCCATTTACCCAAGTTTATTGTTTGGGGAAGATGTAAAGATCTTTTAAGTGCTCTTTCTAATAATAGACAGACAGACAGACAGATAGATAGTCGGGAACGGGAACGGGAGCTTATATGACTACTTATATGAATTAAATGAGATGCTCCCCACCAGAGTCTGGGCGAAGCCGGGCCGGGTCAACTAGTCTTATATATAAATTAGGATGTGCGTCCGTATTTATGTATCTATCTATGTATGTCCTTTATTCGTTCGCGAACGGCCCATCCGATTGAGATGAAATTTTCTACACGCCTTCCTTTCATTCCAGAGCTGTCAACTGTGATATTTTGTTAGTGTGAAATCGCCTGCTTACTCAGTATTATTTCATTTTTCATTTTTCATCATAATTTTATATATTTCAGGGGACCTAACTCTGTAAAAGTTATTTCAAGGGGCATAACTTTTCTGTATAACTTATAGTCATATTGTGGCATCGTTTTCAAAGATTTATAAACTCTTTGTCCATAGTTATGTACCGGCATATGAGTTATAATAAATAATGATACAATCTGTAAGGCATTTTCAAAGTTTTCATAAAAATAATGCACAATGCATAACATTGTAACTCATCTTTTTTTGCTTAAGAAGTTACTGTAGTCATGCAGGTGATTAGAAAGAGTTCTCATTAAAAATAATGGATGGTGTGTGGAAGAACGTTCTTTTAAGTTACTTTTTTTGTTGTATGAATTTAATGAAGCCGGACAGGGTCAGGCAGACAGATAGACAGACAGACAGACAGTCGGGAACAGGAACTTATATGACTACTTATATAAATTAAATGAGATGCTTCACACCAGGAGCTGGGCGATGCCGGGCCGGGTCAGACAGACAGACAGACAGACAGACAGACAGACAGACAGATAGTCGGTAACGGGAACGGGAACTTATATGACTACTTATATGAATTAAATGAGATGCTTCCCACCAGGGACTGGGCGAAGCCAGGCAGGGTCAGGCAGACAGATAGACAGACAGATAGACAGACAGATAGACAGTCGGGAACGGGAACTTATGTGACTACTTATATGAATTAAATGAGATGCTTCACACCAGGAGCTGGGCGATGCCGGGCCGGGTCAGACAGACAGACAGACAGACAGACAGACAGACAGACAGACAGATAGTCGGTAACGGGAACGGGAACTTATATGACTACTTATATGAATTAAATGAGATGCTTCCCACCAGGGACTGGGCGAAGCCAGGCAGGGTCAGGCAGACAGATAGACAGACAGATAGACAGACAGATAGACAGTCGGGAACGGGAACTTATGTGACTACTTATATGAATTAAATGAGATGCTCCACACCAGGAGCTGGGCAATGCCGGGCCGGGTCAGACAGACAGACAGACAGACAGACAGACAGACAGACAGACAGACAGACAGACAGTCAGTCAGTCGGTAACGGGAACGGGAACTTATATGACTACTTATATGAATTAAATGAGATGCTCCCCACCAGGGTCTGGGCGAAGCCGGGCAGGGTCAGCTAGTCTTATATATAAAAAAGGATCCTGTCCAAATGTATGTCCGTATGTATGTATGTCCGTATGTCCTTTATACGTTCGCGAACGGCCCATCCGATTGAGATGAAATTTTCTACACGCCTTCCTTTCATTCCAGAGCTGCCAACTGTCATAGTTTTTTTTTCTTCTTCCTCCTCCTCCCTCCTCCCCCTCCCAAAATACGTACGTAAATATATGATGATGATGATGAAAGAATCCCCGAACCAAAACGCTAGGGAAAGGGAAGAAAATGACGTGACTACACAGAATCCTCCTTCCTCCTCCTCCTTCCTTCTTCTCCCTCTGCCTCCTCCCTCCTCCTCCTCTCCCCTCCTCCTCCTTCTCCTCCTCCCTCCTTCTCCCTTCTTCTCCTCCTCTCCCCTCCTCCTACCCTCTTCCTCTTCCACTCCTCCCTCTCCCTCATCCCTCCTCCATCCTCCTCCTCCCTCTTCCTCCTCCTCCCTCTTCCTCCTCCTTCCTCCTCCTCCCTCTCCCTCCTCCATCCTCCTCCTCCTTCTTCCTCCTCCTTCCTTCTCCTCCCTCTTCCTCCTCCTCCTCCCTCCTCCATCCTCCTCCTCCCTCTTCCTCCTCCTCCCTCTTCCTCCCTCTCCCTCCTCCATCCTCCTCTTCCTTCTTCCTCCTCCTTCCTTCTCCTCCCTCTTCCTCCTCCTCCTACCTCCTCCTCTCTCCTCCTCCCTCCTCCCTTTTCCTCCCTCCTCCTCCTCCCTCTACCTCCTCCCTCCTCCTCTCCACTCTTCCTCCTACCCTCTTCCTCTTCCCCTCCCCCTCCTCCCTATCCCTCCTCCTCCCTTCACATTCCTCCTCCTCCCTCTTCCTCCTCCTCCCTCCTCCTCCCTCCCCCTCCTCCCCCTCCTCCTTCCTCTCCTCCTCCTCCCTCCTCCTCCCTCTACCTCCTCCCTCCTCCTCCCTTCACATTCCTCCTCCTCCCTCTCCTCCTCCCTCTTCCTCCTCCTCCCTCCTCCTCCTCCTCCCTCCCTCCTCCCTCCTCTTCCTCCTCCCTCCTCCCTCCTCCTTCTACCTCCACCTCCTCCTCTCTCCTCCTCCTCCATCCTCCGCCTTCCTCCTCCTCCCTCCTCCTCCCCTCCTCCTCCCTCCGTCTCCCTCCTTCTCCCCCTCCTCCTCCCTCCTCCCTCTTCCTCCTCTCCCTTCCTCCTCCCTCCTCATACCTCCTCTCTCCTCTCTCCTCCTCCGTCCACCTCCTCCTCACTCCTCCTCTCTCCTCCTCCCTCCTCCCTCCTCCCTCCTCCTCCTCCTCCCTCCTCCTCTCTCCTCCTCCTCCCTCCTCCTCCTCCTCCTCCTCCTCCTCCCTCCTCCTCCTTCCTCCTCCCTCTTCCTCCTCCTCCTCCCTCTCCCCTCATTCCTCCCTCTTCCTCCTAATCCCTCCTCCTCCTTCCTACTCCTCCATCCTACTCCTGTCTCCTCCTCCTTCCTCCTGCTCCCTCCTCCTCCTCCCTCCGTCGAATATGAATTAAATGATATGCTCCCCACCAGGGACTGGGTGAAGCCGGGCCGGGTCGTATTTTTTGGGAATGGGAACGGGAGCAGGGGCCGAATATGAATTAAATAAGACGCTCCATTTACCCAAGTTTATTGTTTGGGGAAGATGTAAAGATCTTTTAAGTGCTCTTTCTAATAATAGACAGACAGACAGACAGATAGATAGTCGGGAACGGGAACGGGAGCTTATATGACTACTTATATGAATTAAATGAGATGCTCCCCACCAGAGTCTGGGCGAAGCCGGGCCGGGTCAGCTAGTAGGTATATAAGTAAAATATTTATCAGAAAGTGTAGATGATACTGGTCGCCATTGTTACTGTGAATACTCTGTATGCTGCATTACTTCAGTTGATTAATGTCTGCTAGCTTGAAGTGTGTTTATGACATGTTACTGACGTCATAAATACCACAACATCCAGCTTAAGAATGGAAGTGGAGGCAGTCACTGCGGTTCTCCGCTGGATGGAGAATACGACACACACACACATATCGTGATTGTAACTGACTCAGAAAGCATGCTGACGAGGGTGAGGACGGGCAGACTTCGTGCGGAGTGGCTTGCTTCGCTTCGAAGGTCACGGGTGACAAGCATCGCCTGGATCTTTTCTCCGGGGCATGCCGGTGTGCTGGGAAATGAACAGGCGGACAGATTGGCTGGCTCTGCAGAACTTGGTGGAGTATTGTAACAAGCTATGTGGAGGGTCCCAAATAACTATGTCTCAATTTTCTCATGTATATTTCATAGCCCTGGCTTTAAATAGGTCTTTCCCTGCCAACCCTCCTCCGTTTCCCCCGGACTCACTGTCACTCTCTATTCGACCTAAGGACCTATTTCCTGCAGGGTCGTTCTGGCTGACACGCATACAACATGACGTTCTTCAACATATTTGTAAGTGTAAATTTAATAACTCAATACATAACAGCACAGAGAAAAAACAATATCTGACAATTAACTCATAAACATCTACACACAATCTAGAGAGAAAACTAGTCCATACAATATCAACACAAATATAAATCTCCTAGCTCATCGTTTTCCATATTGTCCCATGAATTCACAACCACCTCATGGCAAGTTCACTGGTCTTTATTTCCCGCGTAGGTTGTTCGAACAACAGGGTTCCATAAATCCAGGATTCCAAGTTTCTGTGTCCTACACGAATGTAGTGTGTCCAATGGTTAGGGAAAGTGCCCTGGGATCACGTGGCACAATTTTGGTAGGGAAATACTCAAGGAGAATAAATAGGATATATGTACGGGTGTGTCAGTGACTTAGGCGGGATCTAGCCCAAAATGAAAACATACTCGATCCCAGCTCAACGAAACGCCTGCCGAGGTGTCTGAAAGTATTCGTTCGGGCCCGCCGTGGTTCTATCTGGTATAGCCCAACAGCAGCAGGGACTTCATAGTAAACATAATGTTCTATGTCGATGCTCTGTCGAAACCTCCGGCTATATTCGCCGTCAAAAGAAGGATCCTGTAAAGTTAAAACAATTTTGAGAGCCTCTGGTGTAAACTTCAGATACAGCCGGCATGGAGATTCCAATGGTCTCAGCATGTCGGTTGCCATACATAAAATCCATACAATTACCTAGTATTCAATTATCTTCATACCACACTCCTCTCCACACCCATACCATGCCTTTATTAATATTGGGCACATACCTTCTCAGGCTTCCCTCTCACTTGCAAACCTTGCCTTTCTCACAACAAAGCTATTGTGGAGTAGTGTGCGTAATTATGTATGTTTCCTACTCTTAACTAATATAATAGTGGGTCTGTATGGACCGCAGTGCATCTCCCTCCCCCATCCCTAGCAAGAACAGGAAAGAGGAAACTACCCTGTCCGGCCGCCGCTCTTGTCTGAGCTGTCACCGCAATGTATCGGCCGTGTCTCACATAACCCATATATTCAGATGAGTTCAGGTTCTCTCAGGGAGACAGGGAAGTCCATTTATACTCCCAACATCCTCCTATCGACAAGGAACCACCCGGTCCACCTGGCCCCCCCCCCCCCATCAGCCGAAAGACGAAAGAGATAGCACAGTGGATCGCCTCTTCTGGCTCAAGAAGATATAACTCAGATGGGTGGAACCGGTCCCCACGGAGCCCTTCCCCTCGACATGCCATAGCTATAGAATGTTTATATTCAAATGAAAGATGACACTAAACAGAGGTAAAGCCATAGGAAGAAAGATAGCCCCGATTTGTTCCCCCGCCATGCCCAGATCTAGACGCTTAGCCATATTGGCAAGACTGCCGTTTCACCAATTCGTCTCATTATTTGAGACGACCAAGCTTAATATGCTCAAGACTGGCAGGACCAATCAATCTAAAATTACCTTTTATACCCCAGCCGTAGGATGCGGCACTTTATCTGTAAAATTCTTTAAAACTTTAATACATTGTGCCGACCACAACCGACAAGGTTGACAACGGACTTTTCACGCCCAAACCATTACCCTAGGTCATATTCGGTGCAAGGCGCGCCATTGGGTTTTCCCGAAGAACAGATAGATTTCAAAGTATTCGTGTCAAATACTCGGGTTATGAAAGTAACCCAGAGAATCCCACTCCGGAGGAATTGAGCGGATAGGTATGAGGACATGGGCCACTGGGGTTTCGCTACATAGGCCCCCTCTTAAGAAAGTCGAACCCTACGAACTTTCAACTGCCAGAGGTTCTGTTCGAATTACCTCCCCCTCACCTTCGACCATAGGATGCCGTGACATAAAATCCGCTCCCACATTATCCCTTCCGGGGATGTATTCGACCGTGAACTGATACGGTTGTAAGAGCAATGACCATCTCATTAACCTTGCGTTCAGTTTCTTAGAAGTTGCCAAAAACGTCAGAGGTTGATGGTCGGACTGCACTTTGAACGGTACTCCATACAGATAAGGTTGAAATTTCTGTACCGCCCACACTAGAGCCAGACATTCCTGTTCGACGGTGGAGTAATTCCGTTCCGCGGGTAACAGTTTTCTACTGGCATATGCCACCGGACATAGCACAGTAGGATCATCTCGCCCTTCCTGCAACAGAGTTGCTCCAATCCCTATGTTACTCGCGTCGGTTCTTAGAACAAACGTTTTCTCCAAATTTGGGAGTTGCAGGACTGGCCTATCCACCAAAGCCTGTTTCAGCTTCCCATAAGCCTCTTCACAGCTCGGGGTCCAGACTATAGGATCTGGCGATCCTTTCTTCAGGGTTTCGGTTAACGGTGCCCCAATTTCGTTGAACTTCGGAATAAATTTCTGGTAAAACCCACACAGAGACAAGAAAGACCTAACATCCTTTTTGGATTTAGGACGGGGTGCGAGTCTGACCTTCTCTACATTCTTTTCTTCCGATACCAAACCCCCCTGGGGTAATAGTATGTCCCAGAAATTCTAAGGAGTGATAGCCAATCATGCATTTGGCTGGACGGGCAGTTAACCCCTCCTCTTTCAATCTTATGAAGATCTGTTCCAAGGATTTCAGGTGATCTTTCAGATTGCCAGAAGCGATGAGAATATCATCCATAAACGAGACGACAGAGGGATCCCTTAAAGGGTCTAATAACTTTCTCATCATGCGTGTGAACACACTGGGCGCATTGCTCAGCCCAAAAGGCATCACCTTAAATTCGTAATGGCCGCTCGGAGTACTGAAAGCGAGCAAGGGCCGAACCTCAGGCTTCACAGGGATCTGATAATATCCCCGGCTTAAATCGATTTTTGAAAAGTACTTTGCCCTATTTAATCTGGCAAACAGTTGATTTGTGTTTGGTAACGGCTCAACTTGGAATGTCGTACAACTGTTTAAATGCCTGTAATCAATACACAAGCGGTGCTCCCCGCTTGGCTTTCTCAACAAGACAACCCCGGCATTATAAGGAGATGTCGAAGGAGTTATGATGTCATCATCCAGAAGCTTCTGGATTTCGGCTTCCAGGGCCTTCTCTTTCGCAAAGGGCACTGGATATATTTTTTGGCGAATGGGGTCTTGGGTAGTCAGAGTCATATCAAACTCAACCAACCCTGTCCGCCCTGGACGATCGGTAAGAATCTGTTGATGGGACCCCAACAAACGGATGACTAGTTCTGTTTCTTCAGCCGACAGATCAGGATTTATATGTACATCCTTATAGGTTTCCCCAGGGTGTAAAGGATACTCCCTATCCGCGTCTTCGCCCGATTCAGTTTCCATCGCGACCGCCATAGTCATGAGTGGGAGAGAAGTACCATCGGATCGTTCCTCATATTTTTTGAGGAGGTTAATGTGGAAGATTTTAGATTTCCCCCTGATCCGGATAGCATAATTGGTACGGGACACAACCCTTTCCACCGGGAAAGGCCCCTGCCAACCAATCTCGAGTTTATTGGAACCTACTGGAAGTAACAACAGAACCCGATCCCCCACCTTCAGAGACCTATCTTTCGTCCTTCTATTGTAGTAGGCCGCGTGTCTCTTTCTGGCCGCTCTCAGATTCTGAGCCGCCAAAGCCCAACCTGTCTGGAGTTTCTTCTTTAACTCCTCGACGTATTTGTAGGAAGATACCACCTCTTCGGAAGTCTCCTCCTCTGTCCAACATCTCAATAAGGCTTCTAAGGGACCCTTGATTGGCCTCCCGAATAATAGAGTGGCTGGTGGCAACCCGGTTGACCCATGGGGAACCTCCCGATAGGCGAACAAGGCGGCTGGGATATATTCATCCCATCTGTCTGGTTTCTCTTGAGCCAGCTTCCTAAGCATGGTCATCAAGGTACCATTAAACCTCTCTACTTGCCCATTAGACTGAGGGTGGTATGGGCTTGTGTGAATGTGGTTAGTCTGGAAGATACGAAAGACTTCCTCCATCAGCTTACCACAGAACTGAGACCCATTGTCCGTTAGGATCTGGTTTGGAAATCCCAACCGAGTAAATGTCTCCATCAGTGCATCAGCCACTCGCTTAGAGTCGATGGTGGCCAACGGTATCGCCTCGCCCCACATGGAACAGCAATCCACCATCGTCAGAATATACATATTCCTCTTCCTAGTCCGAGGAAGAGGACCAACCAGATCGATGGCAACTCTCTCGAAAGGAGAGTTCATAATGGGCATATCACCCAAGACTACCGGAGCCGTCCAGTGTTTTGGTGCCACACGCTGGCACTCTGGGCACGACTTGACGTACCTACGCACATCTCCAGTCATCCCTGGCCAGTAGTAATGGCAGGAAATGCGCTGAAGTGTTGCCCCGACACCCATATGTCCGCTGAAAGAAATGGTGTGTCCCATATGAAGAAGCTGTTCCCGATAAGCCTTAGGAACTACCAGCTGTCCATGCTGGCGTTCCTCCACTCCGGCTCTCCGGTACAGTAACCGATTCTTCATATAATACTGACCCCGTCTTGGTGGGTCAGCACTTTTTGGCAACTGGTTGAAGCAAGGTTGCAAAGTAGCATCCTGGCTTTGAGCAGCTCGTAACTCCCCAGGCAAGGGATTCACGATCAAGGCCGGCGTCTGCTCCTCCTCCGATTGAGATCTGGTTTGCATCGCCCCTACGTACATGGGTTCGTTTGGGATCCCTAGGAAGACGTAGCGGCAACCCAAGATCATCGGGAAGATAGGATCGATCAGAACGGCTGCCTGAATAGTGCCGGTAACATATTTTGATTTGATGTCCACCTTCGCAATTGGAAGAGACATCGCTACCGCACTCTTTGTCGCCGTTTGAATCTCAATGGATTCTCCGGTTAGCTGCTCTGGGCTCACTAAGTGTGATGAAATTACGGCCTCAAACTGAAGACCTGTGTCATAGAGACACTCGACTGGTTGTCCGTTCACAAGAACCGTCTCTACTACTGGTGGTTTTTATGAATCTTTGTTCCCAGGATCCCTCCCTTCTACCTCCTTGTTAGACCCCTCCCCGGTTTCTACAAGACAGGCAGCATAGTGAGAGTCTTTCTGTTTGCGCCTGCAATCGGCCGTATTGTGTGTGGGAGATTTGCAGAAGGCGCACCACTTTTCACTCCACTTTCTTTTGGGAGATCCAGGTGGACTCTTACCAGAGGGTTTCTTAATGGGAACTTTTTCGAAAGGATCCTCCTTTTTGGTGTGAGTGGGTTTGGGGTTCTTCTTCTTTCCAGACCCAGTGTCTGGTGATCGGAGATTGGGTTGTGCCAGTTCCCCATTATCCCCATGAGCTAGCACATACCTTTCCGCCAATGTGTTGACTACGTCTAACCTTTCTGTCCCATTTTCAACCAAGAAGGTTTGCAATGGCTTAGGCATCATCATCTTCATTTGGTCCACGACCACTAATTCTTCTAAACTTTCATAGTCGTTGGCAAATCCTGCTAATGACATCCATTTCAAAAGGTAAGACTTAAGTCTAACACTGTATGCTGAGAACATCTCTCCTGGCTCTCTCCTCGACTTTCTGAACTGTTGTCGGTAAGTATGGGCTGTCATCTGGAACCTTTTCAATAATGCCTTTTCCAGGGCCTCATAGTCATTCTCCATACCAGGTGGCAACCTTGAATAGACCTCATACGCGGTCCCCCTCAGGCCCTGTGAGAGTTTCAAGTTCCATTTCCCACGTTCCAATCCCATAGCCAAAGCCATCGACTGAAATCTGTGAAGATACTGGTCGATCTTATCTTTGTGTTCATCGAACGGGAGCAATGGGAACTTCATTGCCTGGTATGGACCGCCACTAGAAGTTGTTGAGTCAGGGAGAACTGCGCCTCCAACTGCACCCTCGCTTTCCTTGCCAGTTTGAGCTTTCAGCTCCAACTCCCTCATACGGAACTCATGGTCTCTGGCTGCCTGCTCGGCCACCATCTTCCTAGCCTCAGCCTCAATTTTCTTTGCTTCGCGCTCTGCCTCGATTTTCTTAGCCTCGCGCTCTGCCTCGAATTTCTTAGCTTCGCGCTCTGCCTCAATTTTCTTAGCTTCGCGCTCAGCTTGTCGAAAATCTCTCTCCACTTCTTGAACATATTTCTGTAACTCAGCCCCTTCATAGCCTATCTCACGCCCTGTAGCCTGCACTTCAGCCACATTAAATTTCGCGGATGCTATCTTAACTCAGAGGGTAAGTGAATAGGTAATGGACAAATGGATATAATACACGACCACAACACTTCGTATGTCGTCAGTCTGTGTCAGGAAGAGTATAGACAATAGCCAGGTACGGTAAGCAGAACCTATTGATATTAGACCAGAATATCTGTCCCCTATCCCTATATCAGCCAGAGCTCCACCAGGATTTAAAATATTCCGCGACGTGCCCCCAGAAATTGTAACGAGCTATGTGGAGGGTCCCAAATAACTATGTCTCAATTTTCTCATGTATATTTCATAGCCCTGGCTTTAAATAGGTCTTTCCCTGCCAACCCTCCTCCGTTTCCCCCGGACTCACTGTCACTCTCTATTCGACCTAAGGACCTATTTCCTGCAGGGTCGTTCTGGCTGACACGCATACAACATGACGTTCTTCAACATATTTGTAAGTGTAAATTTAATAACTCAATACATAACAGCACAGAGAAAAAACAATATCTGACAATTAACTCATAAACATCTACACACAATCTAGAGAGAAAACTAGTCCATACAATATCAACACAAATATAAATCTCCTAGCTCATCGTTTTCCATATTGTCCCATGAATTCACAACCACCTCATGGCAAGTTCACTGGTCTTTATTTCCCGCGTAGGTTGTTCGAACAACAGGGTTCCATAAATCCAGGATTCCAAGTTTCTGTGTCCTACACGAATGTAGTGTGTCCAATGGTTAGGGAAAGTGCCCTGGGATCACGTGGCACAATTTTGGTAGGGAAATACTCAAGGAGAATAAATAGGATATATGTACGGGTGTGTCAGTGACTTAGGCGGGATCTAGCCCAAAATGAAAACATACTCGATCCCAGCTCAACGAAACGCCTGCCGAGGTGTCTGAAAGTATTCGTTCGGGCCCGCCGTGGTTCTATCTGGTATAGCCCAACAGCAGCAGGGACTTCATAGTAAACATAATGTTCTATGTCGATGCTCTGTCGAAACCTCCGGCTATATTCGCCGTCAAAAGAAGGATCCTGTAAAGTTAAAACAATTTTGAGAGCCTCTGGTGTAAACTTCAGATACAGCCGGCATGGAGATTCCAATGGTCTCAGCATGTCGGTTGCCATACATAAAATCCATACAATTACCTAGTATTCAATTATCTTCATACCACACTCCTCTCCACACCCATACCATGCCTTTATTAATATTGGGCACATACCTTCTCAGGCTTCCCTCTCACTTGCAAACCTTGCCTTTCTCACAACAAAGCTATTGTGGAGTAGTGTGCGTAATTATGTATGTTTCCTACTCTTAACTAATATAATAGTGGGTCTGTATGGACCGCAGTGCATCTCCCTCCCCCATCCCTAGCAAGAACAGGAAAGAGGAAACTACCCTGTCCGGCCGCCGCTCTTGTCTGAGCTGTCACCGCAATGTATCGGCCGTGTCTCACATAACCCATATATTCAGATGAGTTCAGGTTCTCTCAGGGAGACAGGGAAGTCCATTTATACTCCCAACATCCTCCTATCGACAAGGAACCACCCGGTCCACCTGGCCCCCCCCCCCATCAGCCGAAAGACGAAAGAGATAGCACAGTGGATCGCCTCTTCTGGCTCAAGAAGATATAACTCAGATGGGTGGAACCGGTCCCCACGGAGCCCTTCCCCTCGACATGCCATAGCTATAGAATGTTTATATTCAAATGAAAGATGACACTAAACAGAGGTAAAGCCATAGGAAGAAAGATAGCCCCGATTTGTTCCCCCGCCATGCCCAGATCTAGACGCTTAGCCATATTGGCAAGACTGCCGTTTCACCAATTCGTCTCATTATTTGAGACGACCAAGCTTAATATGCTCAAGACTGGCAGGACCAATCAATCTAAAATTACCTTTTATACCCCAGCCGTAGGATGCGGCACTTTATCTGTAAAATTCTTTAAAACTTTAATACATTGTGCCGACCACAACCGACAAGGTTGACAACGGACTTTTCACGCCCAAACCATTACCCTAGGTCATATTCGGTGCAAGGCGCGCCATTGGGTTTTCCCGAAGAACAGATAGATTTCAAAGTATTCGTGTCAAATACTCGGGTTATGAAAGTAACCCAGAGAATCCCACTCCGGAGGAATTGAGCGGATAGGTATGAGGACATGGGCCACTGGGGTTTCGCTACATAGGCCCCCTCTTAAGAAAGTCGAACCCTACGAACTTTCAACTGCCAGAGGTTCTGTTCGAATTACCTCCCCCTCACCTTCGACCATAGGATGCCGTGACATAAAATCCGCTCCCACATTATCCCTTCCGGGGATGTATTCGACCGTGAACTGATACGGTTGTAAGAGCAATGACCATCTCATTAACCTTGCGTTCAGTTTCTTAGAAGTTGCCAAAAACGTCAGAGGTTGATGGTCGGACTGCACTTTGAACGGTACTCCATACAGATAAGGTTGAAATTTCTGTACCGCCCACACTAGAGCCAGACATTCCCGTTCGACGGTGGAGTAATTCCGTTCCGCGGGTAACAGTTTTCTACTGGCATATGCCACCGGACATAGCACAGTAGGATCATCTCGCCCTTCCTGCAACAGAGTTGCTCCAATCCCTATGTTACTCGCGTCGGTTCTTAGAACAAACGTTTTCTCCAAATTTGGGAGTTGCAGGACTGGCCTATCCACCAAAGCCTGTTTCAGCTTCCCATAAGCCTCTTCACAGCTCGGGGTCCAGACTATAGGATCTGGCGATCCTTTCTTCAGGGTTTCGGTTAACGGTGCCCCAATTTCGTTGAACTTCGGAATAAATTTCTGGTAAAACCCACACAGAGACAAGAAAGACCTAACATCCTTTTTGGATTTAGGACGGGGTGCGAGTCTGACCTTCTCTACATTCTTTTCTTCCGATACCAAACCCCCCTGGGGTAATAGTATGTCCCAGAAATTCTAAGGAGTGATAGCCAATCATGCATTTGGCTGGACGGGCAGTTAACCCCTCCTCTTTCAATCTTATGAAGATCTGTTCCAAGGATTTCAGGTGATCTTTCAGATTGCCAGAAGCGATGAGAATATCATCCATAAACGAGACGACAGAGGGATCCCTTAAAGGGTCTAATAACTTTCTCATCATGCGTGTGAACACACTGGGCGCATTGCTCAGCCCAAAAGGCATCACCTTAAATTCGTAATGGCCGCTCGGAGTACTGAAAGCGAGCAAGGGCCGAACCTCAGGCTTCACAGGGATCTGATAATATCCCCGGCTTAAATCGATTTTTGAAAAGTACTTTGCCCTATTTAATCTGGCAAACAGTTGATTTGTGTTTGGTAACGGCTCAACTTGGAATGTCATACAACTGTTTAAATGCCTGTAATCAATACACAAGCGGTGCTCCCCGCTTGGCTTTCTCAACAAGACAACCCCGGCATTATAAGGAGAAGTCGAAGGAGTTATGATGTCATCATCCAGAAGCTTCTGGATTTCGGCTTCCAGGGCCTTCTCTTTCGCAAAGGGCACTGGATATATTTTTTGGCGAATGGGGTCTTGGGTAGTCAGAGTCATATCAAACTCAACCAACCCTGTCCGCCCTGGACGATCGGTAAGAATCTGTTGATGGGACCCCAACAAACGGATGACTAGTTCTGTTTCTTCAGCCGACAGATCAGGATTTATATGTACATCCTTATAGGTTTCCCCAGGGTGTAAAGGATACTCCCTATCCGCGTCTTCGCCCGATTCAGTTTCCATCGCGACCGCCATAGTCATGAGTGGGAGAGAAGTACCATCGGATCGTTCCTCATATTTTTTGAGGAGGTTAATGTGGAAGATTTTAGATTTCCCCCTGATCCGGATAGCATAATTGGTACGGGACACAACCCTTTCCACCGGGAAAGGCCCCTGCCAACCAATCTCGAGTTTATTGGAACCTACTGGAAGTAACAACAGAACCCGATCCCCCACCTTCAGAGACCTATCTTTCGTCCTTCTATTGTAGTAGGCCGCGTGTCTCTTTCTGGCCGCTCTCAGATTCTGAGCCGCCAAAGCCCAACCTGTCTGGAGTTTCTTCTTTAACTCCTCGACGTATTTGTAGGAAGATACCACCTCTTCGGAAGTCTCCTCCTCTGTCCAACATCTCAATAAGGCTTCTAAGGGACCCTTGATTGGCCTCCCGAATAATAGAGTGGCTGGTGGCAACCCGGTTGACCCATGGGGAACCTCCCGATAGGCGAACAAGGCGGCTGGGATATATTCATCCCATCTGTCTGGTTTCTCTTGAGCCAGCTTCCTAAGCATGGTCATCAAGGTACCATTAAACCTCTCTACTTGCCCATTAGACTGAGGGTGGTATGGGCTTGTGTGAATGTGGTTAGTCTGGAAGATACGAAAGACTTCCTCCATCAGCTTACCACAGAACTGAGACCCATTGTCCGTTAGGATCTGGTTTGGAAATCCCAACCGAGTAAATGTCTCCATCAGTGCATCAGCCACTCGCTTAGAGTCGATGGTGGCGAACGGTATCGCCTCGCCCCACATGGAACAGCAATCCACCATCGTCAGAATATACATATTCCTCTTCCTAGTCCGAGGAAGAGGACCAACCAGATCGATGGCAACTCTCTCGAAAGGAGAGTTCATAATGGGCATATCACCCAAGACTACCGGAGCCGTCCAGTGTTTTGGTGCCACACGCTGGCACTCTGGGCACGACTTGACGTACCTACGCACATCTCCAGTCATCCCTGGCCAGTAGTAATGGCAGGAAATGCGCTGAAGTGTTGCCCCGACACCCATATGTCCGCTGAAAGAAATGGTGTGTCCCATATGAAGAAGCTGTTCCCGATAAGCCTTAGGAACTACCAGCTGTCCATGCTGGCGTTCCTCCACTCCGGCTCTCCGGTACAGTAACCGATTCTTCATATAATACTGACCCCGTCTTGGTGGGTCAGCACTTTTTGGCAACTGGTTGAAGCAAGGTTGCAAAGTAGCATCCTGGCTTTGAGCAGCTCGTAACTCCCCAGGCAAGGGATTCACGATCAAGGCCGGCGTCTGCTCCTCCTCCGATTGAGATCTGGTTTGCATCGCCCCTACGTACATGGGTTCGTTTGGGATCCCTAGGAAGACGTAGCGGCAACCCAAGATCATCGGGAAGATAGGATCGATCAGAACGGCTGCCTGAATAGTGCCGGTAACATATTTTGATTTGATGTCCACCTTCGCAATTGGAAGAGACATCGCTACCGCACTCTTTGTCGCCGTTTGAATCTCAATGGATTCTCCGGTTAGCTGCTCTGGGCTCACTAAGTGTGATGAAATTACGGCCTCAAACTGAAGACCTGTGTCATAGAGACACTCGACTGGTTGTCCGTTCACAAGAACCGTCTCTACTACTGGTGGTTTTTCTGAATCTTTGTTCCCAGGATCCCTCCCTTCTACCTCCTTGTTAGACCCCTCCCCGGTTTCTACAAGACAGGCAGCATAGTGAGAGTCTTTCTGTTTGCGCCTGCAATCGGCCGTATTGTGTGTGGGAGATTTGCAGAAGGCGCACCACTTTTCACTCCACTTTCTTTTGGGAGATCCAGGTGGACTCTTACCAGAGGGTTTCTTAATGGGAACTTTTTCGAAAGGATCCTCCTTTTTGGTGTGAGTGGGTTTGGGGTTCTTCTTCTTTCCAGACCCAGTGTCTGGTGATCGGAGATTGGGTTGTGCCAGTTCCCCATTATCCCCATGAGCTAGCACATACCTTTCCGCCAATGTGTTGACTACGTCTAACCTTTCTGTCCCATTTTCAACCAAGAAGGTTTGCAATGGCTTAGGCATCATCATCTTCATTTGGTCCACGACCACTAATTCTTCTAAACTTTCATAGTCGTTGGCAAATCCTGCTAATGACATCCATTTCAAAAGGTAAGACTTAAGTCTAACACTGTATGCTGAGAACATCTCTCCTGGCTCTCTCCTCGACTTTCTGAACTGTTGTCGGTAAGTATGGGCTGTCATCTGGAACCTTTTCAATAATGCCTTTTCCAGGGCCTCATAGTCATTCTCCATACCAGGTGGCAACCTTGAATAGACCTCATACGCGGTCCCCCTCAGGCCCTGTGAGAGTTTCAAGTTCCATTTCCCACGTTCCAATCCCATAGCCAAAGCCATCGACTGAAATCTGTGAAGATACTGGTCGATCTTATCTTTGTGTTCATCGAACGGGAGCAATGGGAACTTCATTGCCTGGTATGGACCGCCACTAGAAGTTGTTGAGTCAGGGAGAACTGCGCCTCCAACTGCACCATCGCTTTCCTTGCCAGTTTGAGCTTTCAGCTCCAACTCCCTCATACGGAACTCATGGTCTCTGGCTGCCTGCTCGGCCACCATCTTCCTAGCTTCAGCCTCAATTTTCTTTGCTTCGCGCTCTGCCTCGATTTTCTTAGCCTCGCGCTCTGCCTCGAATTTCTTAGCTTCGCGCTCTGCCTCAATTTTCTTAGCTTCGCGCTCAGCTTGTCGAAAATCTCTCTCCACTTCTTGAACATATTTCTGTAACTCAGCCCCTTCATAGCCTATCTCACGCCCTGTAGCCTGCACTTCAGCCACATTAAATTTCGCGGATGCCATCTTAACTCAGAGGGTAAGTGAATAGGTAATGGACAAATGGATATAATACACGACCACAACACTTCGTATGTCGTCAGTCTGTGTCAGGAAGAGTATAGACAATAGCCAGGTACGGTAAGCAGAACCTATTGATATTAGACCAGAATATCTGTCCCCTATCCCTATATCAGCCAGAGCTCCACCAGGATTTAAAATATTCCGCGACGTGCCCCCAGAAATTGTAACGAGCTATGTGGAGGGTCCCAAATAACTATGTCTCAATTTTCTCATGTATATTTCATAGCCCTGGCTTTAAATAGGTCTTTCCCTGCCAACCCTCCTCCGTTTCCCCCGGACTCACTGTCACTCTCTATTCGACCTAAGGACCTATTTCCTGCAGGGTCGTTCTGGCTGACACGCATACAACATGACGTTCTTCAACATATTTGTAAGTGTAAATTTAATAACTCAATACATAACAGCACAGAGAAAAAACAATATCTGACAATTAACTCATAAACATCTACACACAATCTAGAGAGAAAACTAGTCCATACAATATCAACACAAATATAAATCTCCTAGCTCATCGTTTTCCATATTGTCCCATGAATTCACAACCACCTCATGGCAAGTTCACTGGTCTTTATTTCCCGCGTAGGTTGTTCGAACAACAGGGTTCCATAAATCCAGGATTCCAAGTTTCTGTGTCCTACACGAATGTAGTGTGTCCAATGGTTAGGGAAAGTGCCCTGGGATCACGTGGCACAATTTTGGTAGGGAAATACTCAAGGAGAATAAATAGGATATATGTACGGGTGTGTCAGTGACTTAGGCGGGATCTAGCCCAAAATGAAAACATACTCGATCCCAGCTCAACGAAACGCCTGCCGAGGTGTCTGAAAGTATTCGTTCGGGCCCGCCGTGGTTCTATCTGGTATAGCCCAACAGCAGCAGGGACTTCATAGTAAACATAATGTTCTATGTCGATGCTCTGTCGAAACCTCCGGCTATATTCGCCGTCAAAAGAAGGATCCTGTAAAGTTAAAACAATTTTGAGAGCCTCTGGTGTAAACTTCAGATACAGCCGGCATGGAGATTCCAATGGTCTCAGCATGTCGGTTGCCATACATAAAATCCATACAATTACCTAGTATTCAATTATCTTCATACCACACTCCTCTCCACACCCATACCATGCCTTTATTAATATTGGGCACATACCTTCTCAGGCTTCCCTCTCACTTGCAAACCTTGCCTTTCTCACAACAAAGCTATTGTGGAGTAGTGTGCGTAATTATGTATGTTTCCTACTCTTAACTAATATAATAGTGGGTCTGTATGGACCGCAGTGCATCTCCCTCCCCCATCCCTAGCAAGAACAGGAAAGAGGAAACTACCCTGTCCGGCCGCCGCTCTTGTCTGAGCTGTCACCGCAATGTATCGGCCGTGTCTCACATAACCCATATATTCAGATGAGTTCAGGTTCTCTCAGGGAGACAGGGAAGTCCATTTATACTCCCAACATCCTCCTATCGACAAGGAACCACCCGGTCCACCTGCCCCCCCCCCCCCCCCCCCCCATCAGCCGAAAGACGAAAGAGATAGCACAGTGGATCGCCTCTTCTGGCTCAAGAAGATATAACTCAGATGGGTGGAACCGGTCCCCACGGAGCCCTTCCCCTCGACATGCCATAGCTATAGAATGTTTATATTCAAATGAAAGATGACACTAAACAGAGGTAAAGCCATAGGAAGAAAGATAGCCCCGATTTGTTCCCCCGCCATGCCCAGATCTAGACGCTTAGCCATATTGGCAAGACTGCCGTTTCACCAATTCGTCTCATTATTTGAGACGACCAAGCTTAATATGCTCAAGACTGGCAGGACCAATCAATCTAAAATTACCTTTTATACCCCAGCCGTAGGATGCGGCACTTTATCTGTAAAATTCTTTAAAACTTTAATACATTGTGCCGACCACAACCGACAAGGTTGACAACGGACTTTTCACGCCCAAACCATTACCCTAGGTCATATTCGGTGCAAGGCGCGCCATTGGGTTTTCCCGAAGAACAGATAGATTTCAAAGTATTCGTGTCAAATACTCGGGTTATGAAAGTAACCCAGAGAATCCCACTCCGAAGGAATTGAGCGGATAGGTATGAGGACATGGGCCACTGGGGTTTCGCTACAATACATGACAAGGCAGACGTGGTTGCGGCTTTGTGGGAGCACGTGCACACCTCGGAGGAGCAAATGGATTACCATGGTCTGGCAAGAATGAGACAACGAGGAGTGATGAAGGGATCTGGCCGACGCTCAATGCTCAAAGGAAAGGCGAGACGGATTTATAATCAGGTTGCTACTGGTACTATTAGTGTTGGAACTCTTCGCTGGCTGCTGAGGATGGGGACGGAGCACTTATTGGAATGCCCCGAATGCTGTGATGTCGATTCCTAAATCAATCAATCAATCAACCTACGTCATTAATCACAGGAAATAAATATATGTCTACCTTAGAGACAAATGCAGAATATCCTGTATATTATTTGTCGAGGACAAGTCCATTGAGGCAGTAGTTTATGTCTATTTCTATCTGAACTGCACACGAACGTTTGGTAACGGATGAGTTTTCTTACTCAAAAAGCAATTTCGGAGTTTTGTAAAGCAGTTTTTCAGTACTAACCTGAAATCTATGTCCTGTAGTGCGTACACACAAAAATTATCCCAGGTATGAAGCAGTGATATAACTGTCAAAACATTGCGGACAATGTTTCTTCTAATGACTTCTGGGTGTCTTGTAGTTGTATAGTAGTAGATGTTAGCAATAACAATAGGCGTTACACACACAAAATATGTCCCGAATATTGTAACGAACATACGAACAATGTTCCAGTTCCTCCTTCTGTTTGTGATACCAAGGCTATTGTTATTATCAGACACCGTGGACTTAAGTATAGCCACACTTTGTTGTCGAATGATAAATCCGATGTGGGTGTATATGAGCAGCATTAGACCTGCGAACACAAAGTGGACGCTAGCGTCGACAGTAGCGATACCAATAATATACGCATTGTCGCTGTGTTTGCAGTCTGTGAGTATATTTACACCTGACAGTATCGATATGATCCATAAGGATATCAGACAGCTGATGATTGATTTAGTAGTTATCACTCTTTGGTGTAAAAATGGCCGGGCTATGTACAACCAGCGCTCCATGGAAATAATAAAATTACAACATCGGCTGGAAATCGAGCTGAAAGATATTACATATAAACACATACATTGTAAAGATTTTCGCAGATTTGTGTATCCCACATTTAGGTATGTTGCAGATAATATCTCGCAGCCCATAGCAAATATTAAGTCACTCAAGGCCAGCGAGGCCATAAACAGTTTAGGGAGCGTATGCAGACGACTGTTGCAACAAACACTAACGACAATAACAGCATTGAGCAGGAAGGAAATACCCAAAACAACTGCTCCAACAATTGAAAAGTACACATCTACATGTGAAGCGATGTCGAAAATATTGATGTTGGAGCTGTTATACACAGCCATAGATATAGATTATAATTAGCGAATAGTTAATCGTGAATAGCTGCAAACACTGTAATTAAAGCAGTTACAGTCAACGAATAGATCTCACGACAGAATGTTCCAATCCTTGAGGAAGATTCCTTGAAAGAAATGGTGGTGATCTGTTTTAAAATGCCCAGCCACCTTTGCAATTTCCAGATAGTCATCCAATATTCAAGCCACAATATATTTAATTGAGTGACAAGCGATGGCCAAATGGAGTTTTAACTCGCCATATACTTGAAGTGATTGTATAATATTTCAATTCCCCTACTTAAATTTTCCCGTTTTCTTTCTCCATTCAATACCTTCACAAACAAGTCAAAAGCTTTCAAACTGATTGTTTAGTATAAACCAGAATCAGTTCAGTTATAGATTTAAAGTTGTCAATTGCTATTAAAATGTGTTTCAAGTGATAAAATAACAAGCGAAATTGACACCAGAATACCGATATGGCTGTTTTGAAGATCCCAAAGTGGAAACAAGAGTCCGTGCAAACACAAGCAAACTACAGTAAATTCTATTGGGGAATAGTTCATAAGATATCCATCATCAGCATCATGTAGCAGGACCTTTGCAGAACGACGCTCTTATCACAGCGCGTCGACAAGACTCTCGATCTCTTGCCATTTAATCTTCCCCATGCACTCTGACGTCAGAGGTGCCTGCAATGACCTGTGCCCAGCTTCGTGCTTACCTATCCCTGCCTCTTCTACCAGCAAACAGGCCTTCCATCATTGTTGTCTCAAAGCCACTGTGACGTTCCCATGCCACAGTGACGTTCCCATGCCACTGTGACGTTCCCATTCCATCGTGACGTTCCCATGCCACTGTGACGTTCCTATGCCACTGTGACGTTCCCATGCCACTGTGACATTCCCATGGACACAGTATTTCAGTTTCCCAGACACGATACTGTTTATAAGCCAGTTTCCTTGGAAGTTGATAACTTTTACAATTTCAGTATTCTTCCTCTTCTTCATCCAGGATATTCTAATAACTTATCAACAACAAGTCGGCTAAAAAGCCTCAATTTTCTTCTTAGGTGATTGGAAATTCTAAATGACTCACATCCATATGTTGCTACAGAAAAGATGCATGTCCTCAAAACATATTAGAGCATGACAGAAATCCCCCGATGGTGTTTCCACCTTGTCATGGTTGGGGGGGGGGGGGGTTTCTCAATGACCCTGAGAGCTATGCCGGCGGTAGCGTAGCTACCAGCAGGGCCTCCCAAGCCGGACAGGTCAAAAGGTAGAGAACAGACAAAGAGAACCACCCTGGTCCTCCAGGTTGGGAGTTGAAGCGTGGGGTTAACATCTCCACCTTTGTAAAAAACTATTTTGTTACGAAACAGATACATAATCCTCGAATTCGGACTGGTTTATTTGGACAACGACCTCAGAACATTAAAGGTCTCTTGAGATTTGGAACATGGAATGTACTGACACTATATCGAGCTGGGGCGGCTGAAGAACTAACCCTGGAGCTGGTTGACTATCAATTAGATATAACAGCAATTCAAGAAATAAGGTGGCCAGGAGAGGGTACTTTACAACAAAATGGAATGATTGTAATATATGGAGGAAATACCCAAAATAAACATGAATTAGGAATAGGTTTTGTCATCAAAAAAGAGTTGTGGGGGAACGTTCTAAACTTTAAAGCTGTTAATGACAGAATTAGTAAATTACGAATAAAAGGTAAATGGAAAAATATAACGAAGATTAATGTACATGCACCTACTGAAGAGAAAGAAGATGACGTTAAAGAAGACTTTTATAATGATTTGGAAGATGTCATAGAAGAAACCCCCAAACAGGACATCCTGATTGTGCTGGGAGACTTCAATGCAAAAATAGGTAGAGAGCAAACTCATAAAAAGGTTGCCGGTATGGAAAGCCTACATACAACTTCAAATGATAATGGATAGAGAGTCATCAACCTGGCAATAGCCAAAGGACTGCAGATTAGCAGTACCAGACTAGAAAGAAAGGATATACACAAACAAGCTTGGAAATCATGCGACAAAAAAACCTATAAGCAAATAGATCACATTTTAATTAACAACAGAAATGCATCAAACATACAACAAGTTAGAAGTTATAGAGGAGCTGAGTGCCACAGCGACCACTTCCTCGTTTGAGCAAAATTTTAATTAAAATTTAAGAGAGCTTTCTATACTAATTTACAAAGATTATACTCAACATATAACAGAGAAAAACTACAAGAAATTACAGTCAAAGAGAAATTTGCAGATGAAATAAAATGTAAACTTGAAACTCTGCAAAACCCTTTGGAGGAAAGCGTTGACCAAACTTGGTTGAACATCAAGAATACAATAACAAATGTGAAGAAGCAGTCATTAGGAAAAAGAATGCCAAACATTTATGGTTAAATCACATCAATAACATCCAAAAGGAAAAGCAATATAGAAATGAATGTAAAGAGGCTACAAAAATAGTTCGACGGCAGAAGCGAGAATATATGAGTAATATAATCAAAGATATGGAAACTAATCACCAGAAAAACGAATCCAGAAAGTTTTTTTTAAAGAACTAAAGTCAATGAAACGAGGGCACCAACACAACACATATGGTTTAAAAGACAAAAATGGGAATATGATAAATACCAATGAGGAAATGTGTAACACGTGGAAAGAATATTTTGTTGAATTACTAAATTGTGAAGCTCCAAGTACCACTTTTCCACAGGAAGAGGTTCTAACGTGTGAACCACAAATTGAAGAAGCTGCATTTCAAAAAATCCTATATGTAATCACACTTAAAAACAATAAGGCAACAGGGGCTGATGGAATTGCTGCTGAATTTATAAAGGCAGGTGGCCATGCATTACATCTAAAGCTATACGAACTAATAATAAAAATCTGGAGGACAGAAGAATTATCCCATGACTGGACAGAGTCATTATTGATACCTATCTTTAAGAAAGGAGACACGTTCCGATGTGAAAATTATAGAGGAATATCACTACTGTCCACAAGATATAAGATACTATCCGCAGTATTACTAAATTGACTTTTAATATTTCGACTATTTTCTGCACTTTTCTCGTGCCGATTTCTGCCTTCTTCTTCTTCTTCTTCTTCTTCTTCTTCTTCTTCTTCTTCTTCTTCTTCTTCTTCTTCTTCTTCTTCTTCTTCTTCTTCTTCTTCTTCTTCTTCTTCTTCTTCTTCTTCTTCTTCTTCTTCTTCTTCTTCTTCTTCTTCTTATATATAGGCCATCTCAACATCTATCATTTGCTCAATAAATTACCTGAGCTTTCGGTAATACTGTGCAAACAATTCCATGTGTTTGGAATCACAGAAAGTCGTCTCAACGACAAAATATCCGACTCTGAAATCACCCTTAAGGGGTTTAAAGTAATTCGAAGAGACGCAAATCAAAAATTAGAGACAGGTATTGCTGTATACATTTCCAATTCTCTCAACTGTTACCGTAGAAGTGATCTCGAGTCAGTAGAGATAGAATGTGTTTGGTTAGAGGTGAAGCCAGCCAGCCAACAGCCGTTTCTCATTGGATACCTATATAGGAATCCGTGTGCTGGGTACAATTGGTATGACTGTTTCACTACAATGATGGATATAGTGTTTACAGAAGGTAGAGAAGTCATGATATTAGGTGACTTTAACATAGATATTCCTAAATCCAACCAGACATGGGACGATATCATTCTTTCTTACAATTTCAAACAACTAATAAACCGTCCCACAAGGGTTACTGACACATCCTCAACTATAATTGATCATATATATGTTACTTGTCCAGATAATATTGTTGAATGTTCTGTTCCTGTTTGTACAGTTAGTGACCACTACCCGGTATGTTGTACATGGTCAAGAATTGGGTTCAAACCTCTTAAACATAAACATGTAAGTATCAAATTTAGGAATTTTAAAGCATTCAACCAAGATTTATTTTTGCAAGACTTAAGAAAAGCAGCCCTTGATCACGTTTACCAACTTCCTGACCCGGACGATGCATTAGCTTTCTGGACGAAGACAGTCTACAATGTGTTCGATAAACACGTGCCAATCAAAGAAGTTCGAGTCAAAAATCAACATAAATCCCCATGGGTCACTAGAGAAGTGCTGGAAATCATGAGAGAGCGAGATACAGCACACAAAAATAAAGACTTCATCAATTACCGCAGACTAAGGAATAAAGTTAAATGTGACATTCGTAGGATAAAAAAAGATCATTTTAAAAATTTGATTGTAGATAATTCAAACAGTACAAATATATGGAAGGCTATTAACTTGCTAACCAATAAGAAACGCCCTACAGAATCAGCAATACCAAATTCTATAACATGCGATGAATTCAGTTGGTTCTTTCAATCAGAAATAGAGAATCTAAAGTCTTCAATACCAGACTCATCGTGTAATTTAAGTTCACTGGCATCATTCTGTGAGGAGAAGTGCACCAGAAATATTCCCGATGAGATTCCTTTAATGTCTGTTGCAGACGTTTATAAATATCTCTTGAACCTCAAATCAACAAACTCACACGGTCTAGATGGTATCAGTAATAGAATTCTTCGTTGTGCTGCACCAGTCATTAGTGAGTCCTTAACGTTCATATATAACCAGTGCCTGGCCAAAAACTACTTTCCATCTTATTTTAAAATTGCTAAAGTGTTTCCGCTAATTAAAAATGGCTCAATCGATAATAGCGTTTTGGGTAATTATAGACCTATTTCCTTATTATCGTCGCTATGAAAACCACTAGAAAAACACATTCATAAAATAACGTTACACCATTTAATTAACAACGATCTAATAATTAACAGTCAATCTGGGTTTCGACCTAAATATTCTTGCCATAGTGCTCTAACAAAAATGACCGATAACTGGCACTTAAACATCAACAACGGTAGAATTTGTGGAGCGGTGTTTGTAGACTTTAAAAAAGCTTTTGATATGGTAGATCACGATATTTTAATTAGAAAACTAAAGCAAATGAAGACAAGCACCAACATGGTGAACATAATTACGTCATTTCTATCCGACAGGCAACAAGTCGTGTCCTTCAACAACTGTCTATCAAGACCCACACAGCTTAATATTGGTGTGCCTCAGGGCTCAATACTAGGTCCGCTGCTTTTTGCAGTTTATATTAATGATCTTCCTTTATATATCAATACAACTTGTGATCTATTTGCTGACGACTGTACTATATATACTAGTCAAGAAAACCGTAGTGAATTAGAGAATTCTTTACAAAAGGAACTTGATAATCTTACTAGATGGAGCAATGAAAACCGCATGCAAATTAACATCGGCAAAACCAAATCCATGCTAATAACGACCAGACAAAAACTACAGACACTAGCCATAACTGGATCACCGCTCGAACTCCGCATGGGCACGTTACCTATAGTTAATGTGACTGAACATAAAACACTAGGGCTTTTAATAGACAGCCATTTGAACTGGAGCTCTCATGTTCACGCTCTTACCAAGAAAATAGCACAAAAAGTTTACCAACTTGCTAAAATTCAGCACTTCCTGGACGAAAACACACGAAAAATATTCTATACATGCTATATCCAATCACATCTCGATTACTGTTCCACAGTTTGGGATGGTTGCCCTAAATCTAATTTCAAACGACTATGTTCTCTACAAAACCGCGCTATTCGTCTGGTTTCTGGCATAAAGCACGTTGAAAGTAATAATTTGTACAGTCATCTAAGACTTCTACCACTACAAAAGCGCTTCCTTTTCAACAAAGCCAAATTAGTGAATAAAATTATATCTCAAAATACCACAGAGTATCTTCTGCCGCTGATTCAATCTAATGCAATGAACAGCAAGCGCCTAAATTTGTTACATGTCTCAAAGCCTAGATTGGACCTATACAAAACATGTTTTGCCTATTCTGGTGCTCACTTATGGAATCATCTGCCTCCAGATCTGAAAACTCCAATGAGTCCCTACACATTTAACCGAAAACTCTTTCAATACTTAATCCATACCGACTATATGCCACCATAATTCATTTACTGGTATAATTGTTCAGTATAATTGTTCATTATAATTGTTCACTATATATGTGTGTGTGCGTGTGGGAGCGAGAGCGAGAGAGAGAGAGAGAGAGAGAGAGAGAGAGAGAGAGAGAGTGGGTGTCAGAGAGAGGGAGAGAGTGAATGCGTGTGTGCATGCGTGTGTGTGGAGAGAGTGATTGTGTCAGTGCATGCATTCATACGTGTATGTGTGAGAGTGAGTGAGGGAGTGTGTGCGTGCGTGCATGAGTTCATGTGTACGTGTATGTGTGAGAGAGTGTGATTGAGAGAGTGAGTGTGTGTGTGTGTGTGTGTGTAGGATTGTGTGTTAGAGAGTGAGACAGTGGGAGAGTTGATGTGTTAGTGTGTGTGTGTGAGCGCGCGCATGCGTGTGAGTGTGTGTATATGAAAAAATACACAGAGAGAGAGAGAGAGAGAGAGAGAGAGAGAGAGAGAGAGAGAGAGAGAGAGAGAGCTGAGCAGATGCATGTCATGTAACACGCATGTTATGTAACACGCGAATCCATATGTTTGTGTATTCTCATCTGTCATATTATAAGTTAAATACCATTTGATTTTATCATGTATAATCTAAACTTATGTTCATTACTGTAGTTTGAGTGAGAGAGTGAGTGAGTGTGAATGAGAGACAGAATGAGTGAGCGTGAGAGTGAATGAGTGAGCGTGAGAGTGAATGAGTGAGAGTGAATGAGTGAGCGTGAGAGTAAATGAGTGAGAGTGAATGAGTGAGCGGGAGAGTGAATGATTGAGCGTGAGAGTGAATGAGTGAGCGGGAGAGTGAATGAGTGAGAGTGAATGAGTGAGCGGGAGAGTGAATGAGTGAGAGTGAATGAGTGAGCGTGAGGGTGAATGAGTGAGCGGGAGAGTGAATGAGTGAGAGTGTCTGTGTGTGTGAGTGAATGAGTGAGAGTGAATGAGTGAGCGTGAGAGTGAATGAGTGAGCGTGAGAGTGAATGAGTGAGCGGGAGAGTAAATGAGTGAGCGGGAGAGTGAATGAGTGAGCGGGAGAGTGAATGAGTGATCGGGAGAGTGAATGAGTGAGCGTGAGAGTGAGCGGGAGAGTAAATGATTGAGCGGGAGAGTGAATGAGTGAGCGTGATAGTGAATGAGTGAGCGTGAGAGTGAATGAGTGAGCGTGAGAGTGAATGAGTGAGCGTGAGAGTGAATGAGTGAGAGTGAGAGTGAATGAGTGAGCGTGAGAGTGAATGAGTGAGAGTGAATGAGTGAGAGTGAATGAGTGAGCGTGAGAAGGAATGAGTGAGAGTGAATGAGTGAGCGTGAGAGTGAATCAGTGAGCGGGAGAGTGAATCAGTGAGCGGGAGAGTGAATGATTGAGCGTGAGAGTGAATGAGTGAGCGTGAGAGTAAATGAGTGAGTGTGAGAGTGAATGAGTGAGCGGGACAGTGAATGATTGAGCGGGACAGTGAATGCGTGAGAGTGAATGATTGAACGGGAGAGTGAATGAGTGAGCGGGAGAGTGAATGAGTGAGCGGGAGAGTGAATGAGTGAGCGGGAGAGACAGAATGAGTGAGCGTGAGAGTGAATGAGTGAGCGTGATAGTGAATGAGTGAGCAGGATAGTGAATGAGTGAGCGGGAGAGTAAATGAGTGAGCGGGAGAATGAATGAGTGAGCGGGAGAGTGAATGAGTGAGCGTGAGAATGAATGAGTGAGCGGGAGAGTGAATGAGTGAGCGGGAGAGTGAATGAGTGAGCGGGAGAGTGAATGAGTGAGCGTGAGAGCGAATGAGTGAGCGTGAGAGTGAATGGGTGAGCGTGAGAGTGAATGAGTGAGCGTGAGAGTGAATGAGTGAGCGGGAGAGTGAATTAGTGAGCGGGACAGTGAATGCGTGAGAGTGAATGAGTGAGAGTGAATGAGTGAGAGTGAATGATTGAACGGGAGAGTGAATGAGTGAGCGGGAGAGTGAATGAGTGAGCGGGAGAGTGAATGAGTGAGCGGGAGAGACAGAATGAGTAAGCGTGAGAGTGAATGAGTGAGCGGGATAGTGAATGAGTGAGCGGGAGAGTGAATTAGTGAGTGGGAGAGTAAATGAGTTAGCGGGAGAATGAATGAGTGAGCGGGAGAGTGAATGAGTGAGCGTGAGAGTGAATGAGTGAGCGGGAGAGTGAATGAGTGAGCGGGAGAGTGAATGAGTGAGCGGGAGAGTGAATGAGTGAGAGTGATTGAGTGAGCGTGAGAGTGAATGAGTGAGCGTGAGAAGGAATGAGTGAGCGTGAGAGTGAATGAGTGAGCGTGAGAGTGAATGAGTGAGCGTGAGAGTGAATGAGTGAACGTGAGAGTGAATGAGTGAGCGTGAGAGTGATTGAGTGAGCGTGAGAGTGAATGAGTGAGAGTGAATGAGTGAGCGTGAGAAGGAATGAGTGAGAGTGAATGAGTGAGCGTGAGAGTGAATCAGTGAGCGGGAGAGTGAATGATTGAGCGTGAGAGTGAATGAGTGAGCGTGAGAGTGAATGAGTGAGCGGCAGAGTGAATGAGTGAGCGGGACAGTGAATGAGTGAGCGTGAGAGTGAATGAGTGAGAGTGAATGAATTAGCGGGAGAGTGAATGATTGAACGGGAGAGTGAATGAGTGAGCGGGAGAGTGAATGAGTGAGCGGGAGAGTGAATGAGTGAGCGGGAGAGACAGAATGAGTGAGAGTGAATGAGTGAGCGGGAGAGTGAATGAGTGAGCGGGAGAGTGAATGAGTGAGCGGGAGAGTGAATGAGTGAGCGGGAGAGTGAATGAGTGAACGGGAGAGTGAATGAGTGAGCGGGAGAGTGAATGAGTGAGAGTGTGTGTGTGTGAGTGAATGAGTGAGAGTGAGAGTGAATGAGAGAGAGAGAGAGAGAGAGTGTGTGGTGTGTGTGTGTGTGTGTGTGTGTGTGTGTGTGTGTGTGGGACGCGCTGGCATCACTACTTTTACGTCACATACTTTTTATGTACACATTTTTCTCCATGTTTAGCCTTGTTTATGTTTACAACATTCATTTCACAATGTTTATTTTTCTTCCTATGTAAATGTATAATGCTCTTGATGAACGAAAGACGAGTGATTGGAAGGGCCGAATGTAAGACGGGCCTGCGCGCCCAATTTGTGACCCTAATAAAGTTGATTTGATTTGATTTGATTTGATTCTTCTTCTTCTTCTTCTTCTTCTTCTTCTTCTTCTTCTTCTTCTTCTTCTTCTTCTTCTTCTTCTTCTTCTTCTTCTTCTTCTTCTTCTTCTTCTGCAGCGTTCCGAGCTATTAAGGTTCTTTGCTGCAGATACAATCAGTCTCCATTCGTCTCTCTGGTTGACCTTCATTCAGTCGTTGATTCCAAGTGCTTGTAGGTCTGTATATATATTATCTCTCTACCGTCTTCTTGGTCTACCTCGGGGTCTACGGTCATTTATTTCCTGAGTGTAAGCGAGTTTTGTTTCCCTATTATCTTCCATTCTTTCTATATGCCCCATCCATTGTAGTCTGTTAGCCTTCATGATATTTCATGCCTTCATGATACATTTTTCTTCGAAAAATTAAAAGAGGGATGGCCAAACAAGAACACTACGCAGGAAGCCAAAGCAGACTGATAAACCAACAGAACTGGTGTCGTTAGCCGCTAAACGCTGCGGTATTTGCTTGAGGAGGGGATTTATGGACTGAATGGTTCTATGTGCAATGAGGATGATCTGTCGACTAACTAACTAACTAACTAACTAACTAACTAACTAACTAACTAACTAACTCACTCACTCACTCACTCACTCACTCACTCACTCACTAACTAACTAACTGACTGACTAACTACCTAACTTAATAGACTAAAACCATATTCAGAAAACATATTAGGTGACTACCAGGCGGGTTTTAGACAAAACAGATCAACAATAGATCAGATATTTATCTTACGACAAATAGCCGAGAAAAATTGGGAATATAAAAGAGATCTCTATAAAAAAAATTTGGATTTTAAAAAGGCTTATGATAGTGTCCATAGGAATAGTCTATGGAATGCTATGCAGGAATGTGGAATACCAAGGAAGTTAATCAACATGACCAGACTATGCATGGAAGATTCTTATAATATAGTAACATATAAATACAGGAAATCAGACCCTTTCCAAATAACATCTGGCTTGAAACAAGGTGATGCTCTATCGCCGCTACTCTTCATTCTGGCTCTAGAGAAAGTTGTGAGGAATGTGATATTGGAGGAACATCCAAGCTGCTTGATTATGCAGATGATATAGATATTATATGGGAAAATGAACAAAAGACACTGGAAATATTGACTCACTTAAAGGAATAAGCCCAACAGATAGGGCTGGTTATCAATCAAGATAAGACAGAATATATGGTAATTTCAAGAGAAGGTATGGCTAAAATCTCTGGCCACATACAAATAGATAATATGACCATTAAAAGAACGGAAACATACAAATACCTGGGTACAATCTTCAACTGCTCCAACATCATAAGGGAAGAAATACAAACTAGAATCAATTCTGGAAATAAGATATACTATACACTACAACATCTACTAAAATCAAATGCGCCATCTCGTAACACCAAAATCACAATATACAAAACACTGATCAGACCAGTTGTGCTGTATGGCTCTGAAACCTGGAGTACAACGAAAGGAGAGAAGTCTTGTTACAAACCTTAGAGAACAAAGTTTTAAGACGCATCTTTGGACACATTAGGGATACACAAAGTGGAGAGTGGAAAAGAAGAAGTAACAAAGACATTTATGATCTGTTTAAGTCCCCGCTAATCACTGGTATCATGAAGGCTAATAGACTACAATGGCTGGGGCATATAGAAAGAATGGAAGACAATATGGAAACAAAACTCGCTTACACTCAGGAAATAAATGACCGTAGACCCCGAGGTAGACCAAGAAGACGGTGGAGAGATAATATATATATATATATATATATATATATATATATATATATATATATATATATATATATATACAGACCTAAAATAACTTGTAATCAACGACTGGCAAGAGAAGGTCAACCAGAGAGACGAATGGAGACGGATTGTATCTGCAGCAAAGAACCTCAATGGCCCGGAACGCTGAAGAAGAAGAAGAAGAAGAAGAAGAAGAAGAAGAAGAAGAAGAAGAAGAAGAAGAAGAAGAAGAAGAAGAAGAAGAAGAAGAAGAAGAAGAAGAAGAAGAAGAAGAAGAAGAAGAAGAAGAAGAAGAAGAAGAAGAAGAATGAAGAAGAAGAAGAAGAAGAAGAAGAAGATGGCAGAAATCGACACAAGAAAAGTGTAGAAAATAAGAAGAAGAAGAAGAAGAAGAAGAAGAAGAAGAAGAAGAAGAAGAAGAAGAAGAAGAAGAAGAAGAAGAAGAAGAAGAAGAAGAAGAAGAAGAAGAAGAAGAAGAAGAAGAAGAAGAAGAAGAAGAAGATGGCATAAATCGGCACAGGAAAAGTGTAGAAAATAATAATAATAATAATAATAATAATAAGAAGAAGAAGAAGAAGAAGAAGAAGAAGAAGAAGAAGAAGAAGAAGAAGAAGAAGAAGAAGAAGAAGAAGAAGTAGAAGAAGAAGAAGAAGAAGAAGAAAGAAGAAGAAGAAGAAGAAGAAGAAGAAGAAAAAGAAGAAGAAGAAGAAGAAGAAGAAGAAGAAGAAGAAGAAGAAGAAGAAGAAGAAGAAGAAGAAGAAGAAGAAGAAGAAGAAGAAGAAGAAGAAGAAGAAGAAGAAGAAGAAGAAGAAGAAGATGGCAGAAATCGGCACAAGAACATTGTAGAAAATAGTCGAAATCAGAACGCCAATGGAAAAATCATTTGCGCTCATTATTCGTACGTTGGAACTGACGGATCGCGAAAGAGAGCACCCCTCCCCTCCACCCCTCACATATTTAAAGGGGTGGGGGGGGGGGGGCAGCGTATCCACGATACCGACATAATCGCACTCCGGGAGACAAGTTTAAACACGAAAGAGGGTTTGAAATATTCAGGCTTCCATAACTAATGCAATAATGACCACCAGGCCTGGCTATCCTTGTTAGATTCAGAATCAAGACCTCAATAGTGGACACAAGTGCGTGAAAGAAAAGTGAAATACAGATACAGACAGTGAATATACACGTCAGGAAAACATTTGTCAGAACTGACAAAGAGTTGTAGCCATTATATTGGATCGGCAAACATCAAATTCTGTTAAAGGATATTGGGCTGTGTCAGATAGAGTTCTATTAGTAAAATTAAATGGAAGACATTTTAAAAGAAATAGCATTCAAGTATATGCTCCAACAAGTGAATGCAGTGAAAAAAGTATAGAGGAATTTTATAATGACATGGAGTCTGCTTTGAAGAATTGTTTAAAAAATGAGAAATAAATATTATAATGGAAAAGTAGGAAATCGATGCGATGGAGGCAGTGTAGGCAACCGTGGTTTGGGAGAGCGAAACGAAAAAGGATATAGACTTGTAGAATGTGGAAAAGAACAAGAAATGGTTGCATGAAACACATGGTTTAAACAGCATCCTAGAAGATTATGGACATGGAGGAGTCCAGACAGCAGGATTAAAAGCCAAATAGATTACATCCTGATTAGCAGAAGGTTTCGAAATGCTTTAAGAGTTGTAAAAACAGTCCCCAATGCAGACTGTTACAGTGATCACAGATTGATTATGGGCACATTGAGGGTAAATTTAAAGAAAGTCAAGTATACAACAGGAAACACTAAATATGATTTGTGCAAATTGAAAACTGACAAAGAGATACAAGATAATTTTAACACTGAAGTAAAGAACAAATTTGATATATTGTCTGATCTAGAGATATATTTCATGATGTTGATGATCAATGGGAGATGTTGAAGAATTCAATATGTTGTGCTGCAGAAAACAACTATTCCAAAATTAAAGAAAGTGGGTCGTAAGGCATGGATGACTGAAGAAATTTTGTAACTAATGGAAACAAGAAGACAGAACAAAAACAATCCTGCCAAAAATGAAGAAATTCACAGAAAAGTAGTAATATTGTATAAGGGGGCAAAAGAAGCATGGCTTAAGAAAAACGGCATAGAAATCGAAAAACAATACAACAGTAAAAATACCAAACTAATGAACAAAATATTTCAGGAGCTTACTAATCAAAGAACATATACATCAGCCGGCTGCCTAAAGATAAAAGATGGAAAAATCATCATATAAAAAGATCAGATTTTAAATGTATGGTCAGATTATGTGAAAAACCTTTACGATGATAACATAGAAGAGCAGTAAAAAAATTCAAACTAATCACGAAGGACCATCAATTTTGAAGATGGAGGTTCAGAATGCTCTTAACCATATGAAATCTGCCAAGACTCCCGGTTCAGACAGCATAACAACAGAAATGATTAATGCTTTAGAAAAATATGGAAACATATAAAGTTACCATATTGCTGAATAAAATATATGATACTGGAAATATACATCATGAATTATGTAACTCAGTATTTATTGCAATTCCAAAGAAATCAGAGTCTTGAAATGCAATCAACATAGAACAATTAGTATAATGAGTCACATCACGAAAATTTTGTTAAGGATTATCACGCAAAGGGTCAGGAAGAAAATACAACCTGAAATAGGAGAAGAACAATGTGGGTTTGTAGAAGGCAAGGGTACAGTAAATGCTGTATATATACTAAGAACAGTAATTGAGCGTTCTATAGAAGTAAACGAAGATCTACACCTTTGCTTTATTAACTACACAAAGCCTTTCGATAAAATGAAACATGTCGACATGATAAGGATGCTTGAAGATCTACAAATTGATGGAAAAGACCCTAGATTGAATAGCAGAGTCCATGGGAATATCGATATATGAAGCCCATAACCGGGCACTCTCACGATGTTTATACTTACCTCGACACCGCAAGGTACAAGAGGAACATGATGAGATGAGGTGAGACCTTAGACTTGTAAGAAACATATATTGGAAACAACAAGCTGCTATAAGAATTGATAATGAAGTAGGCGAATATCAGCCTATTAAGAGAGTGTGAGACAGGGATGTGTAATGCCTCCAGATCTTTTTTCTCTGTACAGTGAGAATATTTTCAGAAATATAGAAGATATGGAAGGAATTAACATTGGGGGACGATACATCAATAACATTAGATATGCAGATGGTACAGTCTTGATTACAGACAATGAACAGGACCTGCAACATTTAGGAGATGTTGTTGTTGCACACAGTGAACAACTAGGATTAGAATTGAATTGTAAGAAGACACAGATTATGGTCGTCACTGGAAAACGGGAAATACCACAATGTCATGTACATGGAAATGGGCATATTTTTAAACAAGTGAATCGGCACAGTTATCTGGCAACAGTCATAACATCTGATGGGAGATGCCTTGAAGAAATTTGAACAAGAATTACCATTGCGAAGGTAGCCTTTTGCAAGATGAAAAACATACTGACCAATAAAAAGATATCAATTAGTTAGTTAGTTAGTTAGTCGCAGTTCCAACTTCACAGCAACGGGTCGTCCCCATTATGCTCCGTTCCTGTGCCAGTGAATATCACACAAATTGACTATCAATTGAAACGAGAAAAGGAGTGTTGAAGTGCTACATAGAATCTGTACTTTTCTATGGATGTGAAGCGTGGACAATGAGCAGACAAGCTGAAAGCTATCTGATGGCTGTGAAAATTTGGTTTCTGAGGAAAATGCAAAGAATATCATGGACAGACAGACAAACGAATGAACAAGTCCTTCAAAAACCAAATGAAAATCGTAAACTGATTAGAGACATTAGATTAGAGATAGTCAAAATTGTTTGGGCATGTTATGAGAAGAAATGAATTGGAGAACTTGGTGACAACTGGCAAGATCGAAGGGAAGAGACCAAGGGGAAGACCAAAAAGTAAATACCTGGATGGCTTGGCCACGTGGCATTGTCAAGATATAAACACGGAGCTGATCCACGACAATGGTGATCGATTGAGATGGAAAAACATGACCACCCACGCTTATTGGCATGGCACATGATGGATCGATGGAAAACATTTACACTATTCAACATCTAAGCATGTCGAGACAATGTGGATTTGGGGAAAAGTGATTTACTACATGAGAAATGTGTGTGGATTCCACCACTGATGTGGAGAGGCACTAGAGGAGGCTCGAATAGACATAGAGATGGCCACTTCACACAATGTGTCTATGGGGATACCATCACACACTCAACCGTCTCGTAGCGTGGACACGGATCCATTACTATACCTTATTTATTTGTGACAAATTGTTCATAATTGATACGGCACAAAATGTAATATACGCTGAGATATAAATTAAAGATAACAATAACTGGTTTGTGGTATTTCATTGCAGACAGATATTCCCTAAATTCCCCATCTCATAGACCACACATAAAGAAACTTACAGTTTACAGCCTCTAAAGCAACGGAGTGAAACCAAAGTAACCACACAAGATAATCATAAATCTATCAAATGAATACACAGAAACACTAACCACATTATTATCTATTCATGTTTACGTCAATTTCTTATTGGTGTTTGTTCAACAGTGGTTGTTATATATGTTGTAAACAATCAATGTTTTCTAGCACTATAAAAAACTTTGGAAGGTGATGGAGTGGGAGGGGAAACCTACACACAGATACCATTGTTTCAAGGATTGAAGTGTTTTTCTCCTTGTACTTGTGGTAAATGTCCCTGATCACCTTGCATTCTAGAAATGAAAAGAGAATCTAACTAAATCCCTTAGACATTTAACAAAATATTCTCGTAGATTAAAACCCACATCCCACAAGTGCGGTATCGTCGCGGGTTTTTGAACCTGTGGTGACCACAAGTGTAGGCGTCGCCCGTGAAATTGAACCCATAGCGAATACCACTAGGTTGGAGTTGTCAGTGAATTTGAACCAATAGTAAACATCACAAATGGTGCATCATTGCGGGTATTTGAATTCAGTGTGTGAATTTGAACCCATAGTAAACATCACAAATGGTGCATCATTGCGGGTATTTGAATTCAGTGTAAACCTCTCGCAGGGAAAAATAGTCACTTCGGGATTTTATAGTGTTAGTTAACAGACCTAATAACTCATAAGTATGGGCTGAGTCGAGGGATATATGAACCCATAGTGGCTTAGACACAAATAGGTTTATTGATCCAAAATTGTTCACATGTGATATCTTGATTCTGGTAGATATAACATGTAGTTGGTTGGTTGTGTATGAGATAATTTAACTCATATTTTATATCTTATTGGTGGGAAACTAAGTCCAGTAATGAACCTCAAATATAAGGTCTCTGGGATGGTAAACTCACATAAAATAGGTACAGTTTGTGTTTACTCATGGTGATTCCCATGTGATGTTTGTATTGTATGTTTCTACTACTCTGGGATTCTCTTTAATGGTTTAAAAGTGGTGTAGTTATGAACACACTACAGTATTATGTATCCATAAGGTTGTATGTTCCCACATATGAATCATGGGTTAATTAACTATTTTGTCAATGTTGTCATTTTATTTTCATGCATGATCTGCTTGTCTAATTCATGTGATATTGGAAAGTACCAAGGCAGCAAAGAGTGATTGGAAAAATGTATAGATGGCCAGGACGGATAGGATAAAAACCCACAAAATTTTGTTGTATATAAAAGAAAAATTTAAATCAACAGATAATGATCATTGGGGCACTCTAAGCACCTGGGAGATGAATTAAAACCAGGGGAAAATAGCAGTAACAAATTTAAATAGACTAATGTAAAAGCCTGGACCACCACTTGCAAAAATGTTGACATGGTTAAATGGAAGGGATGGGATATTGTAGAATTTGCAGTATTCATGGGCACAAGTCATCAGGGAAACTGAGAACTTTAATCCTCTTTCATATAACATAACATGATCGACAACACCGGAAGTAAGGAAAGTGAATAACTGATGGATACTCATGAAGAAAACCATACAGACACTTATTCTACCCTACCGGTGATAAGAGTAGTTACTTGTACCAAACTCAGACGGCCCATGTGTTGAAAATGCGGGTCAGTTAAAATATTCAACTGGTAATCTCGGTGAATTTGATCAACTCACTGGGTGACCCAGTTGAATATCATGGTTTTTTTTTTTAAATTAGTCACCCCGAATCCATTATCATTGGTAGCGGAAACTGACCGTATAGGTATGTAAAAGGTATAAATAAAGAATTACCCTAAGAAATTGGAATTTCCAGTTTATCCTCATTAAGAGAAGTCCTCTCTAAAGAGGAGAGAAGCAACTTCAGTCAGCAAGTAGCTTACGAGTAGTTTGTTTCATAAACTGCCTAGATCGCATTAATCTTCTCCTAAGGGAGGAATGACAAGGCAGATAAGGAAGGAGAGCGCTCGCGGCTCAATATATTTCCTTTATATAACCGAGCCACAAATTCTAGATAAGCTCGAATCCTGCCTATAGGTGGATGAATCAGTAATCAATCACAAGTCGAAACAGATTTCTGCATATCATTTCTGGGTTTGGATAATATAAGCCAGCATTCAATATGGAAAAGCATGTCCATACTGACAGAAATGAAAACTCCAAGCCTGATATTAAGCAGCGGGCTAGGGGCAGCCCATAAAATAAACAACTCTTGAAATAGCTGTTGTTTATAAAAAGACGGATCTCTTGACGGTGAAGAGAGGGATACTCCTAATACTTATATAAGTAAACACATGCTAGAAGATGGGCTATAGCTGTGTAAAACTCAAGCACATTGGAGCATATATCTGAAAAGTTGCTTGCTTTATGTTTACTAGATTATGAATTCCACTCAGGAATCCAGGTAATAAAATATGTATCAGGTCAGAGGGAGGCATCTTTCAATCTCAACAAATCCAGAGTTTCCACGTATTAAACGGATGAAAACGAAACTGGAAAGAAACTTAAGAGTACCTTTGCCTGTTATCTTGAGGACATAACTCAGAAAACACCTGTATAAAAAGGAACCTTTAAAGGGCTTTTACTTCCTGAATGGACTGATTATATAAAGTGGATGAGACAGTACGTCTGCGCCTATTTAACAATGTATGTTGCCAAGTTGAAAATTGTCTATAACCTAGAGTGAGATAAATGACAATATTAATCTGCGGCCACCGACGCAAAATTGCTCGCATTTCAACACAAAAGCAACAAATACAGAGTTGAAAATCAATGAGACAGGTTGGAATTACTGATAAGGATTCTGGCTGCAAAATAGATCTCGGTTAGAAAATAAAATGCAGAGGGAGTAAGCTTTGAATTACCTCCTTCCTGACAGATTCATGTTCTCCGTAAAAACTCGGCTCCGAACGGAAATCTGCACAAATTAAATGGAACCCTTGTGTACATTTTGAGAAAGAGAATCTCCGGGAAAACCCACAGATAAGGAACACCACTCGAAAGGATAGTTATTAGTGCTATCGGGACGTCCCGATTACTCGCATGGAATAACCCAGCACGGATGTTGTTGGAAGAGACATTGGGACTATTTAAAGATTCCTTTAAATCTTAGATCTGGAGTTAGAACAACGTCGGAATAAATTAAGACGAACGATTGTGAATTTGCTATCAGTAGAAGCAGAATTACTCGCTATTTTAACAGGAAATCTCAATATAGAGAGTTCTAATGAGAGAAATAAAGCTGATATTTATCCCAACTAGTCACAATGACTTTGGCAGAGCTAAATGGGAGAACCGGAAATTAAACTTTATCCAGTTCTTAACGCCAGACTAAATATATTGGGAAGAGAAATTCAGCAGATGATCTCATATGAAATTATCATCTTGCTATTGTAAGCTTAATGATGATATTTCAAATACTTCAGAAAGTCGGTTTGATTGCAGACAAACCGGTCCTTCGTGTAACAAGTTATCAGATAACCACGCATATTTCAAACAATAGCGGACGACAATCTAAAGGGTACTAAACTTCTTCCAGAAAAGGAAATAAGCCTACAAGGTTATGTCCAGTTGTCTTGACTGGAAGAAAAACTGGATGTGGCTCTGATAAAACATTTAATATAGTGAAGAAATGTAGGAAATGAGGAGAGCAGGGTACATCAATGAAAAGACGGAAATTGTAGAGACTGAAAGACCAGTATTTTCATCAAAATGACAGGATTCCAAAGGGGGGAGACATGTTGTATATTAAAACGTCTCTACCAATCTGCTAATATTGACGCTTTACAAATACAAATCCCTAATAGTTACTTCTTAAGTACCATACGTTATGGGAGAAAAACGAGGCTAACTTGACCTGTGTAACGTCATAATTTATTTGGCCTTAGTTTAAAATCCAAGCACCGAGATTGGCCTAATACCTGGCCAAGACGTGCGCTATATTGATTAAAGGGAGGCAGTAGACATTTTGGTTCAAGAGAACAAAGGGAACACACGTCAGCCTTCCCCCGCGGGGGAAGGAAAGGAATGCTCAAAATATTTCACTCTCTGAAGCACCAGGTACGGTGAATATAAACCACATTTGAATATGTAACTATGTTTTTTATAAGGTACATATATCATTGTGTTTAATTAAGAATTGTTTAAAATTATAAATCAACAATTAATGAAACCGTGGGTCTGATTGATGTTTACTACTGAGCAGCCATGTTTTTGCCACGCTGTCAAATTTCTAAGCTTACAATTTCAAATTCCTATGTTTACCTTATTCTATGCATTGTGAAATTATCTCACTATCAATGCCTAAATATCTGCAAATATTCTATGTACTGTAGAGTGTTCCACTCTAAGGACATTTCACGAACTTTCTCTCCATGCAGAAGCATAATATTGATAACGCATCTTATGGACTAGTTCATGTTGGAGAAATCGTTTTGCTAACTGCTAATCTGTAACTGGAGCTATCGTGCCAAATTTTGGTACAATCTTCTTGTTAACATATTAGTAACCACACAATAAGTGTGATGGACATGGAATCATTTCATAAATATTGCTAGGGAAATGACATGCGGGATTAATATAATCTCAAGAAAGAAAGAAAACGTATGATATATATTCAAATGTTCCGGCAGGACATGCCTTCAGTCACACCGCATCAGGGTGGTAGGCACCTGGAATAATATTATGTTCGAACACTTATCATGCTGCAGAAGTTCTGGAAGGAGAAAACTGGATACTTCTTACAATAGCAGCAATGAATGAGATGTATAACAGCGTTCACTAACCCCACGCTTCTAAAGCCAAGTGGGATGAAGAATATCTTTTCTCTATAGCCAAGTGGGAAGAAGAATATCTATTCTGGTCATATGGATTGACGAATGAGGAAATCCAAATCAATGGCTCCTGCATTATTAATATGATTATTATTATTCATATATGGGGAGTGTACATGTTTATTTTTCTCTGTTATATGTATATATATATATATATATATATATATATATATATATATATATATATATATATATATATATATATATATAATGTTTCTGATTGTTACTTTTGCTGTTGGGATGCACATTTTAATGTTACCTGTGGGGACATGATAGTGATGATGTTGAGTTAAGAAGCATTGTGTATGTCAATATCACAACAAGAGAATGTTGATTGGTATGGATGGCCTGTGGCATAAAACAGATTACATTTAATGAAAGAAAACGAGGAGTTCTGGGAAACAGACATGTCTCAGAGATTCTTGTCATAGTAGGACAGGTGTTATATCAAGATGATTAGATAGGAACTCTCACTCATCAGAAAAGTCACAATAACAACATCAGAAAACAAATAGAGAGTAAGAAGATACCTTACTCACAATAAGAGCTAGAATAGCTCAACAACAAGCAACGAAGGACAAGGACACATTGGAAAGACTCTCCGATCACCTTCCCCTTTTTTGTTTGTAATTGTATTGTGAAAATGTTAACATAATACAGAGTTGTATTAATGTGTGTGTTGTATTCTTTGTCATTACCAGATCTATAGAGTAGCAAGTGGTGGTTTTTGGACTATCACAAAACCGGATCCTGGGTTAAAAGCCGGAAAGAAGTGATAAATGGCAACCTGTCCTACACCTATAGTCTGGACCAATACATCAATGTTGACTGCTGCACTTATTAGCTGCCATAGCTAGCAAAGAACACTTAACAAAATATTCTCATAGATTAAAACTCACATCCCACAGTACCACACTCTCTAATGAAGAATACAAGCCATATTGGAATAGGAAATATATGGAAACGTTCTCTTGGCGACCAGCTTTCTATAATAAATGAATGTTTCTTCTGTTGACTGTGATGGTGTTTTCACTTCTGTGAGATTAGAGCTGCCGTGTAACTTTAGATTCAGATATTCATTCAGTCAATCAGGTGCTATCTCCACAATGAAGGTTAACAGCAATTGATTTCCAAATCTCTGTCTCTCGCCTGTCGTGTACTAACTGACAGACTATTGATATTATATTCCACTTATATCGCTGTCAACCTCTTGCTCTTCTGCCTTTAACTCTAACTCTCCACTCCAGTGTGATTCTAAGAAATAGTGCTATGTCTGTAAATTAGCCCTAAATATTTAACTAGAAAGTCAGTTTATGGGGAGAAAACATAAAGTGTGGACGTGAAACATACATAAACACAATAATGCAACTACAGCGAATTAAACCACGAAGAGAAGAGCATATAACTTCATTAAGCTAGCAACTCAGAAGATTGTAAATGTCATCGTTTCAACGAGTTCAGGCATGTAAAACAAATGACAGTAATCACTGCAAATTACAAATGCATGAAATATTGTTAATTTACAATCAATCAATCATTCATGTGCCATGCCGAAAAGCGTGGGCGGTCATGACTCGCAATTTCACTCGATCACCAGCGTCGTGGATCAGCTCAGTGTTCCTGTCTCGTCCATGCCATGTTGCCAAGCCATCCATGTATTTTCCTCTCGGTCTTCCACTTGGTCTGTTCCCTTCGATCTTGCCAGATGTCACTAAGTTCTCCAATCCATTTCTTCTCATAGCATGTCCAAAAAATTGTGACTGTCTACGTCTAATTTCTCTAATCAATTTACGAGTTTCATTTGTCTCCAGTTGTACTTGGTCATTGGTTTTTCTGTCTGTCCATGGTATTCTTTGCATTTTCCTCAGAAACCACATTTCTGCAGCCATCAGATGTTTTTCAGTTTGACTGCACATTGTCCAAGTTTCACATCCATACAAAAGAACAGGGTCTATGTATCCCATCAACACTCTTTTTCTCGTTTCAATTGACATCATTTTATTGGTCAGAATGTTTTTCATCTTGCTAAAGGCTACTTTCACCATGGCGATTCTTGTTCTAATCTCTTCAAGGTATCTCCCATCAGATGTGTTGATGAGGATGTAATGAATCTGGTTTCTGTTCACATTTTCAGGACTCCTCCATGTCCATAATCTCTTTTAATGTTGTTGATACCATATGTTTCCAATAAGCACATCATGCTCTTTTGCCCACTGTACAAGTCTGACTTTGTTCGTAACTTTCGTTTGTATCTGTGAAAAAAAGTAAAGGTCGTCAGATAGCAGATACTCCGGTTGGGAGGGGTGGGTGAAGGAAGGAGATGTGATGTTCACATATTCTAGGATACAATGGTGGTTGTCAATTCCCTTGCTCGTCGACTTTCCTGTCTAGATAATTATAAAATATGTGGACATTGTCTGATACAAATTGGCATGAGGCTATAATGGAAACAAGAAGACAGAACAAAAATAATCCTGCCAAATATGAAGAAAAGTCAGAACCTTATGTAGGGAGGCAAAAGAAACATGGCTTGAGGAAAACTGCGAAGAAATTGAAAAACAACACAACAGTAAAAATGCGAAACTAATGCACAAACGAATCCAGGAGCTTACTAATCAAAGAACACGTACATCAGCAGGCTGCCTAAAGACAAAAGATGGAAGAGTCATAACAGAAAAAGATCATATCTTACATGTATGGTCAGATTACATGAAAAACCTTTATGACGATAACAGAGACGAACAGTATGATGTTCAAAATAATAATGAAGGACCGGCAATTTTGAAGATGGAGGTTCAGAATGCTCTTAACCATATGAAATCTGGCAAGACCCCTGGTTCAGACAGCGTCACAATAGAAATGATTAATGCTTTAGAAGAATATGGAATAGATAAAGTTACCAGTCTGCTTAATACAATATATGTTACTGAAAATATACCTCATGAATTATGTAATTCTGTATTTATTGCAATCCCAAAGAAATCAGGAGCCTTGAAATGCGATCAACATCGAACAATTAGTATAATGAGTCACGTCACGAAGATTTTGCTAAGAATTATCATGCAAAGAATTAGGAGGAAAATACAACCTGAAATAGGAGAAGAACAATGTGGGTTTGCAGAAGGAAAGGGTACAGTAAATAATGTGTATTTACTGAGAACCGTAATTGAACGATCTATAGAAGTAAACAAAGATCTACACCTTTGATTTATTGACTACACAAAGGCTTTCGATAATGTGAGACATGTCGACATGATAAAGATGCTTGAAGATCTACAAATTGATGGAAAAGACCTTGGACTTGTAGGGGGCATGTGTTGGAAACAACGGGCTGCCATGAGGGTTGATGGTGAAGAGGGCCAATATCAGCCTATTAAAAGGGGTGTGAGACAGGGATGTGTAATGTCTCCAGATCTGTTTTCCCTGTACAGTGAAAGTATTTTCAGAAATATTGAAGATATGGAAGGAATCAACATTGGGGGACGATACATCAATAACATTAGATATGCAGACGATACAGTCTTGATTGCAGACAATGAACAGGACCTACAACATTTAGTAGATGCAGTTGTTACACACAGTGAACAACTAGGGTTAGATTTAAATTGTAAAAAGACACAGGTTATGGTCGTCACTAGGAAGAACGAAATACCACAATGTAATATACAAGTAAATGGGAATATTCTTCAACAAGTGAATAGGTACAATTATCTCGGAACAGTAATAACATCTGATGGCAGATGCCTTGAAGAGATTAGAACAAGAATCGCCATGTCTAAGGTAGCCTTTAGCAAGATGAAAAATATTCTGACCAATAAAAAGATGTCAATTGAAACGAGAAAAAGAGTGTTGAGATGCTACATAGAACCTGTACTTTTATATGGATGTGAAGCTTGGACAATGAGCAGTAGAAGCTGAAAAACATCTGATGGCTGCAGAAATGTGGTTTCTGAGGAAAATGCAAAGAATACCATGGACAGCCAGAAAGACCAATAAACAGGTCCTTCAAGAAACAAACGAAGATCGTAAACTGATTAGAGATATTAGACGTAGACAGTCACAATTTTTTGGGCATGTTATGAGAAGAAATGGATTGGAGAACTTGGTGACAACTGGCAAGATCGAAGGGAACAGACCAAGAGGAAGACCTAAAAGCAAATACCTGGATGGCTTGGCCTCGTGGCATGGTCGAGACAGGAACACTGAGCTGATCCACGACTCTGGTGATCGAGTGAGATGGCAAAACATGACCGCCCACGCTTATCAGCATGGCACATGATGGATGGATGGATGGATGAGGCTATATTGATCCCAGAGCCGCAGTAGTCGGTGATAATCTTGTCTCTACTGGGGAATGAAATCGGACTACTGTCTTGGCAGGCAAGCACACTAAGCACTTTTCCACAGCGGCTCCTTATATATGTATGTGTTTTAATGTTTGTCTGGCTTTCCAGTTATATTCTGCATTCATTAGTTTTCTGTATCAGCTGGGCAGCTGTCACCTTTATATTCTTAACCAAGGAAGAACTGATTTCACTGCAGTGGGGTAAGGCAATACAAGAGTGATACACAACAATGTAACGTTGAGGTCCTGCTGAGAAACAATACCTGCAGGTTCATATACGATATATCACAAAAACGCCAGTCCGGTTAAATAAAGAGCACAGCAACAACTTCCAGTATCTTTTACTCTTCCTGTTATTCCCAAATGGAGCATAGGCCATCAAACAACGGGTCAAACAGTCTTAATCTTTGCTATCTCTTTCAGCTCTCGCCCGGTCTTTTCTGTATTACCCGTCTCAGTTCTCGCATCACCATGTGTTATTATGTTTCCATCTATTTCGTTTGTCCTGTGGGTTATAGAAAAGCGAGTGTTTAGTTACACTATTGATAGGTTTTCTCGGTGTGTGTCCTTACCCTGCGACGGTGTTATTTCTTCAAACCTTGATACACGGGTATGTGTTTAAGTTGAATTGAGTCAAGAAACAGCATGACAGCAAACGGGGCATTTCTATACACGCCCCGTTCTCATCTGTAACAGCCAGCGAAGAATCCCTGTACTAATGGTATGAGATGCGGTCTGAAACTGTGTTCGTTCTTGACTTTACTCAGAGTTCTGAGTGTCGGCTAGATCCACAGGTCACATCCTGTGGCACCATTCTCTCTAGGCTATGATGATTTTTCTGTTCTTTCACACTACACACATGATCCGAAAAGGGCCCGGCAACGCCAACCTTGTCGTACACCAATATCTCATCCAAAGATGCAGATCCACCCAATCTGCCCTATGTGCTTGTTCTCATATACATATGTTAACCCATCTTTAGCTGTGTGTACTTGTGAGATTGAGTATGAGTCTAAATATAGCAACTTTTCCAGTCCTCTCTGATAGATAATAATCATTATGTGATAAACGAGTCTCTTTCTGTGCGTTTCTATAACCTTTTTCTTTTGCTACCTGCAATTTGCAACAGGAAAATTTGTTTTGTTTTTTTGCCCCAGCGCCTTTTGTGACAAATGTGTGTGTCCGTTAATTTTCGGATATACCACAATGAGATGTAGAGTATTTCTATGTAGTTGAACAGTAACAACATAAATGATTGTCCTATTTATGATGATGTAAATTTACACAAATATATAACAGTATTGCTATCCACAACACAGATTGGTATAGAAAACCTAATAACCTCAACTCAATTGAATAGTGAAAATGACAACTTATATCTTAGCATACCAAAAATAAAGATAATGCATACAGATAAAACTGCTTTGGAGAATGAAATATATGTTAATGAGGATAGATTGGAGGTGGTGGAAAATTTCGAATATCTTGGGTCATTTATTACCAACAACGGTGACACAATGAAAGAAATTAAAACACAAATATCTATTGCTCTTCAAAGACTAAACCAACTGAACATATTGTGCAGTGGAACAGAAATATTAGATTTTTAAGAGCATGCATCTTTCCCATTGCAACATACGCCTGTGAGACCAGGGCACTTACTAAACAAGATGGATAGCGCATACATGCTTTTGACTATAAATGTTATAGACGAGTTCTAAAAATATCTTGGATAAAGAAAACAACAAATGCATCCATACGTCAAGAGCTGAATATTGAAGAAGGTTGGATACTAAAGACGATAAAACAAAGAAAACTGAAATATTTTGGTCACTTGAAACGTCATTAAAGTTTGGAGAGAACAACAATGGAGTGGTATATGCCTGGGAAGAGAGGAAGAGGAAGGCCAAAGAGAAGATGGGTGCAGAATGTGGCGGATGATCTCCAGATTGGTGTATCGGACTCGGGACATCTTGCTTATGCGTGAGAGGTTTTCCGGAAGGTTGTTATGGGAGCGAGGTTCTGCAATGGACATGTTACTGAATGAATGAATGAATGAATGAATGAATGAATGAATGAATGAATGAATGAATGAATGAATGAATGAATGAATGAATGAGATATATCAGATGCAAGACTGGTTAGTTTAAAAATCGCCTTTCTGTCCGTGTTGTCTAATTGTGAATTGTGTGTCTCCCACCCTCAAATAACTTAACGCGGGCAATATTTAAAAGCTTTTTCAAGTGGTACTTAGGCGTTTACTTCTCTTTCACTAAGTAATGGCATACTGCTTAGCGTACAATTGCCTAGAAAAGTAATCTGAGACTGACCGCAACGTCTGTATGGACAAACAACGTTTTCAATCTAATCTGTAGTCATTAGTAGCTTCCCTGTAGAGTGCACGCAACACTTGTACATCAGCGTTTACACAGCTCCTGTGACACAAGAGAAAGTTCACAAATTGAATGTTGGTAACTCGGTGTCAAACTAATGTATTACTTTAGCACTTGAAATCTTTAAATGTTATTGTATGTTCTATTGCTTCACTTTAAACAATTAGTTCCCGCGCTTTCTTCTTGTTTGTAATGTCCTCTAGCATGGAATTAAAGCAAGAGAAAAGTGGGACCAAAGATTAAACATTAATAATAAAAGGTTAATAGTAATTTGTTAATGGACACTGGTATTTAAGGTTAGGGAATCTCTCAGCCATTGAGACAGATTTTAATCGTGGACGAATGTCTAGTTTTTGCAAAGATAACAGACACAAATGTTAAAAAGTAAGGTCGCAGTTTTCGAGAAAGCTTCACCAAAGGCTGACCAACTGTGCGTCGTGATTCGGTAGTCATTGAATGTAAACTATATCACGTGGAGTGGATAAATCCGTTAATTATAAACTGTATCTGCAGCTGAGGATAATTCATTATTAACTACTAGTTACATGTAAATTGTATCGATATATGTCTTGAATTAATGATTTACTTTTCAGTTATCATAAACATAATCTATAAATGGCTTTACTTCATGATTAGCGTCATTGGAGTTTTAAAATATGTCTTATGAAAGAACAAAACAACAAAAACTTACTAATAAATCTTATATATAACTGCATCCATGGCTGTGTTTAATTCATGGTTAACAATTCAACAGTTATAATCATTACTAAGAAGCGTGTTTACTTCATGATTAGCGAGTTATTCACTTGGAGTGTTAAACGGTGTCTTATGAAAGAACAAAACAAAACAAAAACAAAAACCTCATATAACAAGCTATATGCAAATGCATCCATGGATGTGTTTAATTTATGATTGACTATGCATTCGTTGTAAACTGTATTTCTGGATGTTTCATAATTTAGTACTTATTACTCGCTGATTGTCAGCTGGATTATGGATGCGGATAACTGCACGATAGACAGGGTCTCACTTACAGATGTGTACGTATCAATTACCGAGACCATTTTATTAAGTATCTCCTTCGGCCTCAACGTCATAATTTTCGTTACTGTTTGTTGCAGCACCCGTCTGCATAGGTTCTCAAATGCATTTGTGGCTTCCCTAGCTGTCAGTGACTTAATATATGCCTCAGCCTATGAGACGACAACTGCATTCAGTCTAAACATTGCAATTACACATCCGTCATTACAGTGTTCCCTGGCTGTACAATGCATATGCATATATTTATTAGTGTCCACCATGATTTGCAGCCGATGTTGTCATTTCATTATTTCCGTTGAACGCTGGCTTTACATAGCCTGGCCATTTGTACACCAAAGGGTGATAACTACTAAATCGATCATCTTCTGTCTGATATTCGTCTGGATCATATCAATTTTATCAGATGTGCATATACTCGCAGACTGCAGGCACAGCGACACTGAGTTAATGATTGCCTACGCTACAATAGACGCTAGCTTCCACTTTGTTTTAGGTGGTTTAATGTTGGTCATTTATATCCACATCAGTGTTATCATTCGACGACAAAGTGTGGCTATTCGTAAATCTAGACTGTCTACTATGAACAATAGTGCGGGTGTTATAAGTAGAAGAATGACATGGAACATTGTTCGTATGCCCGTCACTATATTTGGGACATTCTTTTTGTGTGTGACCCCCTTAGTGGTCGTTAATATTTACTATTATGCAACAATCGGAAACTCAACCTTTTATAGAGGTGATACTACTTTTGATGTTGTCAGAATAATATCAGTGTTTCACAGCTGGGCAAACTTCTTCGTTTATGTGCTACAGGATAAAGATTTCAGATCAGTGCTGAAATATTGCTTTATAAAAATAGGAAATGGCGTTTTGCGTGAGAGGATTCACCCAATAAATAATTTAAAATGACATTTAAACATACAAAATAAACTACATGTGTATATACCAAGACCCTTTCCATACAAGACAGAAGACAGAAGATGGTATGGTTCTAACGAGGCAAGAAAGCTAATGTCATTGTGTTAAGACATCCATCTGTTTTCTAGACTACTTGAAAATAATTCAGGATATTGTTGTCCTATTTCAAGAGGAGATGCTATATAAGTTGTTTCTTCTTTCTGTTAGTGCATACTGGCGTAACACTGGTTATCTTAGCGGCCTTTGCGTTTTATTATATTTAGCAAACACAAAAAGCGCGTAATTTCTCTTTAAATCACACATTTCTAATTTCAATGCAGCTGTTTAGTTTTATAGATTTTGTTAAGTTCTAAAGAATAAGTTATAGACTTTGTGTTATCTTACCTCTGTCCACACTTTGCCGGCTCCGTGGCGAAGGTGTTACGGACGCAATTCGTAATCCGGCATACCAAGTTCGAAACACAACTGCGGGCGATTTGGCAGCAGACCGCCTTGCGTTGGGTTCATATAAAATGGTATGGGTTCCGGTCGTTTAGAAAGCAATGGCAAACCATTGAACATAAACTCGTCAAGAGATCACGAACAGCCAAATATGCTGGGGTTGACCGCTACGCCCTGTTAACGAAACGCAACTAACTTTTTTCTTCCAAACTTTAGGAATAGACACACCATTTTAGTGCGAGATATTTATTTAGACGATGCAGATGAACACGGTTACTTGGCAATTACAACAAAACATCAGATGACGACCTACGAGGGATGATAGTCATTATATCATTCATTCATTCATTCATTCATTCATTCATTCATTCAGTAGCATGTCCTTTGCAGAACCTCTCTCCCATAACAACCTTCCGGAAAACCTCTCGATCATAAGCAAGATGTCCCGTGTCCGATACACCCATCTAGAGATCATCCGCCACATCCTGCACCCATCCTCTTTGTTTTATCATCTCAGTCGAATCAGTTAATAGCCAACCTTCTTCAATATTCAGCTCTTGGAGTATAGATGTATTTGTTCTTTACTTTATCCAAGATATTCTTAGAACTCGTCTATAACATGTATATTTAAAGGCATTTATGCGCTGTTCGCCGGTCTCTCTGGCTGAGGGGTTACAACACTTTCTCCGTAACCCCGTTTATCACGCAGAGTCTCGTATCGGGAGAGAACTGGGAGCGGTTCGACCCCCGCTGGTGACTTGCGGGATACTGAGCCGGCCGCTCAGAAAGCAATGGCAAACTACTGAGCGTGATCTTGCCAAGAAATCAACAGACAGCTGAAAGATGCTGCTGTTGACAGCGATGTCCTGTAAAGGATATGCAAAAAAAAAAATTTTTTTTTTAAATGCGCAGTTCAGCTTGTTTAGTAAGTGTTCAGTCTCACAGGCGTATGTTGCACTGGGAAAGATTCACGCTCTTAAAAATCTAATTTTTGTAGTTATATCTGTCTCTCTCCACAATTTATTCAGTTGTTTCAGTCTTTGAAGAGCATGAGATATTCGTCTTTTAATTTCTTTCATTGTGTCACCATTGTTAGTAATCAATGTCCCAAGACACCATACCACTTATCACTTTAACCTCGACCAAAGAGAACTCCTCAGTACGCTTGTTTTCAATGTCTTATTAAGCGCATTCTAACTTCGCAAACATATTTATTAAGTTCACTAACGAGCATGTGAAATTATTTCATGATACACTCTAACCCTTCAACTCTAATCCCCTTCCCGCCCCTGGATGATATCGTTGTTATTGTGAAGAAATACTGGTGATACAATTGATATCGTTAAGCATTACTCGTTGTACAACGTAATGATATCTGCTGGTGTAAGGATTCTGCAAAACAACTGATAATTGCCACACTGACCTAGCCTCAGCTGATAATTGCCACACTGACCTAGCCTCAGCTGATAATTGCTACACTGACCTAGCCTCAGCTGATAAGTGCCACACTCTCTAAGGCAGAATGCAAGCCATTTTGCAATACGAAATGTATGGAAACGTTCTGCTTAGCCACCTAATAAATAAGTGTCAATTCTCTTGACTGTCACATTTTTTACACGTTGCGAGATTAAAGTTTCCATGCAATTTTAGATTCAGATAGTCATTCAGTCAATCAGATGCCATCCCTGCAGTGAAGGTTAGCATCAATCGACCTCCAGAGTGCTGTCTGTTATTGAGGCCAAAATATGTAAAATTATTAATTTTATATGGAGAAAACATAATGTGTGGACTTGAAACATACATAAATTCAATAATGTAACTACTGCAGAATAAAACACGAAGAGAAGAACATATAACACCATTAAGCTAGCAATCATAAGATTGTAAATTTATTGTATCAAAGAATTCAGATATATAAGAAAAATGAAAGAAACCACTGCACATTTCAAATGAGCGACATTTAGTGAGAGTTTCGGAATAAATTTGTTTGAGAAATTTGATTTACAGCTAGTGCTCGACTTACGACTACGATCGGTCGTAACATGATTTGGTCGTAAGTTGAGGACGCTATGTGTACAGTAATGTGAAGTGATGTTATAAAAATACTTAAGTTAAATTATATCATAAATTTCTTTTATTATTGTTATAAATCATAACGTTCGATGTTCATTTTGTGTCATTTGTATCATCTCTACACCATTTTGTTTCTTATTTTTACATTGTCAGGTTTAGGAACAACACTGCATTAACTGTACATGTACAACTGGTTTAATATTTGCAAAACATACAAAATACAGGTGTGGAAAATATTATAGGAAACAATTTCCCAATCGCAAAACACATCAACTGTCATTAACATCAAAGTATATAAACATGTACGAAACATTTTATTGGCCACTGGTGCTTGGCTGCAGATCATTAATGTCGTCATCTAAAGCAGCAGTTAGGGGTACCGGAGTTGGTGTTTTCATAAACATGGTGAGCTTTGTCTGAATTGTATGTTTCTTTTTTTCATCATAAATTTCACGATACGGACGAAACACATTGTGCGACATCCGCTCAATCCTTGCAAATCGTTCGATGTTTGGGTCCATTGCTTCGAAATGTATAAGAAGTTTATTCAGTAAAGATAAACCTCCTGATAATCCCTTAGTGGTGAACTTTCTTTCTGGCTCATCCTCTTCTTTCTTGGCTTCTCTTCTATTTTCTTCCGCCACTCAATCTTCTTCCAGTTCGATTAACTCTTCATTTGTAAGTTCTCCGGATTCTTTGTCTAGCAACTCTTCGATATCTTCAATTTCACACTCCAAAGAAAGGTCTTTGGCGAGTTTTACTATTTTTTCCCGAAACGTTTCATGTTCATGCAGAAATAAATCTAAAATCTAATATGGCTAGTGATTGTGGTCGTAAAGTCGAATGGTCGTAAGTTGCATAGGTCGTAAGTCGATCAATACCTGCATTTAATATATTCATTTCCCATTCCGTCAGAAAGGTGCTCGAGTGCATCACTAGGACAATCAAACTGAATATTCTCAGCTCTGTTGGGTTTACCCTGGCTAAGACCTTCTATCGACTCATTTGCTACCGCCGTGACAGCGCGCTTTTAAACACCCGGGGGTGCATTAGTGTACTTGTTAAGTCCAGCGTGAATTCGTAATTCCCGTTGCGTGGTGAAGCTTTTACCACAAACACACGGCCCACCCGGAAGTAAAGCTCAATTGGAAGACCATATGTCGTTCTGCTTCGTTACCGTAAGGGCATTAACAAATGCATCTTTCTCCCCCCCCCCCCCCCTTTCCTCTCCCCTTTATTTTTCCTTGGATACTGGGGAAATTTGTTTTTCTTTCTTTGCTCGACTTGGGATTCTATTCAGCATTAGAAATTGTCACCCGGTCTGCTGTCGACCTTATGGTTGCTCATTCATTCATTCATTCATTCATTCATTCATTCATTCATTCATTCATTCATTCATTCATTCATTCATTCATTCATTCATTCATTCATTCATTCATTCATTCAGTAGCATGTTCTTTGCAGAAGCTCGTTCACGTACAACCTTCCGGAAAACGTGTGAATCCGTTGATTTCAGGGTGTACCGCAATGATATGGGATCCAGTGCAGAGTTTTTCTACGTGGCTGAACAGTAACAACATCAGTGATTGTGGTGAACGTGCTATTGGTGACGATGAACATTTACACAAGTAAATAACAGATATAAGTTAGTTTAAAGATCTCCTTTCTGTCCGTGTTGTCTAATTATGCATCGTATTTATCCCATCCTCAATATTAACTTAACGCCGGCAACATTTAAGCGTTTGTTCACCTGCATTAATTTGGTCTTTAACGTTGAGTTCTAGCCCAGGAAGCAATGGCAAATTAATAATGTAAAATTGCCAAGCCAATTAATCTGAGCTGCCTCGCAACGTACTGCAGGTACATGCAACACATTTTATTTAATGTGTACTCATAAATTATTTCCTCATAGAGTGCACTCTATACACCCGGCGTTTGTCTAACTTCTGTGAGACTAGAGAAACTTCACAAATTTAATAGGAAATAAAAACAATTTGGTGAGTGTAACTCTTGCGAAAATGTGAGAGTTACTCATACCTAACTGCTTTTTTCCCTATTGTTAAATCCTGCTACAATTACTTCTCTTACCAAGAAATTTAATGTTTGTGATTCGGTATCAAACAACTGAGTTACATTACCACTTGAACATTTAACATGTTAATGTATGTGCTATTGATTTACGTCAAACAAATAACTCCCGAGCACGTTTATTGTTTATAGTGTCATTCAACATGGAAAGAAAGCGGAAAATATGGGACAAGAAATAAAAAAACTAAGAACAGGTTAATAGCGATTAGTTAATGGGAGCTAGTATTTAAGGCTAGAGAATCTCTCAACTATTTAAGGTGTGCTTTTAACTGTGGACGAATATTTGGCGCTTGCTAGGATAGCAGACGCAAATAGAAAACTAATAATAATAATAATAATAATAATAATAATAATAATAATAATAATAATAATAATAATAATAATATAAGGCATGTTTCGAGAAAGCTTCAACAAAGGCTGACCAACTTTATGTCGTGATTCAAGTCTTTGAATGTGAACTATATCTTTGGGAGTGGATAATTCATAATTATTTGATTGTAAACTGCATTTATAGCTGTGAATAATTCATGATTAACTGCTCGTTACATTAACTAGGGTAAGTTAATAAATAAGTCACAAATGGCTGTAGACAAATAACTAACTATGATAACAACTTAAAACCAGTTTATTTTTTAAACATAAATTGTCCCTTTATTTCTCAACATGATTTCCACCCACATTGATGCAATTATCCCATCATTTTATCAGCCCTCCAAAACCGGCCGCATAGAACTGCGTGCTCTGTTTTCATTTATCTACCATCCCACAGAACTGTGTGACGTACTTATTGACTCGCCCAAGTAACTTTTCTAGCCCGCTATGCGCCGCTTTACGGGAATTCGCTAAGGAAAACACACCTTGGCGGGAGACATTTCGCGAGTGACGTCGAAGTTGAATATGAAGAGAAAACGTCGTTTATAACACAGAGCACGCAGTTCTATGTAGCCGGTTTGGGAGGACTGATAAAACGATGAGATAAGTGCATCAATGTTGGTGGAAATTATGTTGAGAAATAAAGGGACAATGTATTATAAAAATAAACTGGTTTCAAATTGTTATCATATTTAGTTATTTTACTACACCCATTTGTGACTTACTTATTAACTTACCATCGTACATGGTATCTATATGCGTCTTTAATTCATGATTTACTATTCGGTTATTGTAAACAGCATCTATAAATGTTTTTACTTCATGATCAGTTGTTCACTCGAGAGTTAAACTGAGTCTTATGAAAGAACAAAACAACATAGACATAAAAACTACATCCATGACTGCGTTTAATTTATGATTAAGTATTCAAATATTATAATCACCGCCAACAAGAGTGTTTACTTTGTAATTAGCGAGTTATCTACTAGCAGTGTTAAACTGTGTCTAATTTAAAAAAAAAAAAAAAAAAAAAACATACAACTAATATAACAACCTACATGAAATACATCCATCGATGTGTTAAATGTTTGATTAACTATCCCATCATTGTAAACTGCATTTCTTGATGTTTTAAAATTCAGTGCTAACTACTTGCTGATTGTCAGCTAGATAATGGATGTGGATAACAGCACGGCAGAGATCTCACTTACAGATCTGTACGTATCAATTACCGAGACTGTTTTATTAAGTATCTCCTTCTGCCTCAACGTCATAATTTTCGTTATTGTTTGTTGCAGCACCCGTCTGCATAGGTTCTCAAATATATTTGTTGCTTCACTGGCTGTCAGTGACTTAATATATGCCACAACCTACGAGATTACATCTGCATTCAGTCTACACATTGCAAATACAAACCTGACATTGCTTTTTCCCCAGGCTTTACATCGCATCTGCATATATTTATTATTGTCCAGCATGATGTGCAGCCGATGTTGTCATTTCGTTGTTTCCGTTGAACGCTGGCTTTACATAGCCTGGCCATTTGTACACCAAAGGGTGATAACTACTAAATCGATCATCTTCTGTCTGGTATTCGTATGGGTCATACCAATGTTGTCAGGTGTGCAAATACTTGCAGATTGCGGGCACGGCGACGTGGAGTTCATGATATATATTGCTACCATAGACGCTATTGTCCATTTTGTATTAGGTGGTTTAATGTTGGTCATTTATATCCACATCGGATTTATCATTCGACGACAAAGTGTGGCTATTCTTAAATCTAGACTGTCTGGCAAGAACAACAGCTCTGGCGCTATAAATAGAAGAATCACATGGAACATCATTCGTATGCCGGTTACTATATTTGGAACATTCTTTTTGTGTGTGACTCCTTTAGTTATCATTAATATTTATTATTATGTAACAATAGGAAACGCGACGTTTTATAGAGATAATACTACCTTTGATATTCTCAGAATAATATCAGTGTTTCACACCTGGGCAAACTTCTTCGTGTATGTGCTACAGGATAAAGATTTCAGGTCAGTGCTGAAGTATTGCTTTACAAAAATCGGAAATGGAGTTTCGCGTGTGAGAATTCACCCTATAAATAATTTAAAATGACACATCTAAATATACAAAATAAACTATAGGCGTAAATGTCAGGATCGTTCCATACAAAAGAAGACGTCAGGGTGCTAACGGAGCAGGAAAGCGAATTTCCTTATATACAGTTTTCCACTACTTGAAAATAATATAGGGTATTGTTGTCCTATTTCAAGAGAAGATACAATAGAAGTTATTGCTTATTTCTGTTAGCGCCAATGGGCCAAACATTGGTTATCGCCCTGGCATATGAGTTTCATTATGTACTACAGAAAGTAACCAGTGTCTGACGCGCACGAACTGTCTCTTTAAATCATAAATTCCTAATTACAATGCAGTTGTTTACTGTTATAGAGTTGGTTAATTTCTAAATATAAGTCACAGACTTTGTATTATCTGACACGGCATTTTAGTGCAAAATCTTTATGGAAACAATTCTGATGAACACAGTAATTTGGCAACTGCAAAAAAAAAAAAAACATCATCAGCTGACGGTCTACGTGGGAAGTAGACAGCACACCAATCTTCACATTAACAACTACCAAGGAAAACCATCCAGTTCCCTTATTTTCAGTGTATTAATACGCGCATTCCAAAATCGGAAACACTTTTATATAGTTCAATAAAGATCACGTGAACATATTTTAGAAGACGAGATCGAAAATAGATGCAATAAGGCTAACCAACTCATTGGACAAATGGTGCCAATACAAAAGAACACACTTGTATCAATAGCTATTAAGAAAGCACTTTACAACACAATCTTCCTTCCAACTCTATGTTGCCAATGCCAAACCTGGATAATGACAGAAAAAGAGAAAAGAAAAATTACAACAACAGAAATGAGAATCCTGAGAAGAATACTCAATATATCAAGAAGAGATAAGATCAGACATGAAGAAATCAGGACTAAAGTGGGGGTTATAGCTGCACTAGATTCTATTAGAAAGTAGCAAGTCAAATGGTTTGACCATGCAAGTAGGTTACCAACTATCAGTATACCACAACAAGCAATGATGTTCAGACCAGAGGGAAGCAGAGGAAGAGGCCGACCACGTAAACGATGGACGCAGGGAATAACAGAGTCCATGGGAATATACGATACATGAAGCCCATAAGCAGGCACTCTCCCACTGTTTATACTTCACATCGACACCGCAAGGTACAAGAGGAACATGTTGAGATGAGATGAGACTCTAACCCTTCAACTATATGTATCCCCCCCCCCCCCCCCAATTGATATCGTTGTTATCAACAAGAATTACTGGGGAAACCATTGGTATCGTTAAGTATTATTTGTTGTGCAACGTTGTGCCATCTGCCAACGCCGCCGGTGTAAGGATTCTGCTCAGCTGATAAGTGCCACAGTGCCCTAGACTCAACTGATAAGTGCCACACCCTCTAAGGAAGAATGGAAGCCATATTGGAATAAAAGATATATGGAAACATTCTGCTTGGCGGCCAGCCATTTTATATTAAATGAGTGTTCCTTCTGTTGACTGTAATAGTGTTTTCACTTCTGTGAGATTAGAGCTGCCTTGTAATTTCAGATTCAGATATTTATTCAGTCAATCAGGTGCTATCTCCATAATGAAGGTTAGCAGTAATTTATCTCCAAATCTCGGTCTTTCGTGTACTAACTGGCAGACTATTTATATTATGTTCCACTTATATCGCTGTTAACCTCTTACTCTTCTGTCTTTAACTTTAACTGTCCACTCAAGTGTGATTTTAAAAATAGTGCTATGTCTGTAAATGATGCCTAAATATTTAACTAGACAGTCATTTAATGGGGAGACTACATAAAGTGTGGACGTGAAACATACATACAGACAATAATGCATAATAAAACACGAAGAGAAGAGCATATAACTTCATAAAGTTAGCAACTTAGAAGATTGAAAATCGCATTAATTCAAAGAATTCAGGCATGTAAGAAAAATTACAGTAATCACTGCAAATTACAATTGCATGAAATATTGTTAATTTGCAAATGAGAGAAATTGAAAAACAATTAGTGACAGTTTAGGGCTAATTTTGTTTGAAGCACTTGATTTATTGAATATATTCATTTCCCGCGCTTCGCTTTGAGTTTATTGTACTCATTGGAATAGCTTGTACTAATGTAAGTTCAGCATTAATTCTATATAGGTAAAACTCTTTTGTAAACTACGTGAGAGGAAACAGCTGAGACATACGCAATATACACAGATGTTTCGTTAAATAAGATAACTTCAGTGTCTAAACAAGACGGACAATACAATATCACGAGTATATATATAAAGAAGTAAACATAAAGTATGTGACCCCTTTTCGTGTTATGAGGCGTGTTCAGTAAATGGTGGTAGCACCATAGTCTTTAACCAGGCGGCACTCCATGGGTGGTTTAGTCAATGTAACCAGTCGGCACTCCATGGGTGGTTTAGTCAATGTAACCAGTCGGCACTCCGTGGGTGGTTTAGTCAATGTCCCGCTGGTCGCCGACATTTTATAGTACCCATATTAGGATGGGTGGATCTGTAAGCCAGGTCAATGGAGAACGAACACACCGCATGGAAGGAGATTCGAACACACGACCGCCGGGTTAGTAGGGGAGGGTAACAGTCCTTCTTCTACAGGGGACCTCCATAAAACAGAGGTCTTGTCAGAAAAGAAGATTACGACCTGAATTCTATATCGGACGAGCAATCCCAAATTGTCATACATAGGGCTTAACTCAAACTGGCGTTGTTGTGGATGTTACTATAAAGGTGTGAAGCGTTAGACCTAAAAATACTAGATTATGTCATAATAAGGTGAGGTGGCCGGCTCACTTTCTCATCAGCTTTCGTGACCAGAAAATTAGTTAGCAATAGCCACTCCTGTCCGTACTGAGTTTTGAACTTTGGAGCACTGTAATAAGCAAGGGCGATAACCGATACATGATGCAGCAGTAGCACAGTGACTACCACCATCACAGGAATGGCATTGGGTTGCCAAGAGTAGACAACTCGGTAGCTTTAAGGTCAACCATAGCAACTTCTATTTGAAGGAAATGGATCTGGATGGAGACTTAAATATCAGTGCAATTGACATCTCTATATTTAATGTTGGTTTCTCTGCTGCATAATGTTGGATTACCTGGCCGTATAGTGTTGGTTTTCCTGGTTTGTATAATATTGGGATACTTTGATTGTATAATGTTGGTTTATATGACTTTACAATATGTGTTTTCTTGGTAGCAATATGTAGTTGTTGGCTCGGAATAAATGTGGTTCGGTTTGACCGATTATTTGTTCACCACACACAAAAATAATCAAGTATTATCATGTTTACTTATATAACACAGCTGGAGATCTGATATAACACAGCCGGAGATCTGACATAACACGGGAATCTTGATATAACATAGCTGGGGTATTGATATAACACATATAGATATTTTATAAGATACGAATCTTTATTCAACATAGATGGAATATTGACATAGTACAGAGATATGGTATAAGACAGGAATTTTGATAAAACACATCTGGAGAACTGACATAAGTAACACAGAGGTCCTTCAGAGGTCCGTCATAACACAGCGGTCTGTTTTAACACAGCAGATGAACTGACAAAGTGAAAACGAAGGCGACCAAGAACGCACGGTGAACAAGAGAAGAGCCTACACTCCATCAAAATCCTCTAGTGGAAGAGGATTTAAACACATGCCCCCCTCTCTAGGCCTATTGGCAAGCTGGCTAGACATTGCTCTACGGTGGCTTCCAACTTGATGTCAGACATTACATAAACAAGTTCACAAATGTGGCACATATTATTTTTAAAATCTTATATTATCTAAATTTCTAATTGTCCAAGTATAATGCGTTTAGACCATCTGAAAGACAATTCTGATTATAGCTTTTTTTTCTTAAAAAAAAACGTTGTTTATAAATTGTTGTTCAGCATTAGGTTTTAATTTAGATTGTGTGCCAAAATATCTTTACTTCCAAAAATGTAATTATTGTTCTGACCTCATTCTTCCATTTTTATTAGATACATGTTTTGTGTGAATTTTCTAGATAGTCTTACGTGTAATAGATTAAACGATTTTGTGAAAACTGGTGTTACAAAATAGAACTGTAGAAGTGTAATTAAAAACTTTTTTTGACATTCTTCTTATTTTGTGTGTGTGAACAATTGTTTTGGCATTTATCACAGCTTATGAAACCTTCCAAAACTAGATCTTTGACACCCCCCCCCCCTTCCACGCATATCCTGTTACAGCACATTGCTGTCAACACCAGCATTTTACCGCTGTTGTTGATTTCTTGGCAAGATTACACTTAGTAGATTGACATTGCTTTCTGAGCGACCGGTTCAATACCCCCGCAAGTAACCAACACGTCGCGCGATCCGTTACCGAATCTCGCGCAGCTGCGTTACCCTACGTGGATATACGGGATTACGGAGAAAGTCGTTAACCTGTAGGCCAGGGATACCAGCAGATTTTGACATATCTGTAGTAATTTCTTTCAAAGTCATTCAACATTTCTGACAACTTTGTTGTGTGACACATGTTTATGGTTCTGCTTGTTTCATTCCTTGTAATTCTTATGATATTTTATTATCATAGTCATATAGATAATTATTGTAAAAGTATGTTTTATGTGTGTGATATTTTATATTATATATCTGTGATTACTTATATTCACATGTGCATATCATGTGATTTTCAGATATCAGAGCTTGTGTTTTTTTGTGCATTGCTTGACACTTGTTTTTGATTTGTACTGTTTGGTGTTATTTGCTTCTTATGATAAGAAAGTCTAACATGTATACATAATCGTATATTTTTCGATGGTTATCATATCATAGCTTACGGTCTGTGTCTTCACAAGAGCGATATGGCGGAGGTAGGTTATGGTCTCTTCTTTTTATTTTTTTTTTGCACACTGTTGCACTCATAGTATATCTGTTTGCTTCACTAACTACCTACCTACCTATCTACATATCTACCTACTTACCTCTCAGTCTGTTTACCATAGATGCCATTAGTCACAAAGTACTTGTAAAAGATGTGGAAGATTCATATTACTTTGCAGCTGGATTACTTGTAAAAATATGTCCTTTACATCCAGACATTTTAAGAAATATAATATGTGGCGTTTATTACTATCACTGGCCTTCACTAGGTGGTTTTATTCCCCTAGTCTTCGCTGGGTTGAATTCACGTTCTGGTCTTCACTGATTAGATGTTATGCCCTGGTCTCCATTGGGTGGATGTCTTGCACTGGTCTCCGCTGGGTGGATGTATTGTCCTGGTCTCTACTGGGTGGATGTCTTGCCCTGGTCTCCGCTGGGTGGATGTATTGTCCTGGTCTCCACTGGATGGATGTCTTGCCCTAGTCTCCGCTGGGTGGATGTCTTGTCCTTGTCTCCACTGGGTGTATGTCTTGCCTGGTCTCCGCTGGGTGAATGCCTTGTCTTGGTCTCAGCTGGGTGGATGTCTTGCCTTCGTTTTTGCTGGTTGGATGTCTTGTCCTGGTCTTCACGTTGTCACAAATCAGTGTACATATTAATTATTTACTTTGTTTTATTTTTGTAACCATTGCTTCTTCAATACAATGTGTATTGATAGGATAGTGTGGTACAGTGAATAATGAAGGATTTCGTAGTAGTAGGGATATTATTGTACAGTGTATATTGCAAGTATGAATAAAATATGTGTAACTGCAGTAAATCTGTGCACATTTAAACAATATAAAATAACACGAAGTAATAAAGCTGCATTACTTTGTGTTGTTTCATAATGTATATTGAAAGACATTGTACTAGATTGTGTATTGAAGGGATAATGTGGTACGCTGTGTATTAAAGGGATAATGTAGTACAATGTGTATTGAAGTGATAGTGTGGTACAATGTGTATTGAAGTGATAGTGTGGTACAATGTGTATTGAAGGGATAATGTGGTAGAATGTGTATTGAAGTGATAGTGTGGTACAATGTGTATTGAAGGTATAGTGTAATACAATGTGTATTGAAGTGATAGTGTGGTACAATGTGTATTGAAGTGATAGTGTGGTACAATGTGTATTGAAGGGATAATGTGGTACAATGTGTATTGAAGTGAAAGTGTGGTACAATGTGTATTGAAGTGATAGTGTGGTACAATGTGTATTGAAGTGATAGTGTGGTACAATGTGTATTGAAGTGATAGTGTGGTACAATATGTACGTGAGCAAAGTGCACGACCCTTCTTCACGCCTTGTAGCTTACTGGGTACATGGTGCTCGCCCCATAATTTTATAGAGAAGTGGTCACTCGCTGGTCAGTATCATGGTGGCCACCTTGACTTTCCAAGGTCAATCCTGGTATCCACTGTAGGCTGGATCGACCTGGAAACCCAGCTCAGTTGTAAAACCTGCCTGGTTGAACACATGACTACCATACTGGCAGGTAAACATGCTAGGCAGTGCACTACCACGGCTCCTTGTACAATGTATATTGAAGGGAAAATGTGGTGTATTGAAGGGGACATGTGGTACAATGTACATTGAAAAGATCGTGTGTTGCAAGTGGTTTTGAATAGGTCATGTACAACAACGTGCATTGATGTTTGAATTAGATTAAGCTCTGTGTAGCTAAATTAGGTTAAACTCTGTGTAGCTAAATTAGGTTAAACTCTGTGTAGCTAAGACTCCTGTTTGGGTGGAGACGGTCGGTGTCTTACAAGAATGTGATGTAAGTTAGAGACTATTTATGTTTTAATAATCGCCATCATCATCATGAAGTACCTTGAAAAATGGCAAGTACAGTCACACCTCTCCACAATCCCTGTTTTCTAGCACTGTGTTTCAGCTCATGAGCTGACATCGGTACATGCCATGGTGCTAGACTGTCTTGTATCTTCTTTGTTTTTTTTCTTTTCTCTGACACATTTTTAATTAAGATTACACTTGTCATTGTATGTTGCATGTTATCAGTCTCCTTTTGGTGTGGTCAAAGAATGCCTGCTGCCTCTTTCTAATGTCATTGCGTCATATTTATCTTGACTCCTTTCAAATCAGAAGATTAATGTTATCTGTCTGTAAACTAAATTCTGTGCCTTACTAAATTGTCCAGAAGTCATATCCGTATATTACAATTGGTTCCATGTTGACAAGAAATATTTGTCTAACTTAAAAGCTTTATTTCATAAGGTGATCTACGTTTGGTCAAATGAAGCTTTTGCATAAGTTTTTGTGTTCTTCATTTCTTCATCTTATCATCATCTTATGTTATTCATGTACCCAAATATTTTAAGTTATTTTCTTGGCCAAAATTAGTTCTATTCATTATGATTTTAGATTTGCGGTTAAATTCTTTGATAGTATCATATACTGCTATTTAGTTACTTTATTGCTAGTTATCTCACTACCTTGTATATTAATTTGCGCAGTTCCTTCTTATCAGTGTTCCAAGAGTTGTTTGTATTATGGCCACCAAATGCAGTCCTCGTCGTATTCTATATGTATGTTGATTATGGGAATTTTCCTGCAGTGATGCTTATCATTACTTTTAAGCTCTTACACCGGAGTGAAGTAGTTATCATTTAACTGGGTTCTTAAAGAGGTATCCGCAGACAGAACACTGCAAGTGTTTCTGTTGACTGCTTTTATTACATGATGGACTTGCCAGCAACACCTTGTCTAACAACGGGAAGGATTCTTGCATTCTTTTGGGTAAATATTCCATCATTCTATCAACAAAAGCTGCGGAATAGAAAATCTAGCGTTATTTAGGAAAATAAAGGCTAGAAAGGCAGAGAAAGACAGGGAAAAATATGAACATCTTAAACAGCTGGACAACAAATAATACGAGGGTCGTTCAGAAAGTAATGCACCACATCTTTTTTCTAAGTTGATAGTTAGTTAGTTAGTTAGTTGGTTAGTTAGTTGGTTGGTTGGTTGGTTGGTTGGTTGGTTGGTTGGTTGGTTGGTTGGTTGGTTGGTTTGTTAGTCGTGGTTCCAACTTCACGGCAACGGGTGGTCCCCAGTATGCTCCATTCCTGTGCCAGTGAATATCACACAAAATGCTCCTTACTGCTTAATGTGAAATGTGGAACAGACAGGAGTTTCGGCAAGCCAACAGTCCGCACAGGTACACTGTGCATAATGCCGCCGCCAGAATTCCAACACAAACATTCTTCACGAAAAACACACTTCATCGTCGATGGAATTGGCAGTTACCAGAAAGACTTCATTGACCCGGGTTTTATCCCACATGGCTTGGTCTCTTTCCTCAGGGCGACCCGCCGAAAGCGCCGCACAAAGCACGTACTACGAGGATCCAGCGACGAGTCTCCTGAAAAATGCACCCGTGTACCGAAAAGGCAAACCAGTCACATCAGCGACAGCCGGCCGCCATTGTTCCGAACATGCAGTTTACTGTACTAACAACAGCAGACAGATGTAAAAGCATTCCACACGTATTTCACAGCTCACAATGTCGCGTCACGGATTCACTCAGCAGCAGGGCGACGGAACCATGTACTACCAGTCCAACATGAAGAAAATGCGAATGCAAACCGTATCCACAAGCATACACACACCATATGTCTCAATGTTTCAATGCCTATCCGCCATGTTGAGGACCGGAAGTCTCTCAGTTAATAATGAAGATAGAAGCATGCAGTTTTGCGCACTTCATATATGGTATGTGCCGATTGCATAAAACTGCAACCCAATCAGCCAAATAATATGACTGCCCTATATGGAGCGTGTTAGCATCTTGCGTTATAAGCCGCGATTTGCGACAGTTTCTCGTTGCAGGGAGGGAAACTGTTGTTAACATTCACATGCGTCTATGTGATGTGTCTGGAAGATTTGCAGTCGACGGGAGTACAGCCAGTCACTGGGTTCAGAGAATCAAAGAATCAGAAAGCAGAGATAAGGAACTGCTTGATCGGATGCGCTGTGGGCGCCCCCCCCCCCCACCTCCAATCCACCCTAGAGTCCTGATTTAGCACCCTCTGATTTTCATCAATTTGGTCCACTTATGCACTCCGTGGGACAAGCGTTAAAGACGATGAGGGAGTTATTCAAGCAGCGAAGAAATGGCTACATGATCAAGATAAAATCTGGTACGGGCAAGGAATACATGCACTTATTTCGCGCTAGCATAAGGCCGTACATGTTTATGGGGATTATGTTGAATAATAACGATCTTTACATGACATATCCATGTAAATTTTGTACACATGTCATGCTTTTTGAATAAACAGCTCCTGAGAAAAACAATGTGGTTCGTGACTTTCTGAACGCCCCTCATAATATAAGCAACACCAACCTGATCAAAATATTTAAAAAGCAGAGAGGTAAAGAGAGAGCAAGAGAGAGTCAAGGCTGCAAGTGTCTGCTTTAGACTAGGCTTCTGATGAAGAAGGGGAATTTCATCAAGGTAGGTCATCATCATCATGTGCCTTGTCAATTGCTGTAGGCGTTCATGTCTCGGCACAGATCTCGGTATTTCGTGTTCCGGATCAGCTCTATTGCTGATGTTCCACCTTGCCAAAATCTTAGTTCATCCATAATCATTTCTCTTGGTCTATCTCTTCCTCTTTTTTTTTAATGTTCTTTCCAGTCGTCATGATGTTCTCCGTTGTCTCTCGCCTCATCACATGACCAAATAATGATGCGTGTCTCTTTCTCATGGTTGTATACAATGTTCTGGTTTCCGATGCTTCTTTGTTCTTCCTGTATTGTTCATTTACGTTTCATTATTCACGGGTGTTTATACTAGGTGAGTAATCCCAACTTTATCATAGATTAAGTTAGTGCTCACAATAGCATTGTAGTGGGGGGGGGGGGGGGGGGTTGTTACCATCACCGCGCTCCTAGTTCAAACAAGCAAACTCAGAAATATTGGCCTCTATTTAAGACAAAACGCTAATTTACACAACTGCACAGCTAGAAATGGCACGAAGAAAAGTAAATGTAGCTGGACTTGGTATCCCCAAGGAGTAGGGAAGAGGACTTTGTCTAGATTTAGTTATATTTAAGAAGTACTAGACACAGCATTACGGTCCGATGTGTTTGTGTGTTTGTTGTTTGACCTATGCTAGTTGAATATAAATTATGAGACCTATGGTGCTATCTCAATGGTTTGATACGAATTCTGTCTGTATTCCATAGTTGTAGGTTCATGTATATGACAGACATGACTAATGATGACACTTCTTTTGGAGTGTCTAGTTGGTCATGCGTCGAAGTACACTTGTTCCTGCAGCGAAGCGCTGTCGCCATTTGGAGGTAACAGGTTCGAATCCCGGTCAGTAACTATAGCTTTCAAATTTTATGTTGTCTAGTGCGTCCTCTAGTATCTACTTCATTCTTCTTCTTCTGTGAGCTCCAAAAAATACTACGTGTATTTATTTATGTAACTGTGGCCTCAACGGGTTCCCCACTTGATTTCCTGTAACACGTGTATAGTAGGTCTCTATGGTCAGTTGGGATAGTGTTCTCTACGAATGCGAATCCTTTCCTCATAGGTTACCCGTTTATAGTTATAATTGTCATACATCTGCATACTGTTCTTATCATAGGTATATGAGTATAATATTTATCAGAAAGTGTAGATGTTACTGGTCGCCATTGTTACTGTGAATACTCTGTATGCTGCATTACTTCAGTTGATTAATGTCTGCTAGCTTGAAGTGGGTTTATGACATGTTACTGACGTCATTAATCACAGGAAATACATATCTGTCTACCTTAGAGACAAATGCAGAATATCCTGTATATTATTTGTCGAGGACAAGTCCATTGAGGCAGTAGTTTATGTCTATTTTCTATCTGAACTGCACACGAACGTTTGGTAACGGATGAGTTTTCTTACTCAAAAAGCAATTTCGGAGTTTTGCAAAGGAGGTTTTCAGTACTAACCTGAAATCTTTGTCCTGTAGTGCGTACACAAAAAAATTAGCCCAGGTGTGAAGCAGTGATATCACTGTCAAAACATTGCGGACAATGTTTCTTCTAATGACTTCTGGGTGTCTTGTAGTTGTATAGTGGTAGATGTTAGCTATAACAATGGGCGTTACACACAAAAAATATGTCCCGAATATTGTAACGAACATACGAACAATGTTCCAGTTCCTCCTTCTGTTTGTGATAGCGAGGCTATTATTATTATCAGACACCGTAGACTTAAGTATAGCCATACTTTGTTGTCGAATGATGAATCCGATGTGGGTGTATATGAGCAGCATTAGACCTGCGAAAACAAAGTGGACGCTAGCGTCGACAGTAGCGATACCAATAACATATTCATTGTCGCTGTGTTTGCAGTCTGTGAGTATATTTACACCTGACAGTATCGATATGGTCCATAAGGATATCAGACAGCTGATGATTGATTTTGTAGTTATCACTCTTTGGTGTAAAAATGGCCGGGCTATGTACAACCAGCGTTCCATTGAAATAATTAAATTACAACATCGGCTGGAAATCGAGCTGAAAGATATTATATATAAACACATACATTGTAAAGATTTTCGCAGATTTGGGTATCCCACATTTAGGTATGTTGCAGATAATATCTCGCAGCCCATAGCAAATATTAAGTCACTCAAAGCCAGCGAAGCCATAAACAGTTTAGGGAGCGTATGCAGACGACTGTTGCAACAAACACTAACGACAATAGCAGCATTCAGCAGGATGGATATACCCAATATAACTGCTCCAACAATTGAAAAGTTCACATTTACAAGTGAAGCGATGTCGAAAATATTGATTTCGGAGCTGTTATACACAGCCATAGATATAGATTATAATTAGCGAATAGTTAATTGTGAAACACTACAAACACTGTCATGAAAGCAGTTTACAGTCAGCGAATAGATCTCACCACAGAATGTTCCAATCCTTGAGGAAGATTCCGTGAAAGAAATGGTGGTGATCTGTTTTAAAATGCCCAACCACCTTTGCAATTTCCAGATAGTCATGCAATATTCAAGCCACAATATATTTAATTGAGCGACAAGCGACGGCCAAATGGAGTTTTAATTCGCCAAATACTTGGAGTGATAATATAATATCATTTCAATTCTCCAACTTACATTTTCCCGTTTTCTTTCTCCATTCAATACCCCCACAAACAAGTCAAAAGCTTTCAAACTGATTGTTTAGTGTAAACCAGAATCAGTTCAGTTATAGATTTAAAGTTGTCAATTGCCATTAAAATGTGTTTCAAGTGATAAAATAACAAGCGAAATTGACACCAGAATACCAATATGGCTGTTTTGGAGATTCCAACGTGGAAACAGGAGTCCGTGCAAACACAAGCAAAGGTCAGTGAATTCTAGTGGGGAATAGTTCATAAGATATCCATCATCAGCATCATGTAGCAGGACCTTTGCAGAACGACGCTCTCATCACAGCGCGTCGACAAGACTCTCGATCTCTTGCCATTTAATCTTCCCCATGCACTCTGACGTCAGAGGTGCCTGCAATGACCTGTGCCTAACTTCGTGCTTACCTATCCCTGCCTCTTCTACCAGCAACCAGGCCTTCCATCATTGTTGTCTCAAAGCCACTGTGACGTTCCTATGCCACTGTGACGTTCCCATTCCACCGTGACGTTCCCATTCCACCGTGACGTTCCCATGCCACTCTGACGTCCCATGCCACTCTGACGTTCCTATGCCACTGTGACGTTCCCATTCCACTGTGACCTTCCTATGCCACTGTGACGTTCCTATGCCACTGTGACGTTCCTATGCCACTGTGACGTTCCTATGCCACTGTGACGTTCTTATGCCACTGTGACGTTCCCATTCCACCGTGACGTTCCTATGCCACTGTGACGTTCCCATGCCACTGTGACGTTCCCATTCCACCATGACGTTCCCATGCCACTGTGACGTTCCCATGCCACTGACGTTCCTATGCCACTGTGACGTTCCTATGCCACTGTGACGTTCCTATGCCACTGTGACGTTCCTATGCCACTGTGACGTTCCCATTCCACCGTGACGTTCCTATGCCACTGTGACGTTCCTATGCCACTGTGACGTTCCCATGCCACTGTGACGTTCCCATTTCACCTTGACGGTCCTATGCCACTGTGACGTTCCCATGCCACTGACGTTCCTATGCCACTGTGACGTTCCTATGCCACTGTGACGTTCCTATGCCACTGTGAAGTTCCTATGCCACTGTGACGTTCCCATTCCACCGTGACGTTCCTATGCCACTGTGACGTTCCCATTCCACCGTGACGTTCCCATGCCACTGTGACGTTCCCATGCCACTGTGACGTTCCGATGCCACTGTGACGTTCCTATGCCACTGTGACGTTCCCATGCCACTGTGACGTTCCCATGCCACTGTGACGTTCCTATGCCACTGTGGCGTTCCTATGGCACAGTGACGTTCCTATGGCACAGTGACATTCCCATGCCACTGTGACGTTCCCATGGGACAGTGACGTTCCTATGGCACAATGACGTTCCCATGCCACTGTGACGTTCCCATGCCACTGTGGCGTTCTCATGGACACAGTATTTAAGTTTCCCAGACACGATACTGTTTATAAGCCAGTTTCCTTGGAAGTTGATAACTTCTGCAATTTCAGTAATCTTCTTCTTCTTCTCCTTCTTCTTCTTCTTCTTCCAGGATATTCTAATAACTTATCAACAACAAGCCGGCTAAAAAGCTTCAATTTTCTTCTTAGGTGATTGGAAATTCTAAATGACTCACATCCATATGTTGCTACAGAAAAGATGCATGTCCTCAAAAAATAGTAAAGCATGGCAGAAATCCCCTGATGGTGTTTCCACCTTATCGTGGTGGGGGGAGGTTTAGTTTCTCAATGACCCTAAGAGCTATGACGGCGGTAGCGTAGCTATCAGCAGGGCCTCCCAAGCCGGACAGGTCAAAGGGTAGAGAACAGACAAAGAGAAACACCCTGGTCCTCCAGGTTAGGGGTTGAAGCGTGGGGTTAACATCCCCACCTTTGTAAAAGCTATTTTTTTACGAAACAGATACATAATCCTCGAATTCGGACTGACTTATTTGGACAACGACCTCGGAACGTTAAAGGACTCTTGAGATTTGGAACATGGAATGTACTGACACTATATCGAGCTGGAGCGGCTGAAGAACTAACCCGGGAGCTGGTTGACTATCAAATAGATATAAAAGCAATTCAAGAAATAAGGTGGCCAGGAGAGGATACTTTAGAACAAAATGGAATGCTTGTAATATATGGAAGAAACACCCAAAATAAACATGAATTAGGAACAGGTTTTGTCATCAAAAAAGAGTTATGGGGGAACGTTCTAAACTTTAAAGCTGTTAATGACAGAATTAGTAAATTACGAATAAAAGGTAAATGGAAAAATATAACGATGATTAATGTACATGCATCTACTGAAGAGAAAGAAGATGACGTTAAAGAAGACTTTTATAATTATTTGGAAGATGCCATAGAAGAAACCCCCAACAGGACATCCTGATTGTGCTGGGAGACTTCAATGTAAAAATAGGTGGAGAACAAACTCATAAAAAGTGGCCGGTATGGAAAGTCTACATACAACTTCAAATGATAATGAATGGAGAATCATCAACCTGGCAGAAGCCAAAGGACTGCAGATTAGCAGTACCAGACTACAAAGAAAGGATATACACAAACAAACTTGGAAATCATGTTACAAAAGAACCTATAATCAAATAGATCACATTTTAATTAACAACAGAAATGCATCAAACATACAACAAGTTAGAAGTTATAGAGGAGCTGAGTGCCACAGCGACCACTTCCTCGTTGGAGCAAAATTTAAAATAAAACTTAAGAGAGCTTTCTACACTAAATTACAAAGATTATTCATTAATTCAGTAGCATGTCCTTTGCAGAACCTCGCTCCCATAACAACCTTCCGGAAAGCTTCTCGATCACAAGCAAGATGTCCCGCGTCTGATACACCCATCTGGAGATTATCCGCCACATCCTGCACCCATCTTCTCTTTGGCCTTCCTCTTCCTCTCTTCCCAGGCATATACCCTTCCATTATTGTTCTCTCCAAACTTTCGTGACGTTTCAAGTGACCAAAATACTTCAATTTTCTTTGTTTTATCGTCTTTAATAGCCATCCCTCCTCAAAATTAAACTCTTGAAGTATGGATGCATTTGTTCTTTTCTTTACCCAAGATATTCTTAGAACTCGTCTATAACATTTATATTCAAAGGCGTTTATGCGCTGTTCAGCTTGTTTGGTAAGTGTCCTTGTCTCACAGGCGTATGTTGCAATGGGAAAGATGCATGCTCTTAAAAATCTAATTTTTGTAGTTCTGTCTGTCCCACTCCATAATTTATTCATCTGTTTAAGTCTTTGAAGAGCAATGGATAGTCGCCGTTTAATTTCTTTCATTGTGTCACCGTTATTGGTAATCAATGACCCAAGATATTCAAAATTTTCCACCACCTCCAATTTTCCCCCATTAATGTATATTTCTTTCTCCATAGTAGTTTTATCTGTATGCATTATCTTTGTTTTTGCTATGTTAAGATATAAGTTGTGATTTTCACTATTCAATTGGGTTGAGGCTATTAGGTTTTCTATGCCATTCTGTGTTGTGGATAGTAATACTGTATCATCAGCATATCGAATCTCAAGATTATACCCAACATATAACAGAGAAATACTACAAGAAATTACAGTCAAAGAGAAATTTACAGATGAAATAAAATGTAAACTTGAAACTCTGCAAAACCCTTTGGAGGAAAGCGTTGACCAAACTTGGTTGAACATCAAGAATACAATAAAAAATGTGTGAAGAAGCAGTCATTAGGAAAAAGAATGCCAGACATTTATGGTTAAATGACATCAATAACATCCAAAAGGAAGAGCAATATAGAAATGAATGTAAAGAGGCTACAAAAATAGATCGACATCAGAAGGGAGAATATATGAGTAATATAATCAAAGATATGGAAACTAATCACCAGAAAAACGAATCCAGAAAGTTTTTTTTAAAGAACTGCAGTCAATGAAACGAGGGCACCAACACAACACATATGGTTTAAACGACAAAAATGGGAATATGATAAATACCAATGAGGAATTGTGCAACACATGGAAAGAATATTTTGTTGAATCAATAAATTGTGAAGCTCCAAGTAACACTTTCCCACAGGAAGAGGTTCTAACGTGTGAACCACAAATTGAAAAAGCTGCATTTGAAAAAAATCTTATACATAATCACACGACCTAAAAACAATAAGGAAACAGGGGCTGAAGGAATTGCTGCTGAATTTATAAAGGCAGATGGCCATGCATTACATCTAAAGCTATACGAACTAATAATAAAAATCTGGAGGACAGAAGAATTACCCCATGACTGGAAAGAGTCATTATTGATACTTATCTTTAAGAAAGGAGACAAGTTCCAATGTGAAAATTATAGAGGAATATCACTACTGTCCACAAGCTATAAGATACTATCCGCAGTATTACTAAATAGACTGTTAATATTTCGACTATTTCTGCACTTTTCTCGTGCCGATTTCTGCCATCTTCTTCTTCTTCTTCTTCTTCTTCTTCTTCTTCTTCTTCTTCTTCTTCTTCTTCTTCTTCTTCTTCTTCTTCTTCTTCTTCTTCTTCTTCAGCGTTCCGAGCCATTAAGGTTCTTTGCTGCAGATACAATCAGTCTCCATTCGTCTCTCTGGTTGACCTTCTCTTGCCAGTCGTTGATTCCAAGTGCTTGTAGGTCTGTATATATATTATCTCTCCACCGTCTTCTTGGTCTACCTCGGGGTCTACGGTCATTTATTTCCTGAGTGTAAGCGAGTTTGGTTTCACTGTTGTCTTCCATTCTTTCTATACGCCCCAGCCATTGTAGTCTATTAGCCTTCATGCTATTTCATGCCTTCATGATACATTTTTCTTCGAAAAATTAAATGAGGGGTGGCCAAACAAGAACACTACGCAGGAAGCCAAAGAAGACTGATAAACCAACACAGAACTGGTGTCGTTAGCCGCTACACGCTGCGGGATTTGCTGAGGAGGGGTGCCAGGAGATGGATTACGCGAAACACAGCAAGGGTGTAGAGCGTAGAGAGTATTGTATACACACAGTTCAAAAATGCAAGCGATCACGGGCAGACTAGTGGGCGGAGCTAATGTGGTCACGTGACGCACCCAGGTCAAAGCCGGAAGAAGGTTGCGATCAAGTTAGTCTGAGCTGGGGCGTGAGCCAAGATGGTCAAGTTTGAGAAAGTTCTGCGCCTGAAAGAGTTTATGCTGGTCGCAGTTATTGAAGTTGTAGACAACTGGGGAAAAGTGTTCGTGGTTAAGACAGCTATGAGGGAAGAAGCAGTACACTGAAGTAACCGACTGCCGATGGCCCAGTACATGTTGATCGGCTGGGGCGAGAGAGCTGACCTCGTTTTGTGAACAGTGTGAATGGCGGCGAGAGAAACACGCCGTGACACGGTGGACACTTGTGTACTGTAAGTAATTAGAGACTATTATTAACAGTTAGCAGTTACTTGTGTATTCTGTATTGTGCAACGACAACAAGGAGTAAACACCAATTAGCAGTATTATGTGCACACTATTGCTAGACAGTTGGTGGGATGGTCATGCCCAGAACACTGGAAGGCTAGATGCTGGTGGGGTATGATGGCGACCACGGTAAGGACTGTGATGTAATAAAGTGTTCATGTACTCTGAGGACGCGTTATGGACTTATATTGTGTGCACGAAAGATTCATACAGAGAGCAAGCAAGCCTGGTGAGGTATTTCTAAAGTCTTCTAAACCCTAGACACAAAACCAAGATGTCGGGCATGATGAGTGAGTTCCGACTCTTGGCAAGGGGATCCGAGCACTAATGGACTGAATGGTTCGATGTGCAATGAGGATGATCTGTCGACTAACTGACTAACTAGCTAACTAACTAACTAACTAACTAACTAACTAAATAGACTAAAACCATATTCAGAAAACATATTAGGTGACTAACAGGCGGGTGTTAGACAAAACAGATCAACAATAGATCAGATATTTATCTTATGACAAATAGCCGAGATAAATTGGGAGTATAAAATATATCTCCATAACATTTTTGTGGATTTTAAATAGGCTTATGATAGTGTCCACAGGAATAGTCTATGGAATGCTATGCAGGAATTTGGAATACCAAGGAAGTTAATCAACATAACCAGACTATGCATGGAAGATACTTATAATATAGTAACATATAAAGGCAGGAAATCAGACCCTTCCCAAATAACATCTGGCTTGAAACAAGGTGATGCACTATCGCCGCACTATCTTCATTCTGGCTCTAGAGAAAGTTGTAAGGAAGGTAAAGAAGGAATGTGATATTGGAGGAACGTCCAAGCTGCTTGGTTATGCAGATGATATAGATATTATAGGAGAAAATGAACAAAAGACATTGGAAATATTGACTCACTAAAAGGAAAAAGCCCAACAGATGGGGTTGGTTATCAACCAAGACAAGACAGAATATATGGTAATTTCAAAAGAAGGAATGGCTAAAAACTCTGGCCACATACAAATAGATAATATGACCATTAAAAGAACGGAAACATACAATTAACTGGGTATAATCTTCAACTGCTCCAACATCATAAGGGAAGAAATACAAACTAGAATCAATTCTGGAAATAAGATATACTATGCACTACAACATCTACTAAAATCAAATGCGCTATCTCGTAACACCAAAATCGCAATATACAAAACACTGATCGGACCATTTGTGCTGTATGGCTCTGAAACCTGGAGTACAAAGAAAGGAGACGAAGTATTGTTACAAACCTTTGAGAACAACGTTTTAAGACGCACCTTTGGACCCATTAGGGATACACAAAGTGGAGAGTGGAAAAGAAGAAGTAACAAAGACATTTATGATCTGTTTAAGTCCCCGCTAATCACTGGTATCATGAAGGCTAATAGACTACAATGGCTGGGGCATATAGAAAGAATGGAAGACAATAGGGAAACAAAACTCGCTTACACTCAGGAAATAAATTACAGTAGACCCCGAGGTAGACCAGGAAGACGGTGGAGAGATAATATATATACAGACCTACAAGCACTTGGAATCAACGACTAGCAAGAGAAGGTCAACCAGAGAGACGAATGGAGACTGATTGTATCTGCAGCAAAGATCCTCAATGGCTCGGAACGCTGAAGAAGAAGAAGAAGAAGAAGAAGAAGAAGAAGATGGCAGAAATCGGGACACGAAAAGTGCAGAAAATAGTCGAAATCAGAATGCCTATGGAAAAAATCATTTGCGCTCATTACTTGTACGTTGGAACTGACGGATCGCGACAGCAAACACCCCCCCCCCCCCTTAATATTTAAAAGGGGAGGGGGGCGTATCCACGATACCGACATAATCGCACTCCCGGAGACAAGTTTAAACACGAAAGAGGTTTTGAAATATTTAGGCTTCCATAGCTAATTGTCAACATCTTATATTGCATACAGGCACTCTCGCTACTTCATCCACACCTCAAAAACACGTTAGTTGCGTGGATGGAATTTATACAGTTTTATTCATTCGAACCTGATATAATTATACAATCATGATCTGGCGGTGACTGCCTGTCTACATATACAGTGGTCGCCTTTCTTCACAATACTCATACACAATCAGATATAAACCCAACTCTCGCTATCTGTAACTTGCGCCCTCGTAAACTACATATTGGCTCTCGGAAAAATCACACATGTCCTGTCTGGAAGACTGTCCTATCTCGTCTGCCTGAGTTTACTCGGTTAGCTGGCTTGGTCGTCCTAAATCCCGTGCCGTCAGCAAAACTCCGTGCTGTTCTATTCGTCACGTAGTACAGTAGTCTTGTTCGTGCTAACCTTGGGTTGTACTACTGCTTAGTCTGTTTACGGGTGTTGTCCCGTGAACTAGCGTCCCCCGCCCTATCCTCGGGGTTGTTATGTCCTAGATATGACACGTCCGTGTCCCCATCTAAATCCTGTCTTATAACTGTTCTAAGTTATAGCTTTCGTTCTGTATCTACTCTATCTACTCCTTTGTAGAAGTCCTTATCTACGTCCTATCTATGTCCTTACCCCTCTTCTGTCTCTTGCCCTATCTATGTCCTGTCCAACAATTTGACATGCTCCCGTGGCTCCCCCGTATTGCGTCACCAAATTCAACCTAATAGGTGTGACGCAATGTCGTCGTAGCATATAAAAAATTAGTTGGATCTAATTTGTCAAAGTGTTTGTAGGAGTTCACTACTCATGTCCTTAGGTACCACTTCTGACTTATATATGTCTCATACCAAGTTGATGTCTTTATCTACTAGTTTATGATCAGTGTCCCACACCTGCACTGTTGCTAAGAGTCACTACTCTTCCACATTACACTCTTGGAAGCTGTGTCGAACCAAGACCAGTTTCTTTTAAAAAAAACACTACCTCTCAAAATATCAAACACCGATATCCCGAAACAAATTGTTCCTGTTATGGAAACAATTCATGAATATATAATTAATGGCTCCCGTGCAATGTACATCAACATCGCTTACAAGTTGTGTTTCTGCTGATTTTTACCTATCTGTCTTCCGCTTGCGGATAAACCCTCAACTGTGTAATCATAATTTCTATAAGTCTGTTGTGTCCCCTGTGCATGTGTGCTCTCCCTTACAAAATTCTGCTGTTTGTACTTTATCTGTTTGTATTCCTGTGTGTATGCATGTTGATTTATAATTTATTTTTGCTTAAATTAGAAACATAAGTGTATGTCTATAATTCCTGTACTTAAAGCCTTCAAGTGTCGCAGGTAGGTTTCTGCAAGTCACAAATAAATGCTTATGATTGATTTGTGAGATGCGTCGCCGAACTGAGACGCTGGAAAACATTCCCATTGCTGAAATGTAATTGTGACTGAAACACATATAAAACAACTACACGCTCACATGTGTTACACAGAGGACGAAGACGATTCACAAAAACCGCATGTGTGCGAAAAAAATGCACCAATGAACATTCGTAACATTTTTAATACTTTCATTCTTCCATTCACTCATCTTCTGTTCACTGATTCAGACACTGTAAGTTTAAAAAAAATATTTTTCTTATTACAATCAAAATGGGCTCGTTTTAAACAATTGCTGAGCCGACTTGTAGTACCTTTTAATAGTACTTTCTACGTTAAACTAATGTATTTACATGGTTGTTGGATTGCTTAAGGCAATACTAAGGGAACGAACTATCCTAAATAAATCGTTTACTATAGTTTGGTGTTACTAACTAAGGAAAGGTAATTTAACTAACTAAACAAGATGTAGAAGAAATGTGTTGGCTCCCTTAAAGTAAAATGTTGTTAATGAGCCTACTAAATTCTACCTATATTTAATTGCAAATTAATCTTCTAAATTATAAACTGAGTTAATTAAGTTAAGTTATCCTAAATAACTGCTATCCTTGGCTTTTAAGATAGTTGTCTCTTACGAGACATGTATGTCTTAATTCTAATTTTACGGTGTTAATTAACAATAAATTAACAGGTGTTCCTGATTTAACTATAATCTATATTTGAATGTAACTAGATAATTTTAAATATTACTAAACTAATTCAATTTAGATTGTTGGTACATTTCTGTAACTATCTTCTAAATATAAGGGAAAGTTATTTAATAGTGTAACTTCATTAAGAATCATTTTATGCACAATCAATTAGTACATTTTATATTAACACAGTACATCTAACTAAGTTGGTCGTAGCTCCAGGTGAAGGTGATGTTGCCGCGTCGTCTCTCTGTGCTAATTCATTACGACAGTCAATATACAATGGTTAATCATAAGTAGTGCAGATGTTGGTGACGATGTAGCGTCGCCCTTCTGTCTTAATATCACTACCACAGTTTATATACACTAGATAATCTATAGTAGCTGCAGATGCTGATGATGGTGTAGCGTCGTCCCTCTGTCTTAACATTATTACCACAGTTTATATACAGTAACTACTCTATAGTCGCTGCAGATGACGGTGACGATGTCGCGTCCTCTTTCTATTTCACTTCAAAGTCTGAGGGTCTGGTCAGCAAATCTGCTAACGTATAATTGTTTCCTCGAATGTGCCTTACAGAAAATGAATAGTTCTGGAGTGCCAGGGACCAGCGATAAATTCTGTTATTCTTTGGAAGGCCCTTTTCGATTATTATCAACGGAGAATTGTCAGTTTCCAAGACACAATGTGTTCCTGCCAGAAATCTATGTAATTTACGAACACAATATACAATCGCTAGTGCCTCCAATTGAGACACATCATATCTGGATTCTGTAGGAGTGAGCTTGAGATACTTACATACAATATTAGAAGAAGGATTCCATCATACTCTTGTAGGAGTACGCCCGCTATGGTTGTGGTACTCGCATCAGTCCTAAGAGTATACTGTAATTTTGGGTTAGGTAACTTCAGAATAGGGATGTTGCTAAAATAATGCTTTAGTTTTGACATTGCACTATTTAAAGTAGCTGTGAAAAGATCGCCTCGGGTACTGAGAGTTAACCACACCCGAGGTGTCTCTAGCACTCCCGTGTATTCTGACCCCAGGGGCGGGACAGGTAGATACACTGTTTTATCTGCTGTTGACCTCGTATTAGTTAATTAAGTCTACAAGCCCCTCCAGATTCTAGACCCCCACTATCTACCTACTCCCTTGGGACAATGAACAATTAGGCATCGTCCGAGACCACACTCAATAATAGTACAAAGTGTAAGTCAACATACACAAAGTTTATTCTACCCTTGAGAATATAGAACTGAATTGAACACCCTGATAGAATAATTCTATTTACAAAAGTAGAGGATAGAATAGAGACAGAATCAGAGATATGGCTCAAATCATCATTAGGCTGAGAAGTAGATTGGATGCAGATGTCCCGTCCAGTCGGTCCGCCACTCACCCGGCTTCCTTCCAGTGAGATGACTAGAACCTTGGAGACCAAGGTCAGTAAATATATCATCAATGAAGAACTTACCTTCTCATAGAATTCCACAGTTCCACAAAATTAATTCACTATTACGTTAACACACAATAGTTACATCATTCCATGTGGCTAAGCCTTAAGTGCTCTCTTTACTTAATAACTAAGCACATCACTGAATTCTCCAACTAACATCTTACCTGGCTATCCAACAGTTCTTCTAGCTTCAGCTACTGACTGACATAAGTTAGGTCCATATCATACACTAGTAACTGTGCCCTATTATAGAACAGCAACATAGTATATGCAACGATTTGCCACACATGGTAAATACTAGTTGAACACCATACGCCAATATCACAGACCTACATTTTAAGCAGGTAACGCAACTACACACGTTTGTCAACAAACGCGACACACGCAGGTTTATACGTCCTAGTTTCTCAACTACGGTATCGATCGGTTTCTCATTAGCGATGCAAAGACAACCGCAAATTTAATGAGATTAGAACGATTGCGTTTTGTGATCAATTACAAAGTTAAATTAATTAACCAAGTAAATACCTGAATTCCTTGAACCAGACTCCAGTCAGCTACCAGAACTGTTCATGGGCAAGCATGCCGTAATGTGATAACAGTCAGCTGCAACTTGGTTGGGTTGAGACGCTATACAATTGGCCGAACAGAGCCATGCGTCTTCTCACCTTGAGAGACATAAAGTGAATGACTATTCCTGCCTCATTTCCCCAACATGCGTACCAAAGCGCCCGAGAAATGAGTGCTTCTTGATGAAAGTCAACTTCTCTGACAACATTCATTCCACGTACTAGAAGTTTCCAGATTCTTCTGCACGAGAATTTGATGGAGCACCCAGCAACTCTGGTCACCCAAATCCAGGTGCTTCGAGAAGATTCTAGACGGAAAATCCCATCGACTTCCCCCAGGCTATAAATAACCGGGAAAGTCCCTGATGACGCGCCGAATCTAGCCGAAACCTAATAGACAAAAGGCAGATTAAGCGTCGTTTCGTCACAGTAGCATCTTGTACATTTATTTTTACATTCGATTTCAATAAATTAGAAAATATACTGGTAATCTTAGCCACATTAGGAATAAATTTGTCATAATAATTTACTAATCCCAATAAACTTTTCACTTGCTTCTTGGTTGTTGGCATAGTGAGATTCAAAATTTTGGTTAAAATTTTGTCATCACTTTTCAAGTGGCCGTTTGATATGGTATGGCCTAAGAAGTCTATTTCCTCCAATGCCAACTCTACTTTGGTTGGTTTGACTGTGAGTCCAAACAACCTAATTCTTTCGAAGACAAGTCTTAAGGTTTGTATGTGTGTCGTCCAGTCTGTTGTATGCACACATATGTCGTCTATGTAAGATTGGGTATTTGTTACTCCATGTAAGATCTCCCTAGTGATACGGACAAAAGTCGCAGGCGCATTACGTAGGCCGAAATGAAGAAAACGCCACTCGTATAGACCTAAAGGTGTTGCAAAGGCAGTGAGATGGATGGAATTTTTATGCATAGGAATTTGCCAGTAGCCTTTAGTTAGGTCAAGTTTTGAAAAGATGGTAGATGTTGACATGTCTAAGATTAGATCGTCACAGGAAGGGATAGGTTCTGCGTCTGTTTTTGTTATTGCATTTAGCTTTCTGTAGTCGACGCAAAGTCTGATAGTAGAATCCGTCTTCTTTACCAAGACAATGGAAAATGAGTATTCTGATTGAGATTTCTGAATTATCCCACAAGATTCAAGACTAAGAATTTCCTTGTCGAGATTGTCCCTATAGTTCAGAGGGATAGAGTATGGTCGACATTTAATAGGAGTATAGTCGGAGAGAACAATGGAGTGTTGTATCATATCTGTCCTACCTGGAATGTCTGAGAAGATTGCTTTGTGTTCTGTCAGTAATGCTATTGTCTGTTGTTTTTGTTCGTCTGTCAATTTCGGTACCAGATGTATACTGTCGATCGTCGTTTTAGTGTCGACTGTCGGTACTGGTAGTTCATCGTCATCGTCCTCTGTCTGGTTGATTACTGTGGCTGCATTATATTCGTCTTCTGTCTGGTTGATTGCTGTAGTTGCAATGTGTTCGTATTTTGTGTCCTGTTCTTGTCTAGAGTAATATGGCTTGAGCATGTTGATATGGAATATCTTGAGTTTGTTGTTCAGTGATATTTCATAGTCAACATTAGATACTTTTCTCACTATTTTGAATGGCCCTTGCCATAACGTTAATAGTAGGTCACTCTTATCAGGTAATAGTACTAAAAACCTCTTGTTGAGGTTTAAACTGTACGGTTTTTGCATCTTTATTGGTGTCAAGGTCTCAAAGGGATAGAACTAAGGAAATAGGCTATGTCTCAACAAGGGAGACAAGACTAAAGAGTCCGAATGTTCGGGGTCCGAACATTCGAGAATCAAGAGGTCAAATCCTCTACTGCGCAGTTAAACCCTTGAGCCCGCCTGAAGCGGGAGAAGAATCAATCACGGGGTGCTCAAGTGTGCCAGCACTCCGTGTTCACGGGACGCAAGCCAGGGCTCAGACTGCGACTGGACATCGGACTGAGTGGAAGGGTTTAGCTTCTAGGAACCATTTACTAAAGTTCATTAGAGATTACTTTATATACTGTGATTGGTTATGATAGACATATGCTATAATGTATAACTTGTCAAATGCATTGTCTACGTGTATGTGATATGTTCTGAGAGAAGTGCGAGAGGCTGTTCGTCAGAGTGACATTATAATAAATTAGACTGATAATGTCCGAACAGAGAGTTATGTTTGTTTTGTGAGTGCACTTCATCCTGTCTGAACCCGAGTCTAATCTATCATCTAGTTCTGAGACGTTGACAGGAATACTTGGGGGCTCGAATCCGTTTTTGCAAGCCCAAGAAACTAGATATTATAAGTTTACCACTTAGAAACTAAAATCAATAGATTGACGGTTCTTGGCTTTGCCAAGTAAAAAGTTTAAACTACACACGACAAAGTTGAGACAAGTGACAATTGTTCTGCTGAATATCTGTTCTGTCTATCTCTCTATAGAAGCGTAACGTTACAATGTTCACTCTCCATTAACATTACATTGACATGACATGACAAACTGTGACAAAATACTAATGTTTTCCTATCCAACAACAGGTTGTACCGTAAGAAGCGTGTGTATGTAATTTTTCTCCGATCAGAAGTTAACAGCCCGGAGAACTGAACAGCGATAGTACAGCCAAGACTTCATTCAATCAGATAAGTCCCTTAAATAATTTATAAAATGTATCTCTAAACGATACTCATATTTTTTCACATGTAAATTTTATGTTTTGATATATTTTGTATGTACATGCAAATTTTGTGTCTGAATAAGAAATATTTAATTCAATACTAGAAGTAAAAGTAAGGGACATAAGAAAGTTTTTCTAACTTGAAATTTTTTTCTAAGGGAATAATTTCCAAACATTTAACATCAGTAAAACTTAACGATGTCGACACTAGAAAAGTGCATGGAGTTAGGAATTAAATTAGGATATACAGAAGATAAACTGGCGGAATGGAGTCAGAAAACACACGAAGAAAATGTAGCGAGGGAAGAATGTGTAGCTGAAAGGGAACAAAAGAAACTAGAAATAGACGCTGCCAAAGCGAGGGAAGAACGTGCAGCTGAAATAGAACAAAGGAAACTAGAAATAGACGCTGCCAAAGCGAGGGAAGAACGTGCAGCTGAAAAAGAACAAAAGAAACTAGAAATAGACGCTGCCAAGGCGAGGGAAGAACGTGCAGCTGAAACAGAACAAAAGAAGCTAGAGATAGAAGCGGCCAATAGAAAAGCAGAAATCGAAGCCGAAACGGCAAATAAAAAGACAGAAATCGAAGCAGCCAACAGAAAAGCAGAATTAGCCGCAGAGACTAAGAAATTATAAATTGAAACCAAAAAATTAGAAATTGAGGCAGCACTTAAACAAAAAGAAATCGATCCACAAACACAGTTAAAAGTGAAACAACTAGAGGTTGATTCAAACATGGAAATGTAAGTAAACAAATTTACAAGCAAAGAATAATTAACAGAAGTACAATAAGTACAAAGGGTTAATTAAGCCATTCTGTTCAGTCGATTCAGTAAGTGCATGGTCCGAGAACTTCGAGTGCATCATGGCCTATCACATAATCCCAAAACCAGACTGGCCCATGATCTACATGAGAAATTTACCGTTAGAACCATTAAAAGTTATTGAAACGATTCCACAGCATATGAGAACTGATTATGATTATCTTAAAGGTAGGATTATGCAGCATTTTTCGTTAAATACAGCAGGATACCAACTACAATTCTCAAAACTATGTCCAAAACCAAACCAAACGTTCATAGACTATGTCTCATCAGTTCAGGATATTTTCACGAAGTGGATCTCAGCAGCAAAAGTCAACAATAACTTTGACAAATTAAAAGATCTCATGGTAATTAACAAAATCATTTCCTCAATACCATCCTCATTTACGAAATTTTTACAACAGAGCGTCTGCCAGACAATCGAAGAGATCGAGAAAAAAGGGGCTGCATTTTATACAGCAAACCGTGATATTTGTCTTCTTAATGCGAGTCAAAATGAGGTAGCGGCTGCCACTAACACAAATAAAGTTAGACCATCTGAAAATAAATTTAGATCATCTGAAAATAAGTATAGACTCAAACAGAAATGTATGCCTTGCCAATACTGTAAATTATCACACGAACAATATGCGATGTGTGACCAATCGCCGACTTACAGTCACCACCTCAAGATGATGGCGGAAAAGCAAAAAAAAAAAAAAAAAAAAAAAGAAATAGCTTCAGACGAGCTGTTAAATGTTATTTTTGCAAAAGTTACGGCCACTATTCAGCGATTTGTAGAGGACGTAAAATGTTGAAAGAAGCCAATGCAGTATTAGTAGACTCCTCTAGTGAGGACGAAATTGATAATGTAAATCAATGTGAAAGTGCAAATGAGAGTGAAAATGAAATGGCTAACGCGTTAGAACTCATTGACATCTTCGACTATGACGGGTATAATACATGCAAAAAGTTCCAACTAGATACAACCCTTGAATGTGGCCATACCATCCCAATATCAACTGAGATGGCCAATGCCGCCTTGTCATCAAAAGGCAAACTTCAATGTGTGAATGGGTTTGTAAATAACCAACCTAAAAATAAATGGGATCTAAAATATGGGATCTATTTGTTAGTGTTGTCTGTCGGCGTGTCTGTTGTCGTTTTGTAAATGTCATGTAGTCTTCACTGGCTTGGGGCATCAACTGAAACGTTCTTGTGAAAATATTTTGTATAACATTGTCATCACAATTCAATAAGTTTCAACAATTTCTGCACTCTCGTGGTCTTACTTCCACTCGTACGTACTATACATTCAGCACGATTAGATATTTTACATGTACACTTAAATCTCCAACATACGTTCTGCTCTTACACATTCATATTTACACATTCCTGTAGGCTGTGAATTCATTCGAACGCTGACACCACGTTTAACTGCCGATCCGGTCTTACATACTCACGCAGGCAATGAAATCATTCAGTCAATAAATTGACCACTATCTGACACTACGTTCAAATATTCTTGTAGGTTATGGGTTCATTCGAACTTCTGACACCACGTTTAGCTGCCTGTCAACATCTTATATTGCATACAGGCACTCTCGCTACTTCATCCACACCTCAAAAACACGTTAGTTGCGTGGATGGAATTTATACAGTTTTATTCAGGCGAACCTGATATATTTATACAATCATGATCTCGCGGTGACTGCCTGTCAAAATATACAGTGGTCGCCTTTCTTCACAATACTCATACACAATCAGATATAAACTCAACTCTCGTTATCTGTAACTTGTGCCCTCGTAAACTACATATTGGCTCTCGGAAAAATCACACATGTCCTGTCTGGAAGACTGTCCTGACCCGTCTGCCTGAGTTTACTCGGCTCGCTGGCCTGGTCGTTCTAAATCCCGTGCTGTTCTATTCGTCACGTAGTACAGTAGTCTTGTTCGTGCTAACCTTGGGTTGTACTACTGCTTAGTCTGTTTACGGGTGTTGTCCGTGAACTAGCGTCTCCCGCCCTATCCTCGGGGTTGGTCCTGCTATGTCCTGGATATGACACGTCCGTGTCCCCATCTAAGTCCTGTCTTATAACTGTTCTAAGTTATAGCTTTCGTTCTGTCTCTACTCTATCTACTCCCTTGTAGAAGTCCTTCTCTACGTACTTTCTATGTCCTTATCCCTCCTCTGTCTCTTGTCCTATCTATGTCCTGTCCAACACTTTGACACTAATGCAACAATGACCACCAGGGCCTGGCTATCCTTGTTAGAATCAGTCAGTTAGTTAGTTAGTTAGTTAGTTAGTTAGTTAGTTAGTTAGTTAGTCGACAGATCATCCTCATTGCACATCGAACCATTCAGTCCATAAGTGCTCGGATCCCCTCCTCAGCAAATCCCGCAGCGTGTAGCGGCTAACGACGCCAGTTCTGTGTTGGTTTATCAATCTTCTTTGGCTTCTTGCGTAGTGTTCTTGTTTGGCCACCCCTCTTTTAATTTGCTGTTCTCGCAGTCTGGCCATGGTTGAAGATTCACAGTCATCACTTGGTTCACGCAAAAGTCTTACTTCTCGTAGATCATTCAGAATGTGAGCCTAGTCCATGGCGCGTCCGCCCTCCACAGTAGCCTCACCTGCGAGCTTGTCAGCCCGCTCATTTCCTTGTACTCCCGCATGCCCTGGCACGAAGATGAAACTAATCTTTGCCAGCCGAGACCGCTCCAGAGGCAGCAACCATTCTCTTCGGATCGACCCCTCCTCTATCCTCTTGATCATCTTCATTGAGTCGCTAAGGAAACATGCCCTAGTGAATGTCTGTGTTTCGAGCCATGTTATTGCTTTACTTACTGCCATGACTTCCATAGTCAGGCTACTTGTGGTTTCAGTGAAAGCACCAGAGACCTCCTTCACAATTCTCCCTCCGGCTGGAGCCGTAAAGGCCCATGAGCTTCTCACATGTCGGACGACTGACCCATCTGTGTAGGTGACAGCATCACCTTCTAGCGAATTCTCGAAAATCAACGCTTGTACTTCAGCCTCCAAAGCAGCCGGATTTTCTTGTCTGCATTTTCTATCTAGTTGGATGCAAACTGAAAAGGATGTGCAGAAATCTGTTGGCACTTGCACCCACTCCTCGCCAGGTTCTAAGTCCTCAAGTGAACACACCTGTTGAAGAATGTCTTCGGCTTGAACAATCCACGACAGGAGACAAGTTGCAATGTGAAAATTATAGAGGAATATCACTACTGTCCACAAGCTATAAGATACTATCCGCAGTATTACTAAATAGACTGTTAATATTTCGACTATTTACTGCACTTTTCTCGTGCCGATTTCCGCCATCTTCGTCTTCTTCTTCAGCGTTCCGAGCCATTGAGGTTCTTTGCTGCAGAAACAATCCGTCTCCATTCGTCTCTCTAGTGGACCTTCTCTTGCCAGTCGTTGATTCCAAGTGCTTGTAGGTCTGTATATGTATTAACTCTCCACCGTCTTCTTGGTCTACGGTCATTTATTTCCTGAGTGTAAGCGAGTTTTGTTTCCCTATTATCTTCCATTCTTTCTATATGCCCCAGCCATTGTAGTCTATTAGCCTTCATGATACCAGTGATTAGCGGGGACTTAAACAGATCATAAATGTCTTTGTTACTTCTTCTTTTCCACTCTCCACTTTGTGTATCCCTAATGGGTCCAAAGATGCGTCTTAAAATTTTGTTCTCAAAGGTTTGTAACAAGGCTTCGTCTCCTTTCGCTGTACTCCAGGTTTCAGAGCCATACAGTACAACTGGTAATTTTAGATTCAGATATTCATTCAGTCAATCAGGTGCCATCTCCACAATGAAGGTTAGCAGCAATTGATCTCTACATCTCTGTCTCTCGCCTGTCGTGTACTAACTGACAGACTATTGATATTAGCTTCCACTTATATCGTTGTAATCCTCTTGCTTTTCTGCCTTTAACTCTAACTCTCCACTCTAGTGTGATTCTAAAAATAGTGCTATGTCTGTAATTTAGCCCTACATATTTAACTAGAACGTCAGTTTATGGGGAGAAAACATAATGTGTGGACGTGAAACATACATAAACACAATAATGCAACTACTGCGAATTAAAACACGAAGATAAGAGCATATAACTTCATTAAGCTAGCAACTCAGAAGATTGCAAATGTCATTGTTTCAACGAGTTCAGGCATGTAAAACAAATGACAGTAATCACTGCAATTTACAAATGCACGAAATATTGTTAATTTACAATCAATTAATCATTCATGTGCCATGCCGAAAAGCGTGGGCGGTCATGACTCACCATTTCACTCGATCACCAGCGTCGTGGATCAGCTCAGTGATCCTGTCTCGACCATGCCATGTTGCCAAGCCATCCATGTATTTTCCTCTCGGTCTTCCTCTTGGTCTGTTCCCTTCGATCTTGCCAGTTGTCACTAAGTTCTCCAATCTATTTCTTCTCATAGTATGTCCAACAATTTTTGACTGTCTACGTCTAATTTCTCTAATCAATTTACGAGTTTCATTTGTCTCCTGTAGTACTTGGTCATTGGTTTTTCTGTCTGTCCATGGTATTCTTTGCATTTTCCTCAGAAACCACATTTCTGCAGCCATCAAATGTTTTTCAGTTTTACTGCACATTGTCCAAGTTTCACATCCATACAAAATAACAGGCTTTTTCTCGTTTCAATTTACATCTTTTTATTGGTCAGAATGTTTTTCATCTTGCTAAAGGCTACTTTCACCATGGCGATTCTTGTTCTAATCTCTTCAAGGCATCTCCCATCAGATGTTAGGACTGGTCCGAGATAATTGTACCGATTCACTTGTTGAAGAATATTCCCATTTACTTGTATATTACATTGTGGTACTTCGTTCTTCCTAGTGACGACCACAACCTGTGTCTTCTTACAATTTAATTCCAACCCTAGCTGCTCACTTTGTACAACAACTGAGTCTACTAATTGTTTTAGATCTTGTGCATTGTCTGCAATCAATACTGTATCATCTGTATATCTAATGTTATTGATATTTCATCCTCCAATGCTGATTCCATTTATATCTTCTACATTCCTGAAAATATTTTCACTGTATAGGGAAAAAAGATCTGGAGACATCACACATCCCTGCCTAACACCTCTCTTAATAGGTTGATATTGCCCCACTTCATTATCAATCCTTATGGCAGCTTGTTGTTTCCATTATATATTTTTTATAAGTCTAATGTCTTTCCCATCAATTTGTAGATCTGCAAGCATACCTACCATGTTGACATGTCTAACTCTATCAAAAGCCTTTGTGTAGTCAATAAAGCAAAGGTGTATGTCCTTGTTTACTTCTATAGCACGTTCAATAACTGTTCGCAGCATATACACAGCATTTACTGTACCCTTTCCTTCTACAAACCCACATTGTTCTACCCCTATTTTAGGTTGTATTTTCTTCCTCACTCTTTGCATGATAATTCGTAGCAAAATCTTTGTGATGTGGCTCATTATACTAATTGTTCTATGTTGATCACATTCCAAGGTTCCTGATTTCTTTGGGATTGCAATAAATACAGAGTTACATAATTCAGAAGGTATATCTCCAGTTTCATATAATGTGTTCAACAGTCTGGTGACTTGATCTAGTCCAAATTCTTCTAAACCTTTAATTATTTCTGTTGTGATGTTATCTGCTCCGTGGGCCTTGCCAGCTTTCATATACTTAAGGACATTTTGAACCTCCATCTTCAAACTTGGCGGCCCTTCATTATTAAATCTAATATCATACTGTTCCTCTCTGTTATCATTATAAAGGTTGTTCACATAATCTATCCATACATGTAGAATCTGATCTTTTTCTATTATGATTTTGCCATCTTTAGTTTTTAGACAGCCTGTTGATGTACTTGTTCTTTTATTAGTACGTTCCTGAATTCTTTTGTGCACTAATTTGGTATTTTGAATGGTGTGTTGTTTTTCAATGTCTAAGCATTTTTCTCAAGCCATGCTTATTTTGCATCCTTATATAATATTCTGACTTGTCTGTGAATTTTGTCATATTCGGCAAGATTATTTTTGTTGAGTCTTCTTGTTTCCATTAGGTGTAAAATGTCTTCTGTCATCCATTTATTACGACCCACCTTCTTTAATTTTGGAATAGTTGTTTCTGCAGCCAAACTGACTGAATTCTTCAACATTTCCCATTGATCATCCACATCCTGGGATAATATCTCTAGATCAGACAATATATCAAATCTGTTCTGTACTTCTATGTTGAATTTGTTTTGTATTTCCTTGTCATTACTCAATGTACACAAATCATATTTAGTGTTTCCTGTTATATACTTGACTTTATTCAACGTTATCCTCAGTGTTCCTGTAAGTAGGCTGTGGTCACTATAACAATCAGAACTGGGAACTGTTTTTGCTACTGTTAGTGCGTTTCTAAATCTTCTGCTAATCAGAATGTAGTCAATCTGGTTTCTGATCCTCCTATCAGGACTCCTCCATGTCCATAATCTTCTAGGGTGTTGCTTAAACCAGGTGTTTCCTACAATCATTTTCTGTTCTTTTGCCCACTCTACGAGTCTGTATCCTCTTTCATTTCTCTCACCTAAACCATAGTTTCATACTGTGTATCTATCACCTTGATTTCCTACTTTTGCATTGAAGTCTCCTATTATGATGTTTATTTTTGAATTTTTACATTTCTTTAAGGCAGTCTCTATGTCATTATAAAATTCATCTACACTATCTTCACTGGATTCTCCTGTTGGAGCATATACTTGAATAATATCTATGCTAAAAGGTCTGCCACTTAATTTAACTAGTAGAACTCTGTCCGACACGGCCCAATATCCTTGAAGAGAATTTGATGTTTTCCGGTCCAAAATAATAGCCACTCCCCTTTGTCGGTCTTCACCTCCAGAATAAATAATCTTAAAATCTTCAACTATCTTGATGCCTGCTCCTGTCCATCTCGTTTCGCACATCCCTAGAATATTAATTTTTTCTCTTTCAATTTCTTGTTTTATGTTCTCTAATTTTTCGTCGTCGTTTAACGTCCTAACGTTCCATGTTGCTAATTTTAACGTCTCTGTCCTTGTCTTGCGATGATCAGCCTTTAGACAAATGATAATGTACTAGGCACTTTTAAAGAGGTAGTTTGCCGTTGCTTTCCTCTATGGCAGTAACCGTACTTGTCATTTGACAGCAGCCATTGACTCGAGAGAGCTCCTCTGCCTGCCGTCGTGAAACTTGAGACCATAACCAACCAATATCTGTCGGCTGCCCTCAAAATTTCATCAACCACTTCCAATAAACGAAAACGAAATAACACCACATAATCCACAGGAAAAACACTAAAACAGCGGTATCCCGAAGAATAGATGCGTCACGTCGTCGCCATTGCACCGGAAGAAAATTAATTTACACATGAGCGAAATTAAAAGACAATTAGTGACAGTTTAGGCTAATTTTGCTTAAAGAATTTGATTTATTGAATATATTCATTCCCCGCGCTTCGCATTGACTTATTGTATGTTGGACGTATTTGGGTTCGCTTGTACTAATATAAGTTCAGCATTAGTTCTATATGGGTAAACGTGGTTTGTCAGCTATGAGAGAAGAAACAGCTGAAACATACGCAATATACACAGATGTTTCGTTAAACAAGATAACTTCAGTGTCTAAACAAGACGGACAATACAATGCCACGAGTATGGATAAAAAGAAGTAAAAATAAAGCATATGACCCCTTTTCATGGCACTATACGTGTTCAGTATATGGTGCTATCCCCATACTTGTAACCAGACGGCACTCCATGGGTGCTTTAGTCAATGTAACCAGTCAGCACTCCATGGGTGGTTTAGTCAATGTAACCAGTTGGCACTCTATGGGTGGTATAGTCAATGTAACCAGTCGGCACTCTATGGGTGGTTTAGTCAATGTAACCAGTCAGCACTCCATGGGTGGTTTAGTCAATGTAACCAGTTGGCACTCTATGGGTGGTATAGTCAATGTAACCAGTCGGCACTCTATGGGTGGTTTAGTCAATGTAACCAGTCGGCACTCCATGGGTGGTTTAGTCAATGTCACGATAACCGCCGAAATTTTCTGGTACTCATATCAGGCTGGGTGGTTCTGTAAGCCAGGTCAATGAGAATGTAATCACCGCACCGAAGGAGATTTGAACACATGACCACCGTTTCGACAGGGGAGGGTGTCAGTTCTTCTTCTACCGGCGGCCTCCATATAAAAGAGGTATTGTCAGAAAAGTGGAATATGGCCTGAATTCTATAACGAACGAGCAATCCTATATTGTCATAGATGAGTTTTAAATCAATCTGGCGTTGTTGTGGATGTTACTATAAAGGTGTGAAGCATTAGACCTGAAAATACTAGATGATGCCATTATAAGGTGAGGTGGCCGACTCACTTTCTCATCAGCTTTCGTGACCAGAAAATTAGTTGGCAATAGACACTCTTGTCCGTACTGAGGTTTGAACTGTGGAGCACAGTAATAAGCAAGGGCGATAATCAATACTACAGGTAATAATGTATTATCCCGTCGCAAAATAATATGAATATTCTACATTTTTTACAAGTACTTTGTGACCAAGGGCATCTATGGTAAACATATTAAGAGGTAGGTAGGTAGATAGGTAGGTAGGTAGGTATATATGTAGGTAGGTAGTTAGTGTAGCAAATGGATATGTATATGAGTGTAACAATGTGCCAAAAAAAGAGACTATGACCTACCTCCTCCATATCGCTGGTGTGAAGACACAGGCCGTAAGCTATGATATGATAACCATCTAAGAATATACGAGTATGTATAAATGTTAGACTGTCTTATCTTCAGAAGCAAATAACACCAAACAGTACAAATCAAAAACAAGTTTCTAGAACCGTACAAAAAAAAAAGCACAAGCTCTGATTATCTGAAAATCACATGAAATGCACACGAGAGTACAAGCAGTCAAAGATATATAATATAAAATATCACATACATAAAGCATATTTTTAAAATAATTATCTAGATGACTATGATAAGAAAATATCATAAGAATTACAAGGAATGGGGGGGGGGAGGAGGGGGGGGGGAACAGACCCATAAATATGTGTCACACAAAAAAGTTGTCAGAGGTTTTGAATGACTGTATAGGGGTTTTAAGAAATTACTACAGATATATCAAAAATCTTGTTTTGGAAGGTTTCACAAGCGGTGATAAATGCCACAACAATTGTTCACACAAAACAAAACAAAACAAAACAAAAGAATGCCACAAACAAGTTTTTTTATTACTCTTTTACAATTCTATTTTGTAACACTTGTTTTCACACAATTGTTTCATTTATTACACGTAAGACTATCTAGTAAATTCAGACAAAACTGATATCTAATACTAATGGAAGGTCACAGCAGATATTAAATAATTGGAAGTAAAGGTATTTTGACACACAATATAAATTAAAACCCTATGCTGAACAACAATGTATAAACAACGTTTATAATTAAGCTATAATCAGAATTGCCTTACATCCAGACATTTTAAGAAGTATAATATGTAGCGTTTATTACTATCACTGGCTTTCACTGGGTGATTTTATTGCCCCTAGTCTTCACTGGGTGGAATTCTCGTGCTGGTCTTCACTGACTGGATGTCTTGTCCTGGTCTCCGCAGGGTGGATGTCTTGCCCTGGACAACGATGGTTGAATGTCTTGTCTTGGTCTTCGATGGTTGGATGTTTTGTCCTGGTCTCCGCTGGGTGAATGTCTTGTCCTGGTCTCCGCTGGGTGAATGTCTTGTCCTGGTCTCCGCTGGGTGAATGTCATGTCCTGGTCTCCGCTGGGTGATTGTTTGTCCTGGTCTCCACTGGGTGATTGTTTGCCCTGGTCTCTGCTGGGTGAATGTCTTGTCCTGGTCTCCGCTGGGTGAATGTCTTGTCCTGGTCTCCGCTAGGTGAATGTCATGTCCTGGTCTCCGCTGGGTGAATGTCTTGCCCTGGTCTCCGCTGGGTGAATGTCTTGTCCTAGTCTCCGCTGGGTGAATGTCTTGCCCTGGTCTCCGCTGGGTGATTGTTTGCCCTGGTCTCCGCTGGGTGAATGTCATGTCCTGGTCTCCACTGGGTGAATGTCATGTCCTGGTCTCCACTGGGTGAATGTCTTGTCCTGGTCTCCACTGGGTGAAAGTCATGTCCTGGTCTCCACTGGGTGAATGTCATGTCCTGGTCTCCACTGGGTGAATGTCTTGTCCTGGTCTCCGCTGAGTGAATGTCTTGTCCTGGTCTCCGCTGGGTGATTGTTTGCCCTGGTCACCACTGGGTGAATGTCATGTCCTGGTCTCCACTGGGTGAATGTCATGTCCTGGTCTCCGCTGGGTGAATGTCTTGTCCTGGTCTTCGCTGGATTAATGCCTTGTCCTGGTCTCCGCTGGGTGAATGTCTTGTCCTGGTCTCCATTGGGTGAATGTCTTGTCCTGGTCTCCGCTGAGTGAATGTCTTCTCCTGGTCTCCGCTGGTTGATTGTTTGCCCTGGTTTCCGCTGGGTGATTGTTTGTCCTGGTCTCCACTGGGTGAATGTCATGTCCTGGTCTCCGCTGGGTGAATGTCTTGTCCTGGTCTCCGCTGGATTAATGTCTTGTCCTGGTCTCCGCTGGGTGAATGTCTTGTCCTGGTCTCCGCTGAGTGAATATCTTGTCCTGGTCTCCGCTGGGTGATTGTTTGCCCTGGTCTCCGCTGGGTGATTGTTTGTCCTGGTCTCCGCTGGGTGAATGTCTTGTCCTGGTCTCCGCTGGGTGAATATCTTGTCCTGGTCTCCGCTGGGTGATTGTTTGTCCTGGTCGCCGCTGGGTAATTGTTTGTCCTAGTCTCCGCTGGGTGAATGTCTTGTCCTGGTCTCCGCTGGGTGAATATCTTGTCCTGGTCTCCGCTGGGTGATTGTTTGTCCTGGTCTCCGCTGGGTGATTGCTTGCCCTGGTCTCCGCTGGGTGATTGTCTTGTCCTGGTCTCCGCTGGGTGATTGTTTGTCCTGGTCTCCGCTGGGTGATTGCTTGCCCTGGTCTCCGCTGGGTGATTGTCTTGTCCTGATCTCCGCTGGGTTAATGTCTTGTCCTGGTGTCCGCTGGGTGAATGTCTTTTCCTGGTCTCCGCTGGGTGAATGTCTTGTCCTGGTCTCCGCTGGGTGAATGTCTTGTCCTGGTCTCCGCTGAGTGATTGTTTGCCCTGGTCTCCTCTGGGTGATTGTTTGTCCTGGTCTCCGCTGGGTGAATGTCTTGTCCTGGTCTCCGCTGAGTGATTGTTTGCCCTGGTCTCCTCTGGGTGATTGTTTGCCCTGGTCTCCGCTGGGTGAATGTCTTGTTCTGGTCTCCGCTGGGTGATTGTTTGCCCTGGTCTCCGCTGGGTGAATGTCTTGTCCTGGTCTCCGCTGGGTGAATGTCTTGTCCTGGTCTCCGCTGGGTGAATGTCATGTCCTGGTCTCCGCTGGGTGAATGTCTTGTCCTGGTCTCCGCTGGGTGAATGTCATGTCCTGGTCTCCACTGGGTGAATGTCATGTCCTGGTCTCCGCTGGGTGAATGTCTTGTCCTGGTCTCCGCTGGGTGAATGTCTTGTCCTGGTCTCCGCTGGGTGAATGTCTTGTCCTGGTCTCCACTGGGTGAATGTCATGTCCTGGTCTCCACTGGGTGAATGTCATGTCCTGGTCTCCACTGGGTGAATGTCATGTCCTGGTCTCCGCTGAGTGATTGTTTGCCCTGGTCTAATCTGGGTGATTGTTTGCCCTGGTCTCCTCTGGGTGATTGTTTATCCTGGTCTCCGCTTGGTGAATGTCTTGTCCTGGTCTCCGCTGGGTGAATGTCATGTCCTGGTCTCCACTGGGTGAATGTCATGTCCTGGTCTCCGATGGGTGAATGTCATGTCCTGGTCTCCACTGGGTGAATGTCATGTCCTGGTCTCCGCTGGGTGAATGTCTTGTCCTGGTCTCCGCTGGTTGATTGTTTGCCTTGGTCTCCACTGGGTGAATGTCATGTCCTGGTCTCCGCTGGTTGATTGTTTACCCTGGTCTCCACTGGGTGAATGTCATGTCCTGGTCTCCACTGAGTGAATATCTTGTCCTGGTCTCCGCTGGTTGATTGTTTGCCCTGGTCTCCACTGGGTGAATTTCATGTCCTGGTCTCCGCTGGGTGAATGTCATGTCCTGGTCTCCACTGGGTGAATGTCATGTCCTGGTCTCCACTGGATGAATGTCTTGTCCTGGTCTCCGCTGGGTGAATGTCATGTCCTGGTCTCCGCTGGGTGAATGTCTTGTCCTGGTCTCCGCTGGGTGAATGTCTTTTCCTGGTCTCCGCTGGGTGAATGTCTTGTCCTGGTCTCCGCTGGGTGAATGTCTTATCCTAGTCTCCGCTGGGTGATTGTTTGTCCTGGTCTCCGCTGGGTGATTGTTTGCCCTGGTCTCCACTGGGTGAATGTCTTGTTCTGGTCTCCGCTGGGTGACTGTTTGCCCTGGTCTCCGCTGGGTGAATGTCTTGTCCTGGTCTCCCCTGAGTGATTGTTTGCCCTGGTCTCCTCTGGGTGATTGTTTGCCCTGGTCTCCGCTGGGTGAATGTCTTGTTCTGGTCTCTGCTGGGTGATTGTTTGCCCTGGTCTCCGCTGGGTGATTGTTTGTCCTGGTCGCCGCTGGGTAATTGATTGTCCTAGTCTCCGCTGGGTGAATGTCTTGTCCTGGTCTCCGCTGGGTGAATATCTTGTCCTGGTCTCCGCTGGGTGATTGTTTGTTCTGGTCTCCGCTGGGTGATTGCTTGCCCTGGTCTCCGCTGGGTGATTGTCTTGTCCTGGTCTCCGCTGGGTTAATGTCTTGTCCTGGTCTCCACTGGGTGAATGTCATGTCCTGGTCTCCGCTGAGTGATTGTTTGCCCTGGTCTCCTCTGGGTGATTGTTTGCCCTGGTCTCCTCTGGGTGATTGTTTATCCTGGTCTCCGCTGGGTGAATGTCATGTCCTGGTCTCCGCTGGGTGAATGTCATGTCCTGGTCTCCACTGGGTGAATGTCATGTCCTGGTCTCCGCTGGGTGAATGTCTTGTCCTGGTCTCCGCTGGTTGATTGTTTGCCTTGGTCTCCACTGGGTGAATGTCATGTCCTGGTCTCCGCTGATTGATTGTTTACCCTGGTCTCCACTGGGTGAATGTCATGTCCTGGTCTCCACTGAGTGAATGTCTTGTCCTGGTCTCCGCTGGTTGATTGTTTGCCCTGGTCTCCACTGGGTGAATTTAATGTCCTGGTCTCCGCTGGGTGAATGTCATGTCCTGGTCTCCACTGGGTGAATGTCATGTCCTGGTCTCCACTGGGTGAATGTCTTGTCCTGGTCTCCGCTGGGTGAATGTCATGTCCTGGTCTCCGCTGGGTGAATGTCTTGTCCTGGTCTCCGCTGGGTGAATGTCTTGTTCTTGTCTCCGCTGGGTGAATGTCTTGTCCTGGTCTCCGCTGGGTGAATGTCTTATCCTAGTCTCCGCTGGGTGATTGTTTGTCCTGGTCTCCGCTGGGTGATTGTTTGCCCTGGTCTCCACTGGGTGAATGTTTTGTTCTGGTCTCCGCTGGGTGATTGTTTGCCCTGGTCTCCGCTGGGTGAATGTCTTGTCCTGGTCTCCACTGAGTGATTGTTTGCTCTGGTCTCCTCTGGGTGATTGTTTGCCCTGGTCTCCGCTGGGTGAATGTCTTGTTCTGGTCTCCGCTGGGTGATTGTTTGCCCTGGTCTCCGCTGGGTGAATTTCTTGTCCTGGTCTCCGCTGGGTGAATGTCTTGTCCTGATCTCCGCTGGGTGAATGTCATGTCCTGGTCTCCGCTGGGTAAATGTCTTGTCCTGGTCTCCGCTGGGTGAATGTCATGTCCTGGTCTCCGCTGGGTGAATGTCTTGTCCTCGTCTCCGCTGGGTGAATGTCTTGTCCTGGTCTCCGCTGGGTGAATGTCTTGTCCTGGTCTCCACTGGGTGAATGTCATGTCCTGGTCTCCACTGGGTGAATGTCATGTCCTGGTCTCCACTGGGTGAATGTCATGTCCTGGTCTCCGCTGAGTGATTGTTTGCCCTGGTCTCCTCTGGGTGATTGTTTGCCCTGGTCTCCTCTGGGTGATTGTTTGTCCTGGTCTCCGCTGGGTGAATGTCTTGTCCTGGTCTCCGCTGGGTGAATGTCATGTCCTGGTCTCCACTGGGTGAATGTCATGTCCTGGTCTCCGCTGGGTGAATGTCTTGTCCTGGTCTCCGCTGGTTGATTGTTTGCCCTGGTCTCCACTGGGTGAATGTCATGTCCTGGTCTCCGCTGGTTGATTGTTTGCCCTGGTCTCCACTGGGTGAATGTCATGTCCTGGTCTCCACTGAGTGAATGTCTTGTCCTGGTCTCCGCTGGTTGATTGTTTGCCCTGGTCTCCACTGGGTGAATGTCATGTCCTGGTCTCCGCTGGGTGAATGTCATGTCCTGGTCTCCACTGGGTGAATGTCATGTCCTGGTCTCCACTGGGTGAATGTCATGTCCTGGTCTCCGCTGGGTGAATGTCTTGTCCTGGTCTCCGCTGGGTGAATGTCATGTCCTGGTCTCCGCTGGGTGAATGTCTTGTCCTGGTCTCCGCTGAGTGAATGTCTTGTCTTGGTTTCCGCTGTTTGAATGTCTTGTCCTGGTCTCCGCTGGGTGAATGTCTTATCCTAGTCTCCGCTGGGTGATTGTTTGTCCTGGTCTCCGCTGGGTGAATGTCTTGTCCTGGTCTCCACTGGGTGAATGTCATGTCCTGGTCTCCGCTGGGTGATTGTTTGCCCTGGTTTCCGCTGGGTGAATGTCTTGTCCTGGTCTCCGCTGGTTGATTGTTTGCCCTGGTTTCCGCTGGGTGAATGTCTTGTCCTGGTCTCCGCTGGGTGATTGTTTGCCCTGCTTTCCGCTGGGTGAATGTCTTGTCCTGGTCTCCGCTGGTTGATTGTTTGCCCTGGTTTCCGCTGGGTGAATGTCTTGTCCTGGTCTCCGCTGGTTGATTGTTTGCCCTGGTTTCCGCTGGGTGAATGTCTTGTCCTGGTCTCCACTGGGTGAATGTCATGTCCTGGTCTCCGCTGGGTGATTGTTTGCCCTGGTTTCCGCTGGGTGAATGTCTTGTCCTGGTCTCCGCTGGTTGATTGTTTGCCCTGGTCTCCACTGGGTGGATGTCTTGTCCTGGTCTCCACTGGGTAGATGCCTTGCCCTGGTTTCCGCTGGGTGAATGTCTTGTCCTGGTCTCCGCTGGTTGATTGTTTGCCCTGGTCTCCGCTGGGTGATTGTTTGCCCTGGTCTCCTCTGGGTGATTGTTTGCCCTGGTCTCCTCTGTGTGAATGTCTTGTCCTGGTCTCCGCTGGGTGATTGTTTGCCCTGGTCTCCGCTTGCTGATTGTTTGTCCTGGTCTCCGCTGGGTGATTGTTTGCCCTGGTCGCCGCTGGGTGATTGTTTGTCCTGGTCTCCGCTGGGTGAATGTCTTGTCCTGGTCTCCGCTGGGTGAATGTCTTGCCCTGGTCTCCGCTGGGTTAATGTCTTGTCCTGGTCTCCACTGGGTAGATGCCTTGCCCTGGTTTTCATGTTATCACAAAGCAGTGTACATATTAGAGTATTATTATTTTTTTACCATTGCTTCTTGAATACAATGTGTATGAAAGGGATAGAGTGGCACAGTGAGTATTGAAGAATCTCGTAGTGCAATGTGTATGGGAGGGTTAGTAAGATACAATGTATTTTGAAAGTATGAATAAAATTAGTGGAATTGACGTAAAGCTGTTTAAATGTAAACAATATACTATAACATGAACTAATAAAGCTGCATTACTTTGAGTTATTTTATAATGTATATTGAAAGACATTGTATTACAATGTGTATTGATGTCATAGTGTGGTACAATGTGTATTGAAAGGATAATGTGGTATAATGTGTATTGAAGTGATAGTGTGGTACAATGTGTACGAGAGCAAAGTGCAAGACCCTTCTTCACGACTTGCAGCATACTAGGTAAATGATGCTTGCCCCATAATTGTATAGAGACATGAGCACTCGCTGGTCAGTATCATGCCGGCCACCTTTACTTTTCAAGATAATTCCTGGTATCCATTTTAGGCTGGATCGACCTGGAAACCCAGCTCCGTTTTAAAACCTGCCTCGTTGAATACATGACTATCAGACAGGCAGGTAAACATGCTAGCCAGTGCATTACCACGGTGTCTGGTAGAATGTATATTTAAGGGAAAATGTAGTACAATGAACATTGAAAATATCATGTGGTTCAAGTTGTATTGGAAAGATATTTGAATTAGGTTAAACTTAGTGTAGCTAAGACTCCTGTTTTGGTGGCCATAGTCGGTGTTTTGCAAGAATGTGATGTCTTTTAGAGACTATTTCTGTTTTAATCACTGTGTTGTGTAGTTTGAATAGAGATAGATATATTCCCAAATAGTGGTTGCCAACTACTAAAAGAAACCCATAAGTGGTTCGACAGGCTCCTTGGTGAACTGGATCTGACAAATCTGGCAGGATTTCACTAAGGGATCAAGTAAGGTTTTCAGGTAGAAGGTCAAGAGAGCACAAGAAAGGCACTGTCGTCAGAGAGGAGGAGGATGCTCACTCTTGTAGAACTGAAGACTAGTATTATTCCTGCCACATAGCTCTACTACTACTAAGTGACGGAGCCCCTAGAAAGTGTCTGAGCACTATCACACTAATACGTAGCACAGTTACTCACACACATACATATGATACAAGAAGGAATTTAACACTTGTTGAATATGTTCAAAGATTTATAATGGATGATTGGGATGATATCAAAGACGGTTAGGTCACAAAAACTACACAATTGATAATAGCCCAATGAATGAATGTCCGTCATCTACAATGATCCGCTGCAGGATATAGTCTCTGGTGTAGTAGGATGGGTTGTAAGGCTGATAGATTTTGGCTGTTCGCTTGGCAAATATTTGGCAATGGGTGGTTTGGTGTTAGTTTGTTTGTACTCAGCAGTTAAGTGTGCAGTTCTTGATGGTGTTGGAATAGTGGGCTCTGGGTAGTCAGTGGCTGATAAAAGGTCTTCACTCTTTGCTGCTGTAGAAAGGTGAGATCCTTCAGCATTCACTGGTGATCTTCCAGGTAGATAAACACGTATGCAAACCGTGTAGGCAAAATACTACCACCTGTTTAAATAAATGAACAACAAACATATACCCGCCCTCATCAGAAAGGTGGATACAGTATTATATTACATGGCGAGGATTTGTCAGATCTGGTCGGTTAAGGGTGCAGTAGTCGCACAATAAGTCCATACATCATCTGCACTTTAACCTTTTTCTATTCTTTCCTAAGGTCAGATCTTTACATTATCTGTTCCGGTCCAATGAGTTAATGGGATGAATATTCACACACAGAGATACTGATAGATGTAATTAACATCTCATGTTTAACTAAGCTTGCCCCATCATTAACAACACGTGTGTCAACTATCCATAATATGCAGATGCCCAATCACCCAGACCTCTGTGCGGTATCCAGAAAATGATGGTATTCCTACAAAGTTCTGGTAATACTCATGTACAGTGTAGATGGTTGCACATAACTAGTAAAATATTATTATCTCATTATGACCGTGCAATAGACAAAGGAGATAATAAAGTAACTAAAAATACATCTTAGTAGAAGATTATTTTTAAGTACGTGTAATAGGCCTTTCTCCCCGGCTTAGAGGTTAGCCACTTTCTCCGTAATCCCGTATGTCCACGTGAGGTACGTAACTTGTGCGAGAATTGGTAGCGGTTCTCATCGCGTTGGTAACTTAGGGGTATGTGAGCCAGCCGCTCTTAAAGCAATGGCAAACTACTGAGCGTAATCTTGCCAAGAAATCAACAATCAGCTGACAGATGCTGATGTTGACAGCGATGTCTTATAAAGGATATGTGAAACAAGGAAAAAAAACGTGTAATAGACAAAGTAGATAAAAAAAAAACTATCGAATAATACACGAGACAGAAAATAGAACTCTCAGCAACACGATATAGTACATAGATATCTGCACAGCAAATACATCTGCTAGGACGAAGTCACCAATTAGACAACATCACATAAAATATAGAAAAGTAATGAATGGTTCAAAACCTTTAAGACAGTTATAACAAGCACTGTTGGTGGAACTTTATAAGCCGTCACCTACCCTTTTTTAGAACTGCACTATAATTTATCCGAAGAATAAATTATACAATGCACTGATTTGCACTCAGAGTATGCCACTGACTCAGAGTCGAATTTTCATCCAGTATTTAAGCGAGGTAATCGAGGGAGAATCAATTAGTTATCATCTCCTGGCTTGTCACAGGTAAACAGTGATTATCACTCATAATAACATTTCATGGCGTTTCCTGCTATAAACTTTTGTAGCCTGTCCCGCTACTCTCTTATCCCAAATGTTTTCCGCGTGACTCTTCATTAATTAATTACAGGGCGGTGTTTATTCTGCTCGCGGTTAATTCCCGATACACGGGGGCGAGGGAGGGGGGGGGGAAGAAAAAACTTCGGGTAATTGGACCAGTCAATGGGCGTGATGTTGACCATAAATTGTGTCTTTGTTTTGTTTACACTTCCTATCTGCGCCGACATTTTCTCCCCGTAATCTTACAACGCCTTAATTAACCTCTAACACCCCAGTGCGTGGTTATAGTCATTATCGTGTAATGGAATGCAGCGAGGGTTTCTGTGTTATTCAAATGGATGATGAGAAGGAACTTGCTATCGGACCGTCATAAACGTTTGCAGTTTGGTGTCTGTTTCTATGTCACAATCATCAACATCACCATTTGAAATGACTCGCCAAATGGCATGGACAATCATAACTCACCACAACCTCTAATTTCTAGCATCGTATTGATTGATTGATTGATTGATCGATCTAGCATCGTATTTCAACTCATGAGCTGACATCAGTACATGCCATGGTACTAGACTTACCAGTATCTTCTCTGTCGCTGCCTTTCTCTGACTCATTTTTCATTAAGATTACACTTGTCATGGTATGCTGCATTTTATCAGTCTCCTCTTGATGTGGTCAAAAGCAGGGTCAATCAGCACGAAGATAGACACAGGAATTTGCAGACACTTCTGACATCAGAGTGCGTAGGGAAGAAAACATGGCAAGAAATCGAGAGTCGTGTTGACGCGCTGTGACGAGAGTGAGGTTCTGTAAAGGTCATTCTGCATGATAATGATGGATATCTTATGAACTATTCCCCACTAGAATTCACTACCGTTTACTTGCGTTTGCACGGACTCCTGTTTCCACGCGGGGATCTTCAAAATTTAGATATTGGTTTTCTGGTCTCAATGCCGCATGTTATTTTATCACTTGAAACACATTTTAATAGCAATTGACAACTTTAAATCTGTAACAGAACCGATTCTACTTCACACTAAATAGTTTGAAAGCTTTTTACTTGTTTGTAGTGATGTTGAATGGAGAAAGAAAACGGGACAATTTAAGTAGGGGAATTGAAATTATAAAATCACTTCAAGTATTTGGCGAATTGCAATTCCATTTGGCTGTCGCTTATCGCTCAATTAAATATAATGTGGCGTGAACATTGGATGACTATTTGGAAATTGCAAAAGTGGTAGGACATTTTAAAACAGACACGGCCATTTGTTTTACAGAATCTTCCTCAAGACTTGGAACATTCTGTGGTAAGACCTATTCGCTGACTGTAAACTGCTTTCATTACAGTGTTTGCAGCTATTCACGATTAACTATTCGTTAATTATAATCTATATCTATGGCTGTGGATAACAGCTCCAACATCAATATTTTCGACATCTCTTCACTTGTAGATGTGTACTTTTCAATTGTTGGAGCAGTTGTTTTGGGTATTTCCTTCTTGCTCAATGCTGTTATTTTTGTTAGTGTTTGCTGTAACAGTCGTCTGCATACGTTACCTAAACTGTTTATGGCCTCGCTGGCCTTGAGTGACTTAATATTTGCTACGGCCTGCGAAATATTATCAGCAACTTTCCTAAATGCAGGATACACAAAACTGCGAAAATCTTTACAATGTATGTGTTTATATGTAATATCTTTCAGCTTGATTTCCAGCCGATGTTGTCATTTTATTATTTCCATGGAACGCTGGTTGTACATAGCCCGACCATTTTTACACCAAAGAGTGATAACTACTAAATCAATCATCTGCTGTCTGATATTCTTATGGATCATATCGATATTGTCAAGTGTAAATATACTCACAGACTGCAAACACAGCGACTATGAATATATGATTGGTAACGCTACTGTAGACGCCAGCGTCCACTGTGTTTTCGCAGGTCTAATGCTGCTCATATACACCCACATCGGATTTATCATTCGACAACAAAGTGTGGCTATACTTAAGTCCACAGTGTGTGCCAATAACAATAGCCTCGCTATCACAAACAGAAGGAGGAACTGGAACATTGTTCGTATGTTCGTTACAATATTCGGGACATACTTTTTATGTGTAACGCCTATTGTTATTGCTAACATCTACTACTATACAACTACAAGACAACCAGAAGTTCATGGAGGAAATATTGTCCCCTCTGTTTTGAAAGTTATATCACTGCTTCACACATGGGCTAATTTCTTTATATATGTGCTACAGGACAAAGAATTCAGGTCAGTACTGAAAAACTGCTTTACGAAACACCGAAATTGCTTCTTGAGTAAGAAAACTCATCCGATACCCAACATGCGTGTGCAGTTTCAATAGAAAATACACATAAACTACTGCCACATTTGACTAGTAGAGACAAACAATATACATGATATTCTGCATTTGTGACATAAGTAATTTGGTATATATGTGACAGGCAGGCAGGCAGGCAGAGAGACAGACAGACAGACAGACAGACAGACAGACAGACAGACAGACAGACAGACAGACAGACAGACAGACAGGCAGGCAGGCAGGCAGACAGACAGACAGAGATATGATCAAAGTATTTCTGTTTTGGAGACATGAAGATGTTCATGAGCCATGTCTCATCGATGTTGAGCATTTCAGTAACTAAAACTCAATAACAATGACACGTTAGTAGTGATGAGGGAGAGGGAGAGACCAAGAAATAGGAGCCCTCACGAAGGCGAAGCAACTCCTTCAAGATGGCGGAGCCCCCTCGTGAAGCTGGAGCCATCAAGAAATAGGAGCCCCTCACGACGGGTTGGAAATGTTGGAAATTTAGGCGGGGATGTCGGGTAAATAAAAATTGTCGTGGGAAATTGAGTCGGGAAATGTTGGTTGGCGGGTGTGGGGAAGAAGTCTGTAAAACTAATTAAGGTAAGGAAGAGTGGGGTAAAATGTTCGTGTCTGAATCGTCGGTGCCTTTCAACTGTTTTAGTGGAATGTTCATAAATGTGTGATGGTGTAGTGAGTGTGGGGTGTTAGTAGTGTGTTTAGTGAAATTAGTTGATAAGGGTGGTATGTTCATAGTAGCTTATTCACTACCATCATTACAAATGAAACCTTATAAAGTAGTTGTAGTGGATATGGTGTAGTGTTGGTAAGGGGTGAATACTAATAGGAGCCCCTCACGAGGGCGGACCGGCGAATAGGAGCAGGTTGGAAATATAGGCGGGGGTGGGTATTTTTTTGTTGGAAGTGGTTAAAAAGTAGCGGGGAAAGTTTTGATGTGTGGGAAAATGTGTTTGACGGCCCATAACAGAATCGGTGTATGATGGAAAGACTCATTACGAAAAACGCTGTTGTGTTAGCACATTGGGGGTGTCTGAGGGGTGGAATAAAGTCATTAAGTAACGGGTTGTAACAACGTGGGTGAGATTATTTTGAACACATTGGCGGTGTACGAATAGAAGGACTAGGTGGCGATAGTAGTAATAGTGGGTATGGCTTAGTGAAAGTAGTTGATAAGGGTGGTATATAGATGGTCATAGTAGCTTATTCACCACCATCACACGTGTTACAAACGAAACCTTATAAAGTAAAGTAGTTGTAATGGATAAGGTGTAGTGTCATTCGGTGGTAAGGGGTGGGTACTAGGTATTAGTGGTCAACAGATGGTCAAGTAGGAGTGGTCGATGGCAATATGGGGGTGGTCATAAATGTAATGGGTATTGATAAGAGGTGGGGTGTTATGTAGAGGGTCACACTTACACACTGGTCAACCAGTGGTCAAGTAGTCAAGTGAGGAAATTTTAGGGAAAAGTAGTTGTAATGATATGGTGATGATTAAAGAGTGGTAAATTAGTGGTCAAGCAGTGTTCAAGCAGTGGTCAATTGGTCAAGTGAGCAAATTTTAGGGAAAAGTAGTTGTAATGATATGGTGATGATTAAAGGGTGGTAAATTAGTGGTCAAGCAGTGGTCAAGTGGTGGTCAAGTGAGGAAATTTTAGGGAAAAGTTGTTGTAATGATATGGTGATGCTTAAAGGGTGGTAAATTAGTGGTCAAGCAGTGGTCAAGTAGTCAACTGAGGAAATTTTAGCAGAAAGTAGTTGTAGCAACATGGTGACGATTAAAGGGTGATACATTAGTGGTCAAGTAGTGGTCAAGTGGTCAAGTGACCACTTAAATTGTAGAGGACGATGTGCCTAAGATTATGGTAGTGGTTAAAGTGATCGATGACGTGGTCAAGCAGTGGCCAAGCAGTGGTCAAGTGGTCGAGTGACCACTTAAATTGTAGGGGGAATTACGTATAGTGCAATGGTGGTGAGTAAAGTGAGGAGGAATCAGTAGTAGTGATAATAGTACTACCAATATTAGTTGTAGCGACAATAATATTAGCTGGTGCGTTGTTAGAGATACAAGTCTCTTTTATATGGATGTATAAAAATCATACAAAGAGGGTCACACAACCACAAAGACAGACAAGTACACACATGTACACACGCACACACAACCACAAAGGCAGACAAGTACAAGTACAGACAAGTATACAAGTACACACAGACACACACACACGTAAACACATACAGACACAGAAGTACAGACACTCCATACCATTACTACTGTCATCACAACTATACACAAACACGTACAGACACAGAAGTACAGACAAACCATACCATACATACCATCATCGCAACTATACACAAACACGTACAGACACACAAGTACAGACAAACCATACAATACATACTGTCATCACAACTATACACAAGTACACACGTACAGACACACTCACCCATACACACTTGATACACACAAATACAAAGACAACCAAGCACACACACGTACACACATACAGACACAGAAGTACAGAGAATTATACCATTACTACTGTCACAACAACATCTATACACAAGTACACACGTACATGGTATTCATCTCCAGGAGCCTCATTGTCTATAACAAATACATAAACAAAAAAAGATACATACGTACACCCAAAGACAGACACGTACATACAAAGAAGCAAACACACAGATAGACATACGTACAGACAATTAAGCAAACACAAATACGTACAGACAATGAAGCAAACACAAATACGTACAGACAATGAAGCAAACACACAGACAGACACACCTACGTACAGATACATCTGCACGTACACACAGACATCAACTACACAAATACACACCCAAAGACAGACACACATCCATAAACAACTACACACGTACAGATACAAAACAAAAGTACACACATACATCAACTACACCCATACACAGACAAGTACAGACCTACAAGCGTACAAACACAAAGACAACCATACACACCCATCTCCTACCATTACTACTGTCAACATCAGCTATTCACAAGTACACACGTACAGACACACTTACCCATACACAAGTACATACACACAGACAAACACAAAGACAACCATACAAACCAATCTCCTACCATTACTACTGTCAACATCAGCTATACACAAGTACAGACACACTCACCCATAAACAAATACACAAAGAGGGTCACACACACACATACAAACACAAAGACAACCATACACAGACAACCCATAGCATTACTACTGTCACATCAACAGCTATACACATGTGCAGAGACACACTCAAAGACAGACACACATTCATAAAAACAACCACTCACGTACAGACACAACGACACACCCACAAAACACAAGTACACACAGACATCAACTACACCCATACACACTTGATACACTTGTACATACAGACATCACGAGTGCAGACACACTTACACAAAAAGAAGCAAAAAAACACACCCATCTCCTATCATTACTACTGTTACCACAACAAGCACACACAGACAGACATACACACAAAAATACAGTTGATACACTTCTACATACAGACATCACGATTGCAGACACACACACTCACCCAAAAGACACACATATACAGTCAAGTACAGACCTACAAGCGTGCAGACACAAAATACAGACACACTCCTACCATTAGTACTGTCAACATCAGCTATACACAAGTACAGACACACTCACCCATAAACAAATACACAAGTATAGCCTCTTCCTGACCCCACAAGAATATCACAAACTACACAAACCACATACCATTTTTGGTAACGAATGTGGATGTCGGAGAAGCCCCTACGCCATCAGCGCCATATCCAAAAGTCGTTAAGTGGTTGCGTGAGTCATCGGTCACGTGAAGGCGGGCGAGCAGTTGCGTGAGACAAAGCCTGTCTACAAAACTGCCACGTCAGCTACGCACTGTCGTGTGCAGAACCAGTGTATAAAATAGACGGCGTCTCCTCACTCGCTCTACATCAGTTCACGTGCTGACTTGGCTAGTTACCGAGGTATTTGTGAATCAGGCTGGTGTGAGTCTTATTCGTGTCGTCGGCCTCTGATAAAACAGTGAAACATATATTGTATACACCAGAATTTTTTCACGGTTGTAAAAAAGCGAAAGTGTGGAACACAACTGTGTGACTTATTTATATACCAGTTTATCAATATGACCAGCAAAGCTACTTTCATGTGTTCAGTATGCGACAAAGCCTATTGTGATAACCTTAATCGCCACATTCGGATCATCCACACCCATGAGGATCAACCACACTTATGTCATATCTGTGGACAACTTTTCAACAGAAAAGGCAATCTACAAAGACACATACGAACACAGCATCAACCACGTATGAATACATCAGAACCAAACACTATACCTACCTCTTCAACACCAGAGGCGACAACACCACACGTATATTTACGGCATCCTCGTAGTGTAAGTCAAGTACCAGACTGCCACCACTGTGACTTCAATGATAACCTTACCCGCCACAATGGCACCATTCACAATGATTATCCCTTTCAGTTACGTGACAATCTATACAATTCGAACCTACAACGTTACTTACGAACACATCACCAGACATTACCAGAAAGGACGACACCCTTAGACACCCCGTACTTGGCAACACGTCCACTCATAGTAGCAGACGATATCCAACCAAATGACAGGGACAGCTTGGCAGTCCTTAAGGCGTACTGCAAGGACCTATCGATTCTGCTACCCAAGCAAGTGGTAGTATTAGAAAAAAGTGTCGACCACCGCTACCGGGTGGTTTTGGTATGAGACCTTCATAAAAAAGAAGTATTCAGTTATCTTGTATGATATCTCATGTGTGATGACTTCGACAACAACAACAGTGTTGTTTTTGATAGTCAACCAAGCTAAATCAGACAACTGTATACTCAAGAATGAAGATCACTAAACCAGAAGCAAATTGTGTTGAATAAAAAAGGTCACTAACCATGTATGTCATTGATTTTTTCTTATGATATATTACTATACTGTTTTGCTGAATATGTTGTGAACACACATATTTTGGGTGATAAAATATTGAAATCAAGATTTTTGTTTTGTTGATTTTCTTTAGTGGTTTGTTTTCATGACGTTGTCCTCTTCTTGTCGGAGAGGGGATGAACAGAGACACATACAGACATGTACAGAGACATTTGATACAGGCATGAACAAAGTCGGGGGAAAAGTTATGGCAAATACAGAAATATTCAGTCAAATGTAAACAAATTAGGAGTTAACCAAATACGAAAAAAATTTATGAAAAGTATGAAAATCTGATTGCCAAATGGGAAGAAACTTTCAATCAAATTTATAAATATTTCAACTAAACTTATAAACAGTAGGAAAATTTGTCAACTAAAAGGGAAAAGGTCGGCCAAATACTGAAATATCTCAACCAAACTTATAAATATATCATCCATTCTTATAAAAAAAATAGAAAAATGCGTCAGACAAATCGGAAAAATGTTGGCCAAATACAGAAATAACTCGAACAAACTTATAAAAATAATAGGAAAAATTATTACCCAACACAACTAAAATGTTGACCAAAGTTATAAATATCACATCCAAACTTAGGAAAAGTAGGAAACTTTGTTAACCAAATGTGAAAAAAATTTGACCAAGTACAGACATATTTCAATCAAACTTATAAACTTGTCGTCCAAAGTGATAAAAACTAGGAAAATCTGTCAGCCAAACTAAGAAATAGCTATGAAAAAGTAAGAACTATGTCGACCAAACTAAGACAAATGTGTTACCAAAATTAGGAAAAAAATGTAACTTCTGTAGTTATGTCAGACGTGTCTTGAACTTTTATCTGAACAGACATTTCACAAGACGTAATCATCAACGTCAACACTTTCCCTCTTTTACATTACTGAAACCTTCAACTTACCAGTCCAGGGTATCAACTAAACAAGCACTTATACACACTAATCACTCATCTCTCCACACTCTTGGTTTCTTTCTGACACAAAGTGGTCACATCACCAAGAACGTCAAACCTCCATTATACACGTGCTCTATTGAAACAGACATAACAACATTTATGGTAAGGTCGTCTATGGTTCCACCTAGTATAGTTTCTGTATCATCTAGGTATTCATCATCACGGAACCATTTTCCATTGCTGCCATCTTCAACTTTCCATACCACAATGTCTGCTTCATTATCTTTTCATTGTTCCAGCTTTCAACAATACAACGGTTTTTTCTCGAAGTCTGCCTAAAATAACATTTCTTAGGGTGTCCACTCCTAGCTCACTTTACCATTTCACATCCGCAATAACGACAAGTCTGCAAGCAACCACCACTGTCTGTTATAAATTCGGCCTTTCTTAAAAACACGCCTACCTTAGTGAACTCATGAATACCAGCTACCACATCTTCTAACCGACTTTCAATGTTTCATAACAAATAACACTAACATTCTTTTTGATTACAGAACAATATAATTTCTGGTGACTAGGCAGATTTTCCAACCTAATGGAGGTAAAGCATCTGTCCCCTTAACATACTAGGTGCTATTCTAGACAACGAATAGGGTCATCAACCATCACCCCTACAAAGAACTTGAAAAAAAAAAACAACAACAGAGAGAAGGGTTCCTGGGACGAATTATTTGAATTCGTTGGACTACCACAGTAACTAAAAATGATCGCCTAAGAAGAGCCTAAGGAAAATAAAGCATTATATACATCAAACACAACAAACTCTTTCTTACTAATCCTAACCCTAACTATACATCAGACACAACAAACTCTTTCTGTAAGAGACATAGACACAAACCACTGTTAGAAAGGAAAAAGTTAAATTTTAATTAAAATTTAAAACTAACAAATCGCAATTTTATTGCGCAAAAGGTAAGCTCGATATAGTCCTATACCTAACCTATACCTATACTTATTCTATATCTATATATTAAGTGAAGCGGGCGAAAAATCTTGATTCTGGTTTAGTGATCTTCATTCTTGAGTATACAGTTGTCTGATATAGCTTGGTTGACTATCAAAAACAACACTGTTGTTGTTGTCGAAGTCATCACACATGAGATATCATACAAGATAACTGAATACTTCTTTTTTATGAAGGTCTCATACCAAAACCACCCGGTAGCGGTGGTCGACACTTTTTTCTAATACTACCACTTGCTTGGGTAGCAGAATCGATAGGTCCTTGCAGTACGCCTTAAGGACTGCCAAGCTGTCCCTGTCATTTGGTTGGATATCGTCTGCTACTATGAGTGGACGTGTTGCCAAGTACGGGGTGTCTAAGGATGTCGTCCTTTCTCGTAATGTCTGGTGATGTGTTCGTAAGTAACGTTGTAGGTTCGCATTGTATAGATTGTCACGTAACTGAAAGGGATAATCATTGTGAATGGTCCCATTGTGGCGGGTAAGGTTATCATTGAAGTCACAGTGGTGGCAGTCTGGTACTTGACTTACACTACGAGGAATCCGTAAATATACGTGTGGTGTTGTCGTCTCTGGTGTTGAAGAGGTAGGTGTAGTGTTTGGTTCTGATGTATTCATACGTGGTTGATGCTGTGCTCGTATGTGTCTTTGCAGATTGCCTTTTCTGTTGAAAAGTTGTCCACAGATATGACATAAGTGTGGTTGATCCTCATGGGTGTGGATGATCCGAATGTGGCGATTAAGGTTATCACAATAGGCTTTGTCGCATACTGAACACATGAAAGTAGCTTTGCTGGTCATATTGATAAATTGGTATATAAATAAGTCACACAGTTGTGTTCCACACTTTCGCTTTTTTACAACCGCGAAAAAGTTATGGTGTATACAATATATGTTTCACTGTTTTATCAGAGGCCGACGACACGAATAAGGCTCACACCAGCCTGGTTCACAAATACCTCGGTAGCTAGCCAAGTCAGCACGTGAATTGATGTAGAGCGGGTGAGGAGACGCCGTGTATTTTATACACTGGTTCTGCACACGACAGTGCGTAGCTGACGTGGCAGTTTTGCAGACAGGCTTTTCTCACGCAACCGCCCGCTCACCTTCACGTGACCGATGACTCACGCAACCACTTAACGACTTTTTTATATGGCGCTGATGACGTAGGGGCTTCTCAGACATCCGCGTTCGTTACCAAACAGGGTATGTGGTTTGTGTAGTTTGTGATATTCTTGTGGGGTCAGGAAGAGGCTATACTTGTGTATTTGTTTATGGGTGAGTGTGTCTGTACTTGTGTATAGCTGATGTTGACAGTAATAATGGTAGGAGTGTGTCTGTATTTTGTGTCTGTACGCTTGTAGGTCTGTACTTGTCTGTATATGTGTGTCTTTTGGGTGAATGTGTGTGTCTGCAATCGTGATGTCTGTATTTACAAGTGTATCAACTGTATTTTTGTGTGTATGTCTGTCTGTGTGTACTTGTTGTGGTAACAGTAGTGATGATAGGAGATGGGTGTGTTTTTTGCTTCTTTTTGTGTAATTGTGTCTGCACTCGTGATGTCTGTATGTACAAATGAATGTGTGTAGTTGATGTCTGTGTGTACTTGTGTTTTGTAGGTGTGTCGTTGTGTCTGTACGTGAGTGGTTGTTTTTATGAATGTGTGTCTGTCTTTGGGTGTGTCTCTGCACATGTGTATAGCTGTTGATGTGACAATAGTAATGGTATTGGTTGTCTGTGTATGGTTGTCTTTGTGTTTGTATGTATGTGTGTGTGTGTGTGTGTGTGTGTGTGTGTGTGTGTGTGTGACCCTCTTTGTGTATTTGTTTATGGGTGAGTGTGTCTGTACTTGTGTATAGCTGATGTTGACAGTAGTAATGGTAGGAGATGGGTGTGTATGGTTGTCTTTGTGTTTGTCTGTGTGTGTATTTGTGTATGGGTAAATGTGTCTATACGTGTACTTGTGTATAGCTGATGTTGACAGTAGTAATGGTAGGAGATGGGTGTGTATGGTTGTCTTTGTGTTTGTCTGTGTGTGTACTTGTGTATGGGTAAGTGTGTCTATACGTGTGTACTTGTGTATAGCTGATGTTGACAGTAGTAATGGTAGGAGATTGGTGTGTATGGTTGTCATTGTGTTTGTACGCTTGTAGGTCTGTACTTGTCTGTGTATGGGTGTCGTTGATGTCTGTGTGTACTTGTGTTTTGTGTCTGTACGTGTGTAGTTGTTTATGGATGTGTGTCTGTCTTTGGGTGCGTACTTGTGTTGTTGATGTCTGTGTGTACGTGCAGATGTGTCTATACGTAGGTGTGTCTGTCTGTGTCTTTGCTTCTTTGTATGTACTTGTCTGTCTTTGGGTGTACGTATGTATCTTTTTTGTTTATGTATTTGTTATAGACAATGAGGCTCCTGGAGATGAATACCATGTACGTGTGTACTTGTGTGTAGGTGTTGTTGTGACAGTAGTAATGGTATGGTTGTCTGTACTTCTGTGTCTGTATGTGTGTACGTGTGTGTGCTTGGTTGTCTTTGTATTTGTGTGTATCAAGTGTGTATGGGTGAGTGTGTCTGTACGTGTGTACTTGTGTATAGTTGTGATGACAGTATGTATGGTATGGTTTGTCTGTACTTCTGTGTCTCTGTACGTGTTTGTTTTATAGTTGTGATGACAGCAGTAATGGTATGGATTGTCTGTACTTCTGTCTCTCACGTATGTGTGTGTCTGTGTGTACTTGTATACTTGTCTATATTGTAGTTGTCTGTCTTTGTGGTTGTGTGTGCGTGTGTACATGTGTGTACTTGTCTGTCTTTGTGGTTGTGTGACCGTCTTTGTATGATTTTTACACACCCAAAAAAGATACTTGTATCTCTAACAACGCACCAGCTAATATTATTGTCCTACAACTAATATTGCTGAAATGTTATATCGAATCCGTTTTGCTGTATGGCCATGAAACATGGAACGTAAATGAACAAATCAAGAAGAACGTAGATGCAACGGAAAATAATACATGTATACAACTATTAGAAAGAGACAAATATCATTCTTTTGCCATGTGATAAGAAGAGAGATATTGGAGAACATCATGAGGACTGGAAATACCAAAAGAAAAAGAAGAAGCAAACCAAGAGAAATGATGATGAATGAACCAGAACACCAAAGACCGAGAGCTGTGGAGAGACATGAACACCTACACCAGCTGGCGGGACTCATGATGATTGTCGGATATTCGTTTGGGTCAACCCGAAAGAGATAGAAGATACTCAAGTTCCTCCTTCCCAATGTGATCCTGCCATTTCTAATTAATTTAGCTGTTACTGACTCAGTGGCTTGAGACCATAAAAAAGAGTTTCGGAGAACCAAGGAATACCTCCAGGAAACCAGTGAAAAGTTTTTCTCTGAATACCCAAAATATCCTTTTGGTGGTTCCTTGCCTCTCCTCTCTCAACTAAATAGTTATTAATCTAGCGTTGTTAATTAAAACAAATTTACCACGGCAAGAAAAATCTCAAAAGAGAAAATGACCCTTATTTTTCATAGTTTATTACACATGAATGGTGCTATTGATCATTAATGTCATAAAAATACAACAATCAATTCATTATAAAAAACAAGATCATGTACAAGAACATCTCTAACTATACATATATCATGGCTGTGCCCAATATAATATCCATCGCCACCCGCTATGTATCAGTCTTCGATTATATTTATTGTGCCTCTTCTTCTGGCCTATGTATAATATGGGGAGAAAACAACTGTATACACTCTGATTGGTCAACCGTCAAGTTCTTAGATCTCTGTGGCAATCAGTCAGTGCAAAATATGTGTGGTAATTTCTTGAGTGTTCTTTTGTTCCAGGATAAGATTTTGGTTCAATAGTTTTTCCACCTATATGAACAGAAATACGTTATCTGGGATACCTGTCCTATATTGGTAGAGAAAATCGGAAGGAAGTTGCTTTGGAATAGCATTTGGCCTCACTATATCAGCTGCCTCACTCAGTCAAGCTGCTACATTCACAAAGTCAGGTCTGGATCTAGATGGATCTAGCCACTACCTGAAATTTCAGCATCAATCATAAATCTAATGATATCATCACTGTGAACATCAGAAATGAAACGCTGTACACTTTCAAGAAAACCACAAAGAAAATTACATAAAAGAATTGTGATCCTAGGAAAATAAACAATGGAAGGAAAAGAATCTTGGTGCTCTCAAATAGTTATCGACAACATAACTGGTTGTTCTCCATCCAATCCGTCATTATATGGCACTCACGGCTTAGACTAGCAGATACGCAGTGTCGTCTTCTCCCATGCCTGTCCTCCACGGTCTACAGGTAACACCTTGATTGATTTGGAATTTGATAACTATGTTCTCCCTTCTCTTCTGTACATAATTAGTTTCTCTAGATCTACTTCCCTTACAAGAAAAAGGTCTCATACAAAGGTTGTAAAATAATTCCCCATTGCCATGAGTATTTGGTTATAAACAATGTAAGTATATTATGGTAACATCTCTTGTATAACCTTCAGGTGAATTTCTTTCTAATCAAAAGTTTCAAGGCGAGTATATTTCCTCCTCTTCCTCATGTGCCCTTACCTCATTTATCATCATCATCATCATCATGATCATGATCATCATCATCATCATCATCATCATTCAGGACACAAAACCATATGATCGTAACCTGAGTTATATGTAATACAGAGTGATGTCATTCAGGACACAAAACCATATGACTGTAATATAAGTGATATGGAATACGGAGTGGTTTCATGCTTCAATCAATCAATCATGTGCCATGCCGGAAAGCGTGAGCGGTCATGACTCGCCATTTCACTCGATCACCAGTGTCGTGGATCAGCTCAGTGTTCCTGTCTCGTCCATGCCATGTGGCCAAGCCATCCAGGTATTTTCCTCTCGGTCTTCCTCTTGGTCTGTTCCCTTCGATCTTGCCAGTTGTTACTAAGTTCTCCAATCCATTTCTTCTCATAACATGTCCAAATAATTTTGACTGTCTACGTCTAATTTATCTAATCAGTTTACGATGTTCATTTGTCTCCTGTAGTACTTGGTTATTGGTTTTTCTGTCTGTCCATGGTATTCTTTGCATTTTCCTCAGAAACCACATTTCTGCAGCCATCAGATGCTTTTCAGCTTGACTGCTCATTGTCTAAGTTTCATATCCATACAAAAGAACAGGCTCTATGTATCCCCTCAACACTCTTTTTCTCGTTTCAATTGACATCTTTTTATTGGTCAGAATGTTTTCCATCTTGCTAAAGGCTACTTTCGCCATGGCGATTCTTGTTCTAATCTCTTCAAGGCATCTCCTATCAGATGTTATGACTGTTCCAAGATAATTGTACCGATTCACTTGTTGCAGAATATTTCCATTTACTTGTATATTACATTGTGGCACTTCTTCCTTCCTAGTGACGACCATAACTTGAATCTTTTTACAATTTAATTCTAACCCCAGTTGCTCACTGTGTACAACAACCGTATCTACTAATTGTTGCAGGTCCTGCGCATTGTCTGCAATTAATACTGTATCATCTGCATATCTAATGTTATTGATGTTTTGTCCTCCAATGCTGATTCCATTTATATCCTCTACATTTCTGAAAATATTTTCACTGTATAGGGAAAAAAGATCTAGAGACATCACACATCCTTGCCTAACATCTCTCTTAATTGGCTGATACTGTCCCACTTCATTATCAATCCTTATTGCAGCTTGTTGTTTCCAATATATGTGTTTTATAAGTCTAATGTCTTTCCCATCAATTTGTAGATCTGCAAGCATATCCACCATGCTGACATGTCTAACTCTATCAAAAGCCTTTGTATAGTCAATAAAGCAAAGATGTATATCCTTGTTTACTTCTATAGCACGTTCAATAACTGTTCGCAGCATATACACAGCATTTACTGTACCCTTTCCTTCTACAAACCCGCATTGTTTTTCCCCTATTTCAGGTTGTATCTTCTTCCTCACTCTTTGCATGATAATTCTTAGCAAAATCTTTGTGATGTGACTCATTATACTAATTGTTCTATGTTGGTCACATTCCAAGGTTCTTGATTTCTTTGGGATTGCAATAAATACAGAGTTACATAATTCAGGAGATATATCTCCAGTATCATATAATGTGTTCAGCAGTCTGGTGACTTGCTCTAGTCCAAATTCTTCTAAAGCTTTAATCATTTCTGTTGTGATGTTATCTGCACCGGGGGCCTTGCCAGCTTTCATATGCTTAAGCACATTTCGAACCTCCATCTCTAAAATTGGCGGTCCTTCATTATTAAATCTAATATCATACTGTTCGTCTCTGTTATCATCATAAAGGTGTTTCACATAATCTGTCCATACATGTAGAATCTGGTCTTTTTCTATTATGATTTTGCCATCTTCAGTTTTTAGACACCCTGTTGATGTACTTGTACTTTTGTTAGTAAGTTCCTGAATTCTTTTGTGCACTAATTTGGTATTTTGACTGTTGTGTTGGTTTTCAATTTCTAAGCACTTTTCCTCAAGCCATGCTTCTTTTGCCTCTTTATATAATATTCTGACTTGTCTGTGAATTTCTTCATATTTGACAGAATTATTTTTGTTGAGTCTTCTTGTTTCCATGAGGTGTAAAATTTCTTCAGTCATCCATTTCTTACGACCTACCTTCTTTAATTTTGGAATAGTTGTTTCTGCAGCCACATTGATTGAATTCTTCAACGTTTCCTATTGATCATCCACATCTTGGAATAGGATCTCTAGATCAGACAAAATTTCAAATCTGTTCTGTACTTCTGTGTTGAATTTGTTTTGTATTTCCTTGTCATAACTCAATGTACACAAATCATATTTAGTGTTTCCTGTTACATACTTGACTTTCTTCAACTTTATCCTCAATGTTCCTGTGAGTAATCTGTGTTCACTATAACAATCAGCACTGGGAACTGTTTTTGCTAGTGTTAATGCGTTTCTAAATCTTCTGCTAATGAGAATGTAGTCAATCTGGTTTCTAATCCTGCTATCAGGACTTCTCCATGTCCATAATCTTCTAGGGTGTTGCTTGAACCAGGTGTTTCCTACAATCATTTCCTGTTCTTTTGCCCACTCTACGAGTCTGTATCTTCTTTCATTTCTCTCTCCTAAACCATAGTTTCCTACTGTGTATCTATCCCCTTGATTTCCTACTTTTGCATTAAAGTCCCCTATTATGATGTTTATTTCTGAATTTTTACATTTCTTTAAGGCAGACTCTATGTCATTATAAAATTCTTCTACACTATCTTCACTGGATTCTCCTGCTGGGGCATATACCTGAATAATATTTATGCTAAAGGGTCTGCCACTTAATTTAACTAATAGAACTCTGTCCGACACGGCCCAATATCCTTGAACAGATTTTGCTGTTTTCCGGTCCAAAATAATTGCCACTCCTCTATGACGATCTTCACCTCCAGAATAAATAATCTTGAAATCTTTCTCTATCTTGATGCCTGCTCCTGTCCATCTCGTTTAGCACATAACCTAAAATATTAATTTTTTTCCCTTTCAATTTCTTGTTTTATGTTCTCTAATGTTACGTCGTTGTTTAACGTCCTAACGTTCCAAGTTGCTAATTTTAACGTCTCTGTCCTTGTCTTGCGATGATCAGTCTTTAAGCGAATCATGATATACTAGGCAATTTTAAAGAGGTAGTTTGCCGTTGCTTTCCTCTATGGTAGTGACCTTACTGGTCGGAGATCGCAGCCATTGACTCAAGAAGAGTTCCTCTGCCTGCCGTCGTGAAGCTTGAGGCCATGACCCACAAATATCTGTCGGCTGCCCTCAAAATTTCATCCACCACCTGCCTTCCGTGGCTTCTTTTGAGAACTTCCAATAAAAGGAACACAAAATAACATCACATAATCCACAGGAAAACACTATTCACAGGAAATCCATAGGAAATCACACGAAATCCAAAGGATAACACTAAATAGCGTCCTTCCGAAAAGTAACGCTTCATTTTGTCGCCATTGTACCGGAAGCTGACAAAGCAGTTTAATTGCTTAGTACCAAAAAAAAAAAAAAACATATGATTGTAACATGATTTGTATGGTATACAGAGGAGTGTCGTGCGTCAGACTGCACTAAATTATTATTTAGTGTATGGGTTATCATTAACATGTTCTCTTCAGATAGACAGGACATTATACATCAAAGTGCCTTCCATCATGAGATTGATTGATTGTTCATACTCATTCTCAGCATGTCTCTTCATCTCACTCATTCTCATCATTCATCATACATAATATGCGCATGTGCATGGATGATAAGTAAGCATGCTGATGTGATTTTACAAATGATAAATTGACAGATTTGATATCAATGAAATTACAATGGAATCTCACTCATTCCACCATCATTCATTAAACATAATAATTGTGTGGATGATAATTAGCCATAATGATGAGATTTACAAATGATGATTCCTCATGTTTAACAATAATGAAATTACACATGAATCACCACATGCATGCTCTCATCAAATACATAGAATTAAGTGATACACCCATCCACATTCCTCCTATTTTCCTCCTATTCCCCACATTATCATGAATCATAACCACACTTGCAAGGATGATGGTTAAGCATTATTATATGCCTCACAAATGCCTCCACATGTTTAACAACAATGAAAATACATTTGACTCACCACATGGGTGCTTTCAACACACATAATTATGATACATACAGAAATCTGTTTACGTCTCATGTCCTCATGTACTTTTCTGTTACACATTACACTAATTTCTCTTACCAGTGTTGGCACATGTAAAATAGTTTCTTCTTATTGAACTAAGTACTCTTAGCTTCCTAACTCTTAAGTTAATCACAACTTCTAAATCACTGCTGATTTAGTTTAACTCCGTAAGAAATAAATGGTACAACCTAGGTCTAATGCTTACACATTAAATAAGTTGTTTAACTAGAAGAAACCTTCCTCGTGGTTTAACCTCGTGTACAATATATTCATGAACTACATCTGAATAAAGTACTCAGTCTCTCCTAATTAATTTCTTAAGGGCTAACCACCTGGTTACAACACATCCACTTACTAACTTCTTCTTGGTAAAGGATCACTTACTAACGTAATATAAAATATAGCATTGTGCTTTCCTTCATGTTAATTGATGGCTTCAAACACGTCGACGACCGGCTCCAGGATGTGTCTTGGATTCGGTTTTCCAAATGCGATGTCTGCTTGTAGGCTGATGCTTTCCTCATCTCATGAATAAGAATAAGTTATCTTTTATTAGTTGATTTGGAAGATGCTATCACTCCGTCAGATACATCGGATCTTCTCCTGCCCCGTGCTTGGGTTGGTGTAAAACTGACCGTTTTCCGCCTTGCACGCCATATTTATCGTCGTTTCGTCCTGCTTAGGCTGTGGCGCCACAGCCAATCCAATGTTTTCTTTCATCCTCTCTTCGGCCCAATGTTGCTGTTGGTTGGTGTTGTCGTAAAATGGGGTTGCAGTGGGGGGAAATATTAATAGCGCTTTGGCGGTTGTAAGAATTATATCACAATGATGATGACCATGCATGGTGAAATTTGCCTTCTTCAATGGAAGCCTGGTCTGAATCAGACATAGGTAACCTTGATTCTCTCTTGCTCTCTCTTTACCTCTTTGTTATTTGATATTTTGATGATGTTGATGTTGCTTATATTATTATTTGTTGTCTAGCTGTTTAAGCTGCCCACATTTTTCTCTGCCTTTCTTGCCCAGTATTTCTACCAGGAACCATGCCTTTCATCCTAGTTGTTTCCAAACGACTGTGATGTTCAAATGGACAACGTATTTCAGTTTCTGAGACATGATACTGTTTATAAGCCAGTGTTCTTCGACGTTGAGAACTTTTAGAGTTTCCGTATGTTCCATCCTCTTCGTCCAGGATATTTTAATAACTTATCAGCAGCAAGACAGCTCAAAAGCCTAAAATTTTTTCTTAGATGATTGGAAAATTCTAAAATGACTCACATCCTTATGAGGCTACATAAAAGATGCATGTCCTCAAATATATTAAAGCATGGCAGAAGGCGGCACAAGAAACGTGCAGAAAATAGTCAAAATCCGAACACCTATGAGGAAATCATTTGTGCTTATTAATCGTATGTTTTAATTGACGGAGCGCGACTTCCCCCACCCATATGAAAATGTATCCACGATACCTACATAATCGGACTCCAGGAGACCCGTTTAAATACGAAAGAGGTTTTGAAATATTTAGGCACCCATATCTATTGTAACAATGACCACCTGGGCTTGGCTATCCTTGTTTGATGCAAAATCAAGCCTCAACAGTGGACACAAGTGCGTGCAACAAAAGTGAAATACAGATACATACAGTGAATATATAGGGTGTATTTTTAATGACTGTGCAATGTTTGAAAATATTGCCGGTCCAAGTTTTGTATTCCCCTTCTGTAAAGTTCATGCAACATAATAGGTAAATACAACACTTGGACCGGCAATATTTTCTGCTTAAAAATACATCCTGTACATGAAAGCAAAATATATTCGCTATTCAACATCTAAGCCTGTAAAGACAATGTGATAGTGTGAAGCGGACGATACTACATGACAAATATGTGTGCATTCCACCGCTGATGTCATCATATGCGGTGATTTTTAAGCCAGGAGAAGACTACGGGGCGATACCGTTATCACCAGACAGGCGAGGCAATGGAGGCGACACGGACAGACACAGAGATGTCCACATCACACATTGAGTCGATGGGGTTAACGTTACATACTCAAAACGTCTCGAGGCGTGGAAATTATCTTTTATTTTACCTTACTTATTTGGGACATAGTGTTCATAGCCGATATGGCCCAAAATGAAATCTATATTAAATATACAATAAAGATAACAATAACTGTTTTGTGGTATTTCATTGCAGATGAATATTTCCTAAATGCCTGGGTCTCATAGATAACACATAATGAATCTTAAAACAGTTCATATTCTCCAAAGCACCAGAGAGAACCCAAAGTAATCACACACGATAACCATAAAAAGCTATCTACTGAACAAATAGAAACACTGACCGGATTATTACCTATTCAGATATAGTGTCGCAGTTTGTTTTAGTGTGTCTAAAGGGGACTAAAATGTGTGACCAATCAAACATTCTGGTCAGATCGCGGTGTGAATTGGCGATGACTCACACCGGTAGCCTATACTTACCAGAAAATTTCCTGATACCCATTTTAGGCTGGGTCGACCCAGAAGCCCATGCCAATTAAAAAAATTATTTCAACATCACCACCTTGAGGAAAGATTCGGATAACTATGGGGCTAGCAGTCAAGCATTCTAGCGACTCCAATATCGCGGCTCGCTGGCCTTAGCGAGGGGATGTCCAAGTTCTGAATGTGTATCCAGTTAGCTTAAGAACTAATTCAGTTACCAAGAGAACATCTCCGATGAATGTTTAACCAGTTTTCTGGGGGAAACATGTTAGCGATTGTTGAACCAGTTAGTTGAAGAGAATATACATTACATGTTTACCCAACAGGTTGAAGATAAAAATTCAAAGGAAGATAAGGCAGAGGGTTTATGACTAAAACTAAAGAAATGACAGAAATAAAGCGAACTGAATTTACGCTACATTAGGATAATCTTCACTACAGATAACATCACTGCACTCAGTGTTATAGAAAATTCTTAAACTGAAGAAATATGATCACATGTAAACTGTAGTGTTTCTTGTATGATCTGCAAAGATTGGTACAGGTATATCCTTTTCATTCCGGTGTCTGATTAGGAGAAGAAATTTGTGATCATAGCTCTCTCTCTCTCTCTCTCTCTCTCTCTCTCTCTCTCTCTCTCTCTCTCTCTCTCTCTCTCTCTCTTCTCTCTCTCCTTCTCCCTCTCTCTCCCTGTCAACACACATTATCTTCTCTCTCTCTCTCTCTCTCTCTCTCTCTCTCTCTCTCTCTCTCTCTCTCTCTCTCTCTCTCTCTGTGTGTTTATCTATGTCTGAGTGTGTATGTGAACATATATTGATGAAGTCGTTATTGCCTGTATTATCAATTGCAACAGGCTGATAGCAGGGAATGCACCTCTTGGTGGTAGTTTGCCTATGGACAGGGGAGGTGGTCGTGCGCTTGTGTGACCAGGTGGAGAAGGCGGAGGAACAGATTGAGAACCCATATGTGGAAAGAATGAGATTGCGGGGGATCGGCAGGGGTTCTGGAAGAATCTCAAAACTGAGAGGGAAGACCAGGAGAACGTTTAATCAGATAGCGGTGGGAACGATTAGTAGTATGACTCTTCGCTGCCTGTTGAACGAGGGGACGGAGCACGTATGGGAATGTCCTGAGTGCAGTGATGTCGGCTCTTAACTGAACTGAACTGAACTCAATATCAATTGCGAGCTGCGGTAACCTAGAAACTAGACCCGCGGCTGCCGGCTCAGTAATCATGTGATCGAATTGGGATCGAGGCGAATGTTCACATTATGATTTTGGGCTCCGAGTTGCACCCAGCCTTAAATGAGTACCAGGGAAAGCTTTGGGAAGTAAAGGTGGTAGCTGTGATATTGATCACATCACCACTCGAGTGCTGGTTGGTTTATAAAATATGGGACTAGCACCTTTTGTTGAATGTGCCTCAAGATGTTTGATCTTTGTTTTGATGCTTTTCACAGGTATTCTCAACCAATGCTAATATAAGACATAGGTAGCGAAGTCGATAAAAGACACCTTACATTGTCTTCATGTTTGAGACAACATTTTAATTTCAGCGATGCATTTCTAGGATGATATATTATATGCTTATTTTGCTAATAGAACGAAACGCCCAAATGGAATGGGAATCTTAGAGGATTTTACATAACACACAGTCCGTCTGTTCTCTAGCCTGACCAAAAAGGAGCTGACAATGGTTAGCAACCTAACTTCTAACTTTGACGTTATACATACAATCAGCGCTCAGTGAAGTAAAGAACAACGGACATTCCCTACTCCAGCAAGATGCACACTATCCGAGAGAAAGACATACCAGCCATCCATCCATCACGTGCCATGCAGATAAGCGTGGGCGGTCATGTTTTGCCATCTCACTCACCAGAGTCGTGGATCAGTTCTGTGTTTCTGTCTCGACCATGCGTAACCAAGCCATCCAGGTATTTACTTCTCGGTCTTCCCCTTCGATCTTGCCAATTGTCACCAAGTTCTCAAATTAATTTCTTCTCATAACATGCCCAAAATGTTTTCTAAAATTCCTAAAACATTAATTTTCTCTTTCCATTTCTTGTTTGATATTTTCTAATTTTCCATCTGCACTCATTGTTCTCACATTCCAAGTTCCTACTTTCAAAAATAGTAATCGTTTGCACCTAATAGCCTGCTGACGGTCTGGAGTCTGGACATACCAGCACAAGACAGGTATTTCTATATAATAATTATAATATATCAAATAAATATAAATATGGTTTATTCTTAATCACAATGGAATAGCAGTATTATCCCTGGTAGGCGATGTTACAGCGGACATCACTACATGAATGGGATTCAGCAGACTCGAGAGTGGCTGATTCTGTGACAGAGGACAAAAAAGACAAGAAACATATTTCAAGTTATAATCACATCACCAAAAGTGGATTCAAGCCTGCGGCCTTCAAATAAAGTTGACGAACTGTAATAAGTTAGCCAGTTTTAAATCAAATGTTAATTCATGCAACATTTAACCTTTTCAATTATTTGAAATTATTACTCATTCCTGTAGTGATGAACATCATCATCGCACTGCCGATAGTTCCATGGATGCTCTGAACTCCAAATTAAAAAAGCAAGCCAGCGATTATCTTATTATAGCACCAGTTATGTGTTTTAATTTAATATAATATCTTGTGCCCTTGGCACGGTTTTTTTTTTTTTTTTGGTCTGGCTGGGCTCCGCCTCCTTCCCATCTTCTTCACTCTTGGCAAGGAAGCAGATTCCTAAGTGTCAGTAAAATTCATTCTGCGTCTCCTGTGAAGTTGATGGTGTTCTTTACTGTACTGAGAATTTAATTTGACTTACCACTAGTTAATACTGTTACATGAAGTGTAGTCTTTCATGATGAAAAACTAACAGAGGAATTCAAAGTTAAACAAGCGTGAGACGGGGATGCCTTTTGCCACCTCTAATATTATTACTGACTAACAGGAACTGACAACCAATTGGAAACTTTTCAACACCTTAAACAAGGTGTGCGTATCTTTTGCCCTGCTATCCCACAAACATATAAAGCATAAAAAGCACATACAAAGACATAAACAACAGTAAAGATATTTTGAAAGAAGTTAACTCACAAAGAGAACTGGTTATGCACATCAGAAGAGGATGTTTAGGGCATGTCATGAGAAGGGGAAAGCTGGAGGATGTCGTCACAACAGGAAAGTTGTAGGCACAAGTAAACTTGCCTGCAACGTGGTAATAATGTGTTTGAATTCTCTATCTCGCTCGTCTCGCTCGTCTCTCTCTCTCTCTCTCTCTCTCTCTCTCTCTCTCTGTCACTCTCTCTCTGTCATTCTCTCTCCTTGTCTGTGCGGGTGTGTGTGTGTGTGTGTGTGTGTGTGTGTGTGTGTATGTATGAATCTCACAGAATTTACAATCTTCATAACACCAGTGAGACCCCCAAAGTAACCACAAAAGATAACAATAAAAGTAACCACAGAGGATACTCATTTTAAAAACCCACAGAAGACAACCATACAAGTAACCACACAAGACAACGCGTATGTGTTGTACTGCATTCTTGCTGCCACCTTGCCCTTCACGATCGACAGGCTTCTGGATTTCTTGGGCTTGAACCCCATCTTGCATCAGTCGATCAGCTGATCCAGACTTCTGAGCATGCTGTAGGCATAATTCTCATCTGGTATCAGTATTGTTGTGTCTTAAATTTCCTTGAATGGCGATATTCTACATTCCTCGCTAAGTGCCGTTCCTTGCGCATAGCCAGATGCCACATCCAGAACGACCTGAATGGCCATGACAATAAATATTGGCGAAATCGTACACCCCATTGCCATATCCACCCGGAGGTCGTGATCGTCAAGACAGAGAAGCGAAGTGTAAAGCCCAATAAATATTGCTTTAGCATCAACGTGATCTCCTCGGGTACGTGAAACATCCCGAGGGCATGTCGCAGCGTTTGGTTGGGAACTGACCCGTAGGCTTAAGCCAGCTCTAACCATATCACGTGAAGGTTTGCCTTTTCTGTCTTTGTTCTCTGGATGCTTCCAAGATCATGGTAGCATGTTCCACACATCCGGTGACTCCATGTATACTCCCTTTTTTAACCGCTTTGTCGACATACTTGCTTTGCCATTAAGTATGTTGTCATTCTGCTGGCCATAACTGAGAAGAATAGTTTGCACTCGATGTTCAGAAAATAGATAGACCCGAATTGGGTAATGCTAGATTAGTTTTGACGAGTCTTGTTCTTTTTGGGAATGTTGATCCCGTTGGCCTTATTCTACTCCAGACTTATGTGTTGGTGCTTCCACGCGGAACTTAGTATTCGGTGGCAACTTTTTAGGACATTTGTACATGGTGTACGAGACACCATTGGGACCTGATGTTGACTTACCTTGTGGCTTCTTCACAACAATCACGAACTCATTCGATGTCGGGGTGGGGGGGGGGGGGGGGGAGGGGTTGGGTGCTTGCCATTGAAACAAACCTGAGGTTCCTCTGGTGATACCAGCACCTATGTTTATTCGAGTGGAACATGGCGCTAGTCATCTGAGTCAATTTATACCATATCTTATTCCAGTCCCTTTGTTCGTATACTGAGGTATTCGGGTCGTGGCTGTTCGAACAAGTTTCTCGATTCAAACTGGAAGTTTGTGTGAAAATAATGTAGCTTGTGCTCTCCACCTTCTTTGTTTTTTTCTTGCGAAATCGTTCTGCTCGGCAGCGGACATTGTGGCTGGCTTTGAGGAGATACTACACCTCTCACAGGTTCTCTTTCTCATTTTCTTTTCATTACTTGGATTGCTTCCGAGCAGCTTTCTTCTGCAGTCTCACCGCAGCGATTATTTTATGTCATCTACTCATCTACGGATTTGCTACCTTCTTCCTTTCGCTGCCACCAAATTGACGCAGGAAGTGAAGGTATATGATCTCTACAAACCTCTTTACTTTCTCACTTATCTGTGTTTCTTTCACTTCGTTATCGAATGCGCGGGACAGTGTGTTCTTTAGTCTTACTGTCACAAAACGGCCAGTAGATCTATCCTCACATTTTATTCTGATACGGGGAAACCCCCCGCTATTGTTAGCTGAGGGAACCCCGAGGAAATATTCCCTTCGGCAACCTTCTCCGAACTTCCAGAAAGGCTGTTGTAGGGGTTTCTTTTGCACCCAGACCTAACGGAACTTGCTCTGTCAGTATTTCACTTGGGTGGGAGATGTAAGCTCGGAGAAAGCACGGTTCTCGAGAAAGTTAACTTCTCCGTTCACTCTAAGACGTGGTGCGAGAACCAAGATGGAGCAGCCGGCAGGCCACAATTGTGTTTACTTCTTGTCGTGGAAGAGACGTTATCTTAGATCAGCCAGGCTGTCTTCGTAGAATTTAAAGATTCTCGTGGCCAAGTTATCAAGGTGGTTTCATTGATTAAGGTAAAGTGAAATTATATTATCTCCTAGAAGCGCTTGATCGAAATGAACAACTGTCGAAGCGAGTTGAGTTCGCTGTTCGCGTGTCGTGTGTCAAAGGGCGGTCATGCGTATTAATGAAGCATAATTGATCGGCTATTGCGAGCGAGTGGACCGCTATCAGATCACTGTAAACAGACTAGTAAACCGCTTCTTTCGCGATAACTGATAGCCATTATCGAATAACAGAGGTCCTTACTCTTTCCGCAACATTCCCCTCTTTTGTATGAATATAGGCAAAGAATGAATCACCAAAACACAAGAAGTAGATTGTGAGCTTTACTAAAACACGATTACAAGAAACAAATTGGACGTTGCAGCCCAAGCCTTCGTCAGCACAGAACAGACAAACACAACCCAATACAAAACTACATGAAACACACCACATGACAATATTATTAAGGGTACTTATCTGAATCTGTGTGCTAGCTTGTAGTGACTGACTGACACGAGTTCGACGGCTATCAGTGGATTGTATGTATATACGCATGACATAGTTACCTGAAGTAATGATTAGGAGAGTAGCCCGTGGCGCAACGGTGCAGGATAGGGATATTCTTTGGTTAAGTGCTGCAAGCTAGAGCCAGTTCCACTGCTACAATTCTAGTGTAGTGGTATGGGACAGAAGGGCTGGTTTTTCTACTATAACCCGAGTTAGGGGGAGGCAGTGAATGAATATACGGTGGTGGGCCGGGAAGGAGCACCGGCCTGATATCCTCTTGAACTTATACGATCGACTGATGAAATGGGTGCACCCCACATGGTTCCAGACACACAACTAATACTTCTACCCTATACTCTAGTCGTTTAGTTTAGTCGTTGGATCAACATCACGGCACAGGTTTAACCCATAAGTGCTCCGTTTTCCTCCTAACTCAAACCTGAGTTTGGAGAAACTCAGCTCAATGCACGAACTCCGTTTCATCGGCGAGGATCCTGAAATGCTTTGGGTAGATTTTTAACTCAAAATTTTGCCCGGGCAGCGCCATTAGGCTACTCTTTTTCGATTTCCACTGCCAAGGGATTTTTTTACGTGCGCAATAATACACACGGGCGTCCGATCTCACTACCCAGAGACCAGGGGAAATTACTGGAAGTACTCTACTCTGAATATCTTATATTTAAGCGAATCCTAGTTATGGGCTACGATGGGATACTTTATTTCACATGGATGGGGGAAGAGAGGGGCGAAGACCTGAGGGAGCAGAATGCGTTCCAAATATAATAATGCGCATCCAAGGGGACCCGCTTAACCGTTCATTGTATGATCACGCCCCTATGAAGGGGTGACAGAAACGGGGATTGCTAGTTACCTTCTACATGGGGGAAGACGCCATGTATACACATACAGTTGAGACCACTTAAGTCGAACTATGATAACTAGAGTTTCACTTAAGTCGACGTTATTGGCTTGGTTCCGGCCAAGAACCTTCTTTATCTTTGTATAAATATTCCTGATAAGTCGAATTAGTCGAACATAAAAATCAATACCGACTATATAAATGTCCACGTTTAAGTCGAACTGTTCATTTCACACACCCTCCCCCCCCCCCCCCCCAAAAAAAAAAAATGGTTTCGTGAAAGAATGTTTATTTTTAGTCAGCCTGGAGAACAATCTCGCACATACGGTATGTTGCTACATGTCAACAATGGCTGCTTGTGGACGAAAGCTTAAAACTTTGACTTTAAAAAGAAAGATTGAGCTGTTGGAAGAGGTTGAACATAGTGGGAAGAAGAAAGTGGATATAGCTAGAGAATTTCGTGTTCCAACATCGACACTTTCCGGCATTTTAAAGCATAAAGACCACTACAAACAATTGTTTTTCGAATGTCAAATCGACAGTGATAGGCAGTGGGCTAGAAGAACTGCTGAGTGCGATTTTGTTGATGCTGCCCTTTTAAAATGGTTCACTGTGATTAGATTGTACCTGTAAATGGGCCTTTACTTATTGCGAAAGCAGAAGAATGTGCACGTCTTGGAGGTCAGACAGACTGGAATTGTAGTGCTGGCTGGTTGGATCGTTTCCAAAAACGAAATTGCATCACTTACAAGAATGTGTGTGGAGAGAAACAGTCAGTCGACGAAGCAACGACTAAATCATGGATAGAAGACGTGCTCAGACCTTCTTTAGCTAAATATAATTCTGCGAGCAGTGAGAGCAATGTTACTGACATTTCAGTGGGGCCATTACTTGCTAGATTGTATAGAGAGCTGTAGATTGATCCAGAGGAGTTTGTGAACATTGATAATGATGTTTCTACTAGTGCCACGCTTTCAAGCACTGATATTTATTGACAATGATGTTTCTACTAGTGCCACTCTTTCAAGCACTGATATTATACGGCTATGAATGACAGTCATTCAACCAACCAACCCTTCCAGCCCTGACTCTGATGATGAGAATGAATATGGGCTGCAAGCACAACCTGTATCGCAGTCAGATATTTTGGCATCAATTGACAAAATTGACATTTACATGATGCAGAATGGATGATCAGATTATGCAGTCTCACCATTTTATGCCTTTAAACAGGCAATGGGAAGATAGATCACAGATTTTTTCTTTAATTAATTTGGAAATTTTCAAAATTAAACATTTCAACATTTCTGATATTGTATTGCTATTTATTTGTTCACTGCCTGTGTTTCCTAAGTGGTACAATCATTTTACTCAATGCTACTGCATGGCATTAGTGTAAATTAGTGTAAATGTGTGCAGTCTGGATAAGTAGAATTTCGGATAAGTAGAACAAATTCCTTCGGCCCTTGCGACTTCTACTTATCCAGACTCCACTGTACAACTATTTATCTCTAACTGGGGGAAGACACCATGTATACACATACCACTATTTACCTACTACCTAAGAGGGGGAAAGAATCAAGTTGGCATCCTCCACTCATGCTCTAAACTGGAAGGAGATTGATGGCATATAAACCGTTTCTCTTCTGTCTGGGACTGAGGACCAGGGGGGAACGAACCGTGATGACTCAAGGAAGAGTTATCGTCAGGGAAGACGAGTATCCCCTTCTAAGAACCATTAAGCCTTGAGTGGATGAATACTTTCTAAGAGAGTGAACGAGGAGAGTGAGAGGGAATGAGTGTTGTGTAAATGGGTTCCGGATCGTCAGGGAAGATGACAATCTCCTTCTGAGAATCACTAAGCCTTGAGTGGATGAATACTTTCTAAGAGAGTGAACAAGGAGAGTGAGAGGGAATGAGTGTTGTATAAATGGGTTCCGGATGTCACTCTATCTGCGACGACCGGACATCTACAAGCTGGAACTTAGGGCTCCAAAGACGAAGCTGATCAAGGACTGCCTGACAGATGAGGGACCAGTTCACTCAATTCTCTCTTCTCTCTCTCTCTCTCTCTCTCTCTCTCTCTCTCTCTCTCTCTCTCTCTCTCTCTCTCTGCAGAACAGGGTCAGGTAGAACATAGGTAATGTGTCTACCAAATACTAAGGGCTTGTTGGCCCTGTTCATGTGTCATGTACAAATGGGTTGTTGCAGGGTTCTTTCACAGATTCTCTCCTTACAGGATCGGCCTTCAAGTGTTGACTGATGAAGAAGCCTATGACTTGTGGGAGAAGGAGGAACATGGCTAGCTACCGATTCCGGTGAATATGAAGACTCTCTTGTGTTGGATCAGCACACTGGACTCCAGCCGGTGAAGCCCTTCCTGCACAAATACCACCCAGTCTGAAGGTACATCCAGCAAACCAGTAGTCCATATCCCCTCATCTTGGGAAGAAATTGATACTGTTACACTCAAGGTATGGCGCAGAAGCTCTACGGCCAGGTCAAGTTGCTGCCGAAAGTGATATTATCATGTATGAAATGAGCTGTAAGATCCACTGTGAAGATTCATCGTCTAGAGCTGTGTGAGACGACACATTGTCACAAGATTAAGAGATTGTTAATTATAAAGGCTAGGGTCTTAGGTGGACCCACGACGGCTGAACATTTACTGCGAAGAGATCTACCTATTTTCGTAGTCCACCGTGGCGACATCTGGGCGCTGAACATTGTCTCCGACGTGACGGCGACCAGGGTCAAGCAGTCTACACTATCCAAGGAGGATCCTAGGAGATCCGGTGAGATAACTGACAACCAAACGTGCAGACAACTACCGAATCCGCCCAAGGATGAAAGCCTTGATCTGAAGCTGCTGATTCTTCTGTGTGTATATATCTTAATATGGACCGTCAGAAAGGTACTCGAGTGCATCGCCAGGACGATCAGACTGAATATTCTCAGCTCTGTGAGGTTTACCCAGGCTGAGATATTCTATCGACTAATCTGGCCGTGACAGTGCGCTCTTAATCACCTTGGGGTGCATCCGTGTACTTCTTAAGTCCAGCGTGAATTCGCAATTCCCGTTGCGTGGTGAAGCCTTTACCACAAATACACGACGAACCCGGAAGTAAGCCTGAATTGGAAGATATGCCGTTCCGTGAGTTGCCATAGGGACATTAATGGATGCATCACCGCCCCCCCCCCCCCCCACTTTTTCTTTTTTTTTTCTTTCGGTAGATCCTGGGGGAATTTGTTTTTCTTTGCGGACTTGGGATGTTATTCAGCATTAGAGGTTGTCGGGCCGGTCTGGTGTCGACCTTAGCGTTACTACGGAAATCAATTCACCACTGCGCTTTAGCGACGCCTGTCTTTTCATGGCGTCAATCTGTCTTTCCAGATAATCAGTCTGTCTTTCCAGATTGTCTAATGGACTGGCCATATTGCAGTTGTAAAAGCTACGCGGCAGAACAAGCACGGCAGGAGATTTATTACCATCAGAAGCCTCTTCTCCCCCCCCCCCCCCCCCCCGCACGCCAAATCTTTCGGCCCTTTTACCTTCGTTACACTCTCAGGTGGCGGGCCCGTCCTGGTCATGACTCCAGGGAGTTTTTCTCCTGTCGTGCATATCCACCTTCAAGACGTTCGTCTGATTTACTGGTCACACCCTGTGGCATCATTTCTCTAGGCAATTGTGATTTATCTGTTCTTTCATCCTGCACACATGATCCTGAAGGGCACTGATTACGTCTACCAATACCTCACACAAAGACGCAGGCTCGGCCAATCACTCCGTGGGTTTGTTCGCGTGTACATATTTTAACCCATCATTAGCTATGTGTACATGTGAATACTCAGTCTATTGTCATATTCTGAGTCTAAAGATAGCAACTTGTTTAGTTTAGTTTATTCGTCGGATCAACATCACAGCACACGGATGTAACCTATAAGTGCTTCGTTCTACTCTTGACTCAGGGATGTTTTACGTGTGCAACATGCACACGGGCGTCCGATCTCACTATCCAGAGACCAGGGGAAATTGTGTTACTAGAAGTCTACGTGAAAAAATCTTACTATCTCACTACCCAGAGACCAGGGGAAATTGTGTTACTAGAAGTCTACGTGAAAAAAGCCGGTCTTCACCGGGGCTTGAACCCGGGACCTCCAGCACTCGAAGCGGACACCATACCTCGAGACCACTCATCCCCCACCCCCCGCCCCCCCCCACCCCCAGATAGCAACTTCTCCAGTCCACTCCAATAGATAATAATCACCCTGTGGTTAAACGAGCCTCTTTATTGGCGTGTCTCTGAAGTATCTTGTTTTGTTTTGGAACCTGCAATTTGCACCAGAAAAATCAGTTTTATATGCTCCAGCATGTTTGTTTTTTGTTCTTTTTCTAAATGACGAATATGTGTGTCCGTTCATTTCCTGTTATACCGCAATGAGATGGGATCCACTGCAGAGTAATCTTACGTGGTTGAACAGTAACAACATCAGTGGTTGTGGTGATGGTGCTACTGTTGTTGATGGAATTTACACAAATATATAACAGAAATAAGACTAGTTAGTTTCAAGATCGCCTTTTTGTCCGCGTTGTCTCATTGTGCATTGTGTTACTCCCACCCTCAATATAACATTATATTCAACGTTTCAACTCTTGTTCATCCACATTAAGTTGGTCTTAAACGTTGACTTCTCGTTCAGGAAACAACTATAGAACGTAAAATTACATAGACAAACAACCAGAGCTTTCTCGCAACGTCCTGCAGGGACATGCAACATTTTTTTCTTATTTGATGTGTGCTCATAAATTGCTTCACCATAGAGTGCAATCTAAGCATCCGGCGTTTGTCTAGCTTTTGTGACCATCGCGAAAGTTCACAAATTTAATAGGAAATAAAAACAGATTATATGTGTAACTCCTGCGTAAATGTGAGAGTTACACATCCCGAATTGTTTTTATTTCCCATTTTAAATCCTGCTGCAACGGTACTTCTCTATCACAAATTTAATGTTGGTTATTCGGTATCAAAAAACTGTGTTGCTTTACTACTTGACAATTTAAAAATTGTAATGGACGTGCTATTGATTTACGTCAAACAAGTAATTCCCGAGTACGTTTACTGTTTATAATGTCATTATAGTCGGGCGATAAATGAAAGACTAATGAGAAAAAGTTAATAGCAAATAGTTAATGGACACTGGTATTTAAGGTTAGAGAATCTTTTAACTATTTAAACTGTGTTTTTAACCGTGAACGAAAAGCTGGTCCTTGCAAGGATAGCAGACACAAATTAAAAACAAAATAGTATACGGCATGTTTCGAGAAAGCTTCAACAAAGGCTGACCAACTGTGCGTTGTGATTCAATAGTCTTTGAATGTGAACTGTATCTTTGGGAGTTGATAATTCATGAATTCCTTGATTGTAAACGGTATCTATAGCTGAGGATAATTTATGATTAACTACTTAATAAATGTAAATGTTATCTGTATCAGTCTTGAATTAATGATATACTTACTATCATTATCTGTAAAGACTATACTATTTATACTATTGACTTATTGTGAATAGCACCTATACTTCATGATCAGCGAGTTATTTACTTGAAGTGTAAAACTGACTTATAAAAGAACAAAACAAACGACTAATATAACAACCTACATGTAAATGCATCCATGGAAGTGTTTAATTTATTATTAACTACCCCTTCATTATAAACTGTATCTCTGGATGTTTCATAATTCAGTGCTAACTACTCGCTGATTGTCAGCTGAATTATGGATGTGAATAACAGTACGGCAGACATCGTCTCACTTGCAGATCTGTACGTAGCAGTTACCGAGACCATTTTATTAAGTATCTCCTTCTGCCTCAACGTCATAATTTTCGTTGCTGTTTGTTGCAGCACCCGTCTGCATAGGTTCTCAAATGTATTTGTTGCTTCACTAGCTGTTAGTGACTTAATATATGCCACAACCTACGAGATTACATCTGCTTTCAATCTACATGAAACAAATACAAATCTGCCATTTAATTTTTACACGGATTTAAATTGCATCTGCATATATTTATTATTGTCCAGCATGATTTGCAGCCGATGTTGTCATTTCGTTGTTTCTGTTGAACGCTGGCTTTACATAGCCTGGCCATTTGTACACCAAAGGGTGATCACTACTAAATCAATCATCTTCTGTCTGATATTCGTATGGATCATATCAATGTTATCAGGTGTGCATATACTGGCAGACTGCAGGCACAGCGACTATGAAATAATGATTGGTTACGCTACCATAGACGCTAGCTTCCACTTTGTTTTAGGTGGTTTAATGTTGGTCATTTATATCCACATTGGATTTATCATTCGACGACAAAGTGTGGCTATTCTTAAATCAAACCTGTCTGGCAAGAACAACAGCTCTGGCACTACAAGTAGAAGAATCACCTGGAACATCATTCGTATGCCGGTCACTATATTTGGGTCATTCTTTTTGTGTGTGACCCCTTTAGTGATCATTAATATTTATTATTATGTAACAATCGGAAAAGCAACGTTTTATCATGGTAATACCATCGTTGATGTTGTCAGAATAATATCAGTGTTTCACACCTGGGCAAACTTCTTCGTGTATGTGCTACAGGATAAAGATTTCAGGTCAGTGTTGAAATATTGTTTTACAAAAATCGGAAATGGAGTTTCGCGTGTGAGAATTCACCCAATAAATACTTTTAGAAGACACATCTAAAAATGCAATTTTAAACTACAGGCGTCTATATATGTCAAGATGTTTTCATACAATCAGATAGAAGATGTCATGGTGCCTACGAAGCAGGAAAGCGAATGTGATTATGTAAAGATACCCATCTGTCTTTAAGACCACTTGAAAACAATTCAGGGTATTGTTGTCCTATTTCAAGAGAAGATATGGTATAAGTTTTTGCTTCTTTCTGCTAGTGCCTACACTGGTTATCGTCCTGGCCTATGCGTTTTATTATGTAAAAAACTTAAATATTGTCTGGCGTGCATACTTTCTCTTTAAATCACAAATTCCTAACTTCTTGTAAAGCGATGGCTCATTTCTAAAGAATTAAGTCATAGACTTTGTATTATCTGACCTCATACCACACTTTAGTAATTGACACTACATTTTAGTGTTGGATCTTTATGGAGACGACATTGATGAATTTGGCAACTACAAGAAAAGTTCAGCTGACGAGCTACATGAGAAGATAGAAATCATACCACTTCAACCCCGACCAAGGAGAATCCTTCAGTACATCTGTTTTCAGAGTATTAATACTTGCATTCAAACTTCGGAAACACATTTATTCAGTTCACTAAAGAGCACGTGAACATATATCACGATACACTATATTCCTTCAACTCGAATCTCCTCCCCCCCCCCCTCCCCACACACACATACGCCCCTCAATTTATATCGTTGTTATCGTCAAGAATTACTAGTGATACCATTCGATATCACTAAGTATTGTCCGTTGTACAGCGTTATGAAATAAGTCAACGTTGAGGGTGTAAGGATTCTGCTCAATTGATCAGTACACAATGCTTTATACTCAACTGATCAGTGTCAAACTGACCTAGACTCAGCTGATAAGTGCTAAACTCTATAAGGAAGAATCCAAGCCATATTGCGATAAGAAATGTATGGAAATTTTCTGCTTGGCGATCAGTCATTTTATAATAAACTAGACGACCCAGCCCGGCTTCGCCCAGACGGTGGAGGGGAGCGTCTCATTTAATTCATATTCGACCCCAGCTCCCGTTCCCGTTCAAAAAAATTAAAAATTGATTTTAAACTAACAATTTCATTTGCATCCACGCGAGTGAGAACAACAACTGTTCCTAACTAATTTCTGGTATAATAAGAGAGTGAGTTCCTTTGCAGCAAGATGGCGGAACATTTATTCGTCTGTTTCTAATGCTCGTGCCATTTTCTTTCGTTCTGGAGGACAAATTGTTGATTTTAAACTAAATAACTAAGCCAGTTGGCTGCGCGGGAATGAGAAGAACATCTTTAAAAAATTTCATCTCAATCGGGTGGACCGTTCAGGAACGCATAAAGGACACTCATTTAATTCATATAAGTAGTCATATAAGCTCTCCCGTTCCCGACTATCTGTCTGTCTGTCTATCTGTCTGTCTGTCTGTCTGACCCGGCCCGGCTTCACCCAGTCCCTGGTGGGGAGCATCTCATTTAATTCATATACGTAGTCATATAAGCTCTCCCGTTCCCGACTGTCTGTCTGTCTATCTGTCTGTCTGTCTGACCCGGCCCGGCTCCACCCAGTCCCTGGTGGGGAGCATGTCATTTAATTCATATAAGTAGTCAAATAAGCTTCCGTTCCCGACTATCTGTGTGTCTGTCTATCTATCTGAACCGGCGTGGTTTCTCCCAGCTCCTGGCGCACAGTAACTTAAAAGAATGTCCTTCCACACATTTTTAATGAAAACTGTTTTTAATCACCGACATGACAGTTGATAAGTTCTTTAAGCAGAAAAAGATGGGTTACAATGTTATGCATTATGCATTATTTTTATGAAAACTTTGAAAATGCCTTAAATGTTATATCATTATTTATTATAACTCATATGCCTGAAAATAACTATAGACAAAGAGTTTAACAATAGTGCAAGTAAGTCCAACAATATGACTATAAAGTATATAGAAATGTTATTAAAAGTTATGCCCCTTGAAATAAATTTTCTAGAGTGAAGTCCCCCTGCTATATAGAAATTATATAATGAAAAATGAAAAAGTAAATGTTATTAAATAAGTAGAAGATTTTACACTAAGAAACTATTATAGTCGGTTGCACAGGAATGAAAGGAAGACGTGTAGAAAATTTCATCTCAATCAGATGTACCGTTATCAAACGCATCCAATACATAGCTGACCACAAACAAAGCCACATACACTCTGTTTTATATATATAGATGTTTCTTCTATAGACTGTGAGAGTATTTCCACTTTGTAAGATTAAAGCTTCCTTGTAATTTTAGATCAAATATTCATTCATTAAATCAGGTACCATCTCCACAATAAAGGTTAGCAACAATTGATCTCCACCTCTGTATCATTCACCTTTCTTATACCAACTGATGGGCTGCTAACTCTTGATATTATTTGTCCATTTATATCGCTTTCTTGCTCTTCTTGCCTGCCTTTAACTGTAACTCTTCACAACAATGTGATTTTGACTAGAGTGCTACGTCTGTAACTGATGCCGAAATATTTCACCAGAAAGTCATTTTATAGGGACAAAACATAAAGAATAAAGTTTGGACTTGTAACATACATAAACACAATAATGTAACGATTGCAGAATAAAACACGAAGAGAAGATAGAGCTACCAACTCATAAGATTGTAAATGTCATCGTTTCAATTAAAGTAGGTTTGTAAGAAAAATGACAGACATCACGGCAAATTACAAATGCATGACATATTGTTAATTTACAAATGAGCGAAAGTTAAAGACAATTAGTAACAGTTTGGGGCTAATTTTGTTTAAAGAATTTGATTTATTGAAAATATTCACTTCTCGCGTTGAGTTTATTGTACCCATTGGATTCGCTTGTAATAATGTAAGTTAGCATCAATAATATATGGGTAAAACTATTTTGTAATCTTTGGGGGAGGAAACAGCTGGGATACATGCAATTTACCCAGATGTTTCGTTAAACAAGATAACTTCAGTGTCTAAATAAGGACAATACAATGACACGAGTATGTATAAAAAGAAGTAAACATAAAGTATATGACCCCTTTTCCTGTCATGAGACGTGTTCAGTATATGGTGGCAGCCCTATAGTCTGTAACCAGTCGGCACTCCATGTGTGGTTTTATTAATGTAACCAGTCGGCACTCCATGTGTGGTTTTGTTAATGTAACCAGTCGGCACTCCATGTGTGGTTTTGTTAATGTAACCAGTCGGCACTCCATGTGTGGTTTTGTTAATGTAACCAGTCGGCACTCCATGTGTGGTTTTGTTAATGTAACCAGTCGGCACTCCATGTGTGGTTTTGTTAATGTAACCAGTCGGCACTCCATGTGTGGTTTTGTTAATGTAACCAGTCGGCACTCCATGTGTGGTTTTGTTAATGTAACCAGTCGGCACTCCATGTGTGGTTTTGTTAATGTAACCAGTCGGCACTCCATGTGTGGTTTTGTTAATGTAACCAGTCGGCACTCCATGTGTGGTTTTGTTAATGTAACCAGTCGGCACTCCATGTGTGGTTTTGTTAATGTAACCAGTCGGCACTCCATGTGTGGTTTTGTTAATGTAACCAGTCGGCACTCCATGTGTGGTTTTGTTAATGTAACCAGTCGGCACTCCATGGGTTCAGTTATCAGTTATCAGTTATCAGTTGGGGTATCTTCGTTGCACTCCGGACATGTCCAAAGGTGCTCAGATCCTTCCCCCAGCATATTCATCAACTCCATGGGTGGTTTTGTTAATGTAACCAGTCGGCACTTCATGGGTGGTTTAGTCAATGTCCCGCTGGCCGCCGACATTTTCTAACACCCACGTTAGGCTGGGTGGATCTGTAAGCCGAGTCATTGGAGAACGAACACACCGCACGGAAGGAGATTCGAGCACATGACCGCCGGGTTAGTAGGGGAAGATGAGAGTTCTTCTTCTACAGAGGAACTCCATTTAAAAAAAAGACGTCTAGTCAAAAAATAAAAAGATGAGTTTAGCCTGGATTCTATACCTGACGAGCAATCCCAAATTTCCATACATGGGTTTTATTTAATTCAACCTGGCGTTGTTGTGAATGTTACTATAAAGATTTGAAGCTTCGACCTTAAAATACTAGATGATGCCATAATAAAGAGAGCCGGCCACCTCACTTTCTCAACAGCTTTCGTGAAAAGAAAATTAGTTTGCAATAGCCACTCCTGTCCGTAATGAAGTTTGAACCGTGGAGCACTGTTATAAGCAAGGGCGATAACCAATACATGATGCAACAGTAGCGCAGTGGCAACCTCCATCACAGGAATGGCATTGAGCTGCCAAGAGTAGACAACTCGGTAGTCTTAGGGTCAACCCCATCAACTTCCATTGGAAGGAAATGGATCTGGATGGAGACTTTAAATATCAGTGCCATGGATATCTCTATATTTAATGTTGGTTTGTCTGTTGTATACTGTTGGATTACTTGACTGTACATTTTTGGTTATCCTGGTTTGTATAATATTGGCACACATTGATTGTATCATGTTAGTTTATCTGATTGTATAATATAGGTTTTCCTGGTAGCAACATGTTGTGGTTCGGTTTGAGTGATTATTTGTTCACTAAAAAAATAATAATCAATTATTGTCATGTTTATTTATACAGCAGAGCTGAGAGTTTAACATTACACGGCGGGAGAGCTGACTTAATACAAGAATCTAGATATAAGATATCCGGGGAACTTAAATAACTCGGAGATCGGATATATTACAGGGGTCTGATGTAACACAGCTGGAGATCTGATATAACAAAGCTGGATATCTGACATAACACATGAATCTTGATATAGCATAGCTGGGATGCAGACGTAAATAAGACAGGAATCTTGATTTACCATAGTTGGAATACTGCCATGGCCCACAGATATGTTGTTATAATAGAGGAATCTTGATATAATATACTGGGGCACTGACATATAAGGCAACGATATGATATAAGACAGGAATCTTGATATAACACATCTGGGGGAACTGACTTAACACAGAGATCTCATATAACACGAAGATCTGACATAACACATAGGCTGAATCTACTACAACCCTGGTCAATGAGATAATCTCACCTCGAGGAGGTTATAATAAATGACCTCTGGGTCGGCTTGCAGGCATGCTAGCCACGGTGCTACTGCATTTGCCTTTAATGAGGCACTTAATGGAAATAGTTGTCACAAGAAAATAGAATAAAACACAATGAAATCTGACAACAAGTGGAAACAATCTCATGCGTGGAAACATACAAAGACAGAGAATCAGGTGATGTGGACATGTGACAATAATGTCTCTAAATTTACCTGCTTCATAAGCATATTGCAAGGGTTTCAACATGCTATGTCATGATAATGTGCCTTGCCGACTGGTTTAGGCGTTCATGTCTCTCCACAAATCTCGGCCCTTGTTGTTTTGTATCACGTATGCTGATACTCCACCTGGCCAAATTCTCAGTCCATCCATCATCACTTCTCTTGATCTGCCTATTCCTCTTGTTTTATTTGTCATTCCAGTCTTTATGATGTTCTTCATTGTCTCTCTTCTCATCACATGACCAAAGAATGATGTTTGTCTATTATGGTTGTATAAAATTTTCTAGTTTCCGTTGCTTCTATAATCTTCCTAATTTTACATTTATGTTCCATGATTCACTGCCTTACAACAAAACAAGTTCGATATAATATTTCAGCACTCTCTTTCTGTCATAAATTAAGTCTGCCCTGGATTCTGTACCAGGCAAGCAATCCCAACTTTTTAATAAATTAGATTAGTGCTCACAATGGCGTTGTAGTGGGTGCTGGTTTAAATCCACGGCGCTCCCAATCCAAGCAAGCAAACTCGGAATACATGTTTCTTTCAGGCTTATTAAAGATAAAGTCCCTGGATACACAACTACACAGATAGAAATGGCTTGTAGAAAAGTAAATGTTGGTGGTCTTGGTATCTATCCCCAAAGAATGAGGGAAAACGACTTTAAATGTCTAGAAATAGTTATATTAAAGAATCACTAGACAGTACATGTTTCCTCCCAGACAATCTCCCATCCCTGGTTAATATAACCACTTCCCAACAACGTACTGTAAATGATTAAGCGACCATACACAATTACATACACTTGGAAAGTATTAAGATAGATCTTCGAGTTAAACAAACTACCACTGTGTTTGCTTTCTAGATTTTTCTGACATCAGTAAATTAATCAGAGTATTATGGTAATATTATGGTCTGTGCTATTGTTTTTTCTTTGCCTTTGCTTTCGCACGCTTTGAAGTCAAGCTAGCCCATACATGTGTTACTTCTTCTAGTGCATTGGACTTACTTTTGCGTGTGGATTAGCTGTCCCTCGTCATCAGACGAACCCATTCCGACTTCTGAGGTGCTTGTAATTTACGTCCCCAAGTCAAAGACGAAGAGTCAACATTTTAGTCCAACTGACTGTTGTAGAGGTTGAACCCGTTACCTCGTAATCAGCAAACCGGATGTTTAAGAACGAGAGCCCGTGTCCGTTCGGTTATTCTTACTTCCGGTTTGTTGTATAATCATATTGAACTGGTTTGAGACAACAATGACCTTCATGTTTACTAAATAATGTTATGAAGTGATGGTCGGATGATTATTATATGATCAATAATCTTATTTTGCATCAGCATATAAATAGGACAAAATACGTAACTTAAAATAATAATACTTTTATAATAGACCTCTGCATACGGTTTCGCCTTGGATCAGTTGCGATGGTCTTCTCTACGAATGTGAATCCTGTCCTCATAAGTTAGCTGTTTATAGTTATCACTGTCACACATTTACACGCTGTTGTTATCATAGCTATGTGAGCATCATATTTATCAGAAAGTGTAGATGTTATTGGTCACCATTTGTTACTGTAAATACTCTATATGCTGTATAACTTCAGTTGATTAATGTCTGCTTGCTTGAATTATGTTTGTAACATATTACTGACGTCATCATTCACAGGAAATAAATATCTGTCTACATTAGAGACAGTGACATTGTTTCGTGCTTTATAATTGAAAGGTGTCTTTAGTTATTGTGGATGTTTATATGGTTGAACTGTATGTTTCTTACTGTTGATGCTTTATGATTGAACGGTGTCTGCATTATTGTGGTTGGTTTATGATTGAAAGGTCACTATGTTATTGTGGTTGGTTTATGATTGAAAGGTCACTATGTTATTGTGGTTGTTCTATGACGAAAAGGTGTTTGTTACTTTGGTGGTTTCATGATTGAAAGGTGTCATTGCTACTGTGGTTGTTGTGTGATTGTTAGTTAAACGTGTCATTGTTATTGAGTTTTTGTAATTGAAATGTGTCATTGCCATTGAGCTCAACATCGATGGCACCTGGCTCATGAACATCTTCATGTCTCAGAAACTGAAACACTTTGACAATATCAAAAGAACATTGTGGCTTGTACAGAACACTGATGGAAATACACTTCCTGTAAGAAGAGGGATCGACCAGCACGAAGATGGACACTTAAATATACAGACACCCCGGGTATTAGGGTTCATGAGGCAACGGCACCGGCAACATTATGGGCATTCTTTTCGACTGTCCGTGACGAGAGCAACGTTTTGGGCATTCTTTTCGACTGTCCGTGACGAGAGTAACATTTTAGGCATTCTTTTCGACTGTCTGTGACGAGAGCAACATTTTGGGCATTCTTTTCGACTGTCTGTGACGAGAGCAACGTCCTGCAAAGGACAGCTACATGATGGTGACGACATTGTTACTATTGTTGTTGTTTTGTTTTTTCTTAAAGTATTGTAAGGTATCTTTTTACTGTTGTTGTTTTATTATTGTAAGATCTTTTTGTTACTGTTGGAAAAAATACAGTTAGTCACATAGAGGTCTGAAACCTTAATCTCTTTCAAAGTACTCTTCTTGGGTTTATATAAATGTCTCCCAACAGTTCCCATTGTTGGTAGCCTTTAAGAAAGGTCTCTTTGGGAATGGTGAAGTGTTGGGGAAAGATGTTAACATATTTTATACCCTCAAACTAATGCTGCATGTAAGTTGGTATTCATTTCTCTAAGGTTGCTCTTGATACTATCACTCCATATTTTACGTGCTCTTCCTTTTGCTCTATATCCATTATATTTCTTCAAATGTGGCTCTTTGTTTTTTTTACAGATGATACCTGGGCATTCTTGTCAGGTGGCCAAACCATTCAATCTTTTGTTCTTTAACGAAGTGCAGATCCGACAGGGGGATTCTGATCGTCAGAAGTACTCCCCTTTCCCATAATGTTTCTGCCCTTTACCTTCTAGACACTCTCTGAGGAAGCCCCTCCCCTTTCCCCGCCCCTTCTCCGCCCTGGGTCGTGACTTTGGGTGTCTTTTCTTTCGAGACGCTCAATCTTTTGCTCTGCCTTGCACTGTTCTGTGTTTGTCACATACCTTATAGTCTTCTAATTTCAGCATTCCTACACGCTATCTCTCAATGTTACTTCCGCAGCTCTTCTAAGGTATGTCATCTGTGGTATTAGACCTTGTGCTGATTAGTTGCAGTAAGCATCCATGTTTAACATTGTTAGCATTGTCATGGGACGGTGCACCCCGCTTGAAGATTACATGAGCGGACATGCCTCCATGTCCGGAACGTTATATTCAGTTCGTTATTGAAGGGCAGCCAGTCGACTCTTCTGTTGTCCAGGGGAATGATGTCCTTGAAGATCCCCAGACCAAAGGTCAAGACCTACGGGCGGCACTCTGCATCCAAGACCAACACAAACGAATGAAGAACAGGCACTCAGGAACGCACCGTGGCGCGATGAAAAGATGAGTTTTAATTTCCAGAATGCTGTGTTCAAAACGGTGTACAAGCACACCATCAAACGGCCGCATTTACGCGTTTCTACCCTCAACTTGATGCAATGGGCTCCCGCCACATGCCAATCCGGCCTCACTCTCACGCCTCCTATGGTGTCCTTATTGTGACCACGTATCCCCTTGGTGTGTGCCTGGTGACTGATGCGGTCACCCACCAACGGTAAAAATCTTAGCATCTCCCGGCATGTACAGTCGGCGTTCGAAGCAAAGTGGTCTTACCAAAATTGCCTAGCACAAGATAACGGCGGCATGGCTGTTGGGGAGTGTTGGTGACTGATCGTGCATGTTGTCGCCTGGTGTAACTACTGGGTGTTAGTGAGCGAAGTGTCGAAGCGTCTCTGTGAAAATGTTTCCTGATGGCAAGTCTGAGATGGAGCGTCTGTACATGTTGAAGTGTAGAGCTGAAGTGTGTCTATGTGACAGTCGCGATGTCAAACTTCGTGACAGTCGCGTTGTCAAACTTCGTGACGTAGCGTCCACTATGCTATTTAGTGCTCTAATTGTTGCTCTCTCTGTTTTTATTAACTGACGTGTGTGCAAATCAGTGTCTACTCTAAACGCCTGTCATTTACCATACGACAAGCATAATGTCGGCCAAAAAATATTTCTTATGAGATTTGGTTTAATAACAATACCTGAATAGTTGCATTTATCCGCACTAGGCACTATATTTCTATTTCTACACTATTCTATCCTTCCATGAATGAGATACAGTTATTTCAGTATCTCGGAGCATGACAAGATCGGTTTATATGGGCGAATAACGTGAAGGAGATTGGCTGGAAGGAGAATGTTAGAATGTACCAGGGTGTCGAGAGACACAGTGACAGAGAACCATTGTAGTCGACGTTTGTTGCGAAGATGGCAACTGATCTGCTCTAATCGAACCAATCTATCAATCAACCCACTAGCCAACTAACATACCAGCCAACCATCTAAGAAGCGTGACTCTGATAACTGGTATTCTCTTCACGATTAACACTGGTACTGTTCTGATTATGTATTTTTCACTCCTAATGTTTGTGCTTTCAACTTACATAACGACTGTATGTATCTCATGTTACAAGAAAGTTCATATTCCACAAAATAAAAAATAAAAAGAAACTTGACGGTCACTCTTATGAACAGCCATTGATAGTGAACAAGTGAGTGGCTGCTATCACTGAGTTGAGTTGAGTTGAGCTCAGCTGAGAACCGACATCACTGCACTCAGGGCAGTTTCATACGCGCTCTGTCCCTCGTTCAACAGCCAGCGAAGAGTCATGCCACTAATCGTTCTCACCGCTATCTGATTGAAAGTTTGCCTGGTATTCCCTCTCAGTTTTGAGATTCTTCCAGCACCCCTGCCGACCCCAGCTATATCATTCTTTCCACATATGGGTTCTCAGTATGTTCCCTCTTCTTCTCCACCTGGTCCCACAGGCGCTTGACTACCTCTCCCTTGTCCATAGGTAATCTACCACCAAGAGGTGCATTCCCATCCAGCCTATCAGCATGTTCATCCCCACCCCTCCCCCATACCCTCACGGCCAGGGCAAAAAAATCCATACAATTCTCAAAGTCCGTGACCTCTGAAGCGAGGAAAGCCATTCCACGCGAAACATTCCTTTCTCCACCTTCCTAAGCGTACTCCTTGAGTCCGTAATAAATGCAATGTGTGTTGCAGTGATTCCCTCTAACCATCAAATGGCCGCTGTTACTGATTCCATCGCCATTCCCATGCAGGAGGTCATAGTCCTTTTCCAAGCATCGTCCATTAGCCTTAGCGATGAACCCAACCACTACGTCTGTTTCTTACCACTGACCCATCGGTGTATATCACTATGCCACCTGGACGCAGAGGTGTTTCCAAGGCACCAGGGCCGGGTTATATACTGGCCAAGACCTATTGACGCGTCCTCGTCGAGCGTCCTGGGCAACAGGCCCCTTCGGGGTCTTGGCTAAAGTCAGTAGGATCGCCGATTCCTCCGAAGTCAGAGAATGTCTGCCTGTACGGCGAGGAACCACCAGTCTGCACATCGATAAGCCAGACATGGGACAATGGATACTCACGCAAACCTCAGGTCCTGTATGACATCACACTGATGTTGGACAACAGGATGCCCTAATCCGACATACAGGACTTCGCGTTGGAGCTCAAGCCAACGAACACAAGCAAGCAAGCAACTATGCCACCTTGAAATGTGTTGCTCTGGATCAGTTGTTGCATTTCAAACTCTTTGCGGCCTGCTGTCCGTTCTCTGCACTCGCAACCCAGTGTTATTACTCTATTGTGTCAGTCCGACATGTCTACCAGTATTTTAACCCACTCTTTTCCAGGATTGATGGTCTCTAGATCACACACTTGACGTATAGATATGTCCGCCTGTGTCATCCAGAAAACAGTAACAATCGTGATATCAAAGAAACAGGTAACACCCAAATGTGAAATAGAGGTAGAAGGAAAAATTCTTCACCAAGTGGATAGTTTTAAATATCTAGGGGCATTTATTACATCAGATGGAAGATGCACAACATATATTAAGAGCAGAATAGGGCAAGCAAAAGCTGCATTTCAGAAAATGAAGAATATCTTATGCATTAGGTCACTATCATTGAATGTAAGAAAGAGACTGCTAAGGTGCTATATCAAACTTGTTTTGCTGTATGGCTGTGAATCCTGGAATGTAAATGAACAAAGTAAGAAGAGATTAGAAGCAACAGAGATGTGGTTCCTCAGAGGAATGTTGCGAATTCCTTGGATTGCCAAAATAACTAACAACGATTGCCTGAAAGAGGCTAATGATACTAGAACATTATATACAACAATAAGAAAGAGACAAACAGATTTCTTTGGTCATGTGATGAGAAAAGAGGCAATGGAGAACATCATGACGACTGGAAAGACCAATGGAAAAAGAGGCAGAGGCAGACCAAGATAAATGATGCTGGATGGATTGCGACGGTGGCATGGAGGATTATCAACGGTAGAGTTGATCCAGAAAACCAAAGACCGAGATCTGTGGGGAGTCATGAACGTTTACGCCAGTCGGCATGGTACTTGATGATGATGATGATGATGATGATGATGATGATGATGATGGTGATGATGATGATGAAGATGAAGATGAAGATGATGATGATGATGATGATGATGTCATCCAGGACCTGCCTCGTCTCAGTCTATTACCCTTGACCATATCCATGACTTCATGAAGGGAAAAGGGGGGGGGGGGGGAAATAACCAGTATCTGCCGCAACTCTCAGGTACCAATTGGCTTGAAGGACCCTATACATGCCCGCCATTTTAGTAGTGTCAAGATATGCCTCATGCATATAATTGATGTGTCCTTTGTGCACTCAGGATCACCCACATGGCTGCATTCTGTATGCGCTCCAACCTTTCAAGCTGGCTCTTTGATACTGTCAGCAGCCCCAAAATATGCTCAGTGAGTGAAGTTACTAAATGCTCAAAAAGCCTGTAAAGTATCCTATGCTCTACCCCGGTTGCCCTCAATGCATTACGTCCCTTACCACCTTCATCATCAAAGGCTCCATATAATACCTAACAGGCATACATCTGTCAAAGGTGATTCCTAAATACTTCAATTTACTCTCTCCACTGAGAGGATATCCATTCAATATAATACATGGGACATCTGTCTTCCATCCATCAATCATGTGCCATGCCGGTAAGCGTGGGCGGTCATGTTCTGCCATCTCACCCGATCACCAGAGTCGTGGATCAGCTCCGTGTTTCTGTCTCGACTATGCCACAAGGCCAAGCCATCCAGGTACTTGCTTCTAGGTCTTCCCCTTGGTCTGTTCCCCTCGATCTTACCAGTTGTCACCAAATTCTCCAATCCATTTCTTCTCATAACATGTCCAAAAAATTTTGACTGTCTACGTCTAATTTCTCTAATCAATTTACGATCTTCATTTGTTTCTTGAAGGACTTGTTCATTGGTCTTTCTGGCTGTCCATGGTATTCTTTGCATTTTCCTCAGAAACCACATCTCTACAGCCATCAGATGTTTTTCAGCCTGACTGCTCATTGTCCACGCTTCACATCCATACAAAAGTACAGGCTCAATGTAGCATCTCAACACTCTCTTTCTCGTTTCAATTGACATCTTTTTATTGGTCAATATGTTTTTCATCTTGCTAAAGACTACTTCAAGGCATCTCCCATCAGATGTTATTACTGTTCCGAGATAATTGTACCTGCTCACTTGTTGAAGAATATTCCCATTTACTTGTATATTACATTGTGGTATTTCGTCCTTCCTAATGACGACCATAATCTGTGTCTTTTTACAATTTAATTCTAACCCTAGTTGTTCACTGTGTGTCACAATCGCATCTACTAAATTTTGCAGGTCCTGTTCATTGTCTGCAATCAAGACTGTATCATCTAATGTTATTGATGCATCGTCCCCCAATGTTGATTCCTTCCATATCTTCAATATTTCTGAAAATACTTTCACTGTACAGGGAAAACAGATCTGGAGACATTACACATCCCTGTCTCACACCCCTTTTTATAGGCTGATATTGGCTTACTTCATTATCAACTCTTATGGCAGCTTGTTGTTTCCAATATATGTTTTTTACAAGTCTAAGATCTTTTCCATCAATTTGTAGATCTTCAAGCATCCTTATCATGTTGACATGTCTCACTTTATCAAAAGCCTTTGTGTAGTCAATAAAGCAAAGGTGTAGATCTTTGTTTACTTCTATAGAACGTTCGATTATGTTTCTCAGTATATACACAGCATTTACTGTACCCTTGCCTTCCACAAACCCACATTGTTCTTCTCCTATTTCAGGTTGTATTTTCCTCCTAACTCTTTGCATGATAATTCTTAGCAAAATCTTCGTGATGTGACTCATTATACTAATTGTTCGATGTTGATCACATTCCAAGGCTCCTGATTTCTTTGGGATTGCAATAAATACAGAATTACATAACTCCTGAGGTATATTTCCAGTATCATATATTGTATTAAGCAGACTGGTAACTTGATCTATTCCATATTCTTCTAAAGCATTAATCATTTCTGTTGTGACGCTGTCTGAACCGGGGGTCTTGCCAGATTTCATATGGTTAAGAGCATTCTGAACCTCCATCTTCAAAATTGCTGGTCCTTCATTATTATTTTGAACATCATACTGTTCGTCTCTGTTGTCGTCATACAGGTTTTTCACGTAATCTGACCATTCATGTAATATCTGATCTTTTTCTATTATGACTCTTCCATCTTTTGTCTTTAGGCAGCCTGCTGATGTACGTGTTCTTTGATTAGTAAGCTCCTGAATTCTTTTGTGCATTAGGTTCGCATTGTTACTGTTGTGTTGTTTTTCAATTTCTCTGCAATTTTTCTCAAGCCATGTTTCTTTTGCCTCCTTACATAAGGTTCTCACTTTTCTGTGAATTTCTTCATCTGTCTTCACGATTCGGTTATCCAGGGAATACCACACAACCGATGCCTTGTCTGGATTTATAACGGCTACTAAGCCACTTCCGCCTGTAAGTCTTCAGCCAAACTGTCTCTGTCACTTCCCTGTCTTTAAACCAGGACATCATCTGCAAATGTCAAGGCTCTGCCAATTGCTGGTGTCTCAATAGCTGTGACTTTGCTGGTGTATATATTGAAGAGAACTAGTGATATGGCAGATCTCTGTGGCGGCACAGGTGCAATAATGCAGTAGTCCATGAACCCATGCGCATTGCAATGTTACGATCAGGCTGCTATCAACAGACATCAAAAACAAGTGAACGTGAAATGTGACCCAGAAGTTCAACAAATATACGACACATTCAAGTACAACAACGAATGACACAAAGAAGTTGAAGTTCCAAAACAATGTATTCTAACACAGAAGCCACAAACAATATGTTCACAATTTATTGCCTCGCATTGTTCGCTGCATCTCGTCATGTGCATACTGCAGAGTTATATATCATGTGACGTGAATACATGAATAACACTTAGCTGAAATACTTAAACCACATAGTCACAGGTATTTTTCTAATTTCGCACATCTGCTATCTGCACGGAAATTTTAAATTTAGTCTTAATTCTTAATATTATAGATTATTTGGCCTACTCAAGGTAACTCGGGTAATGAATAATGTCATTTTTCAGTGCCTTCGATATCCACGCGCGGCGATGTGGGGCGGACCGGCAGGATCCGGTGCAAACCAGAGCGGGCACCTGGGGGAACCGAGGGATGGTACCCATGGACCGGAAGTAGTCAACCTGAAGCTACACCGAAAGTACCCAAAAAATGTCAGCTAATTTCAAATATCTGGGTCATATGAAGTTGGCTTTTGTGACGAAACAAGGGAATTGGATAACCCCTATAGAAGGATTTATCTGAGGTTGCCAACCTCATTTGGGTGTCCATTACCGCATACATTACTAATCAACATGACATTTATTAGCAATTCAGCACAAAAGTTACACTGGATCTCGGTACGAGAAAGAGCCTCTCCTAGAACGTTTATCTGCATATTCGGTTATTGTTTTATCTGCTCGAATAATAGTGGATACGTGACAATAACTTGTATAATTCTCTCATATTTAGTTGTATATCTTTTATAATCCATCTTAATGGAATTGTTTTACTGTGTGTGAGGAGGACTTCACTGCTCTTCTTGATTTATCTGTTTATGTATTTTTATATATTGTCAGATATATTACTGTTTCTCTAAACTTAGTGTGTGATAGTAATAACTTACGTACGTTTTAATCATTCTGTGTTTATAAAATTTATGCTGACGCATAGTTGAAATGTCTAATAAGTATGAACACTGGCTCAGTAAAAATGGGCTCAAAGTCGGACATTTAAATATTTGCCATCTATTAGGGAATGTTTCAGAACTATCGATCATGCTAAATCAAAATTTCCACATGTTCGGCGTTAGCGAAAGTCGATTAAATGGTAACATCACAGAGACGACATCGATATCAGAAGATGTAAAGGTATTAGAAGAGATCCTTATCAGAAACAATATCGGGAATAGCAGTGTCTATTTATAATTCGCTTAACGTCCACCGTAGGCTAGATTTTGGAACCAGTGAGATTGAGTGTGTATGGCTTGAGGTTAAACATCAAAATCGCATACCCCTAGTAGTTGGCTAATTTTATAGAAACCCCAGCGCAGCAAACATATGGTATGAAATATTCACCGCTTTGATGGATATAGTCTTTAATAATGCGAGATAAATCATACTGTTAGGAGACTTCAACATAGACATTAAAAATCAAACAAAACATGGGAAAACAAAACATAGTCATGTAACTTCCAACAGTTAATCAAACAAGCCACTAGAATAACAAACTCCTCGACAACACTTATAGATCCATTTATACTGCATGTGCTGACAACATCACAGAATGTATCGTACCTTTATCGTATATTACCATGATAGACCACTACCCAGTATGTTGAACGAGGTCGAAAAGAGGTACTAAAACTCCGAAACACAAACACATAAATATGAAATATAGACATTTTAAAACTTCCACTCAAGGTGTCTTTCTACAAGTCTTCCTCAACTCATCTCTGGACTATGTTTATCAACTTCCTGACCCAAATGATACTCTGGACTACTGGATGAAGACATTTCTAATCGTATTTGATAGGCATGTTCCATTTAAGGAGCTCAAGTTAAACATAATGCTAAGCCCCTGTGGATCACCCAGGAGGTATCTGAAATTATAAGAGACCGGGACAGGGAACATAAAAATAGGAATATAACCAGATACCGTATGTAGTCTGAGAAACAAAGTACAATATGTTATTCGAAAGGAAATGAAAAACTACTTTAAGAACTTAATAATCGATAAAACTAATACTAAAGATATTCGGAAAGCAATTAATACCCTGACAAACAAACACAAGTCCTCACAATCATTGCCATCAAATCGGGTTACATGTGATCAACTCAGTAGTTTCTGTTAATCCTACATAAACCAGTTGAAGGCTGCAATACCAGATTCCCCTCATGACATATCTTTATTGTCATCATTTTGTGAGAATAAATGTTATGGAGACATTCCATCCAACATGCCGCTAATGACGTTCACTGGAGCATTTACTCATCTCAGTAACCCAAAAAACAATAACTCATCAGGACTAGATGGAATCAGTAACCGGATCCTTCGATGCGCTGCACCAGTTATCTGCAAATCACTTGCAATAATGAATGTCTCACAAAATGGCACTTTCCATCAGTCTTTTAAATCGCTAACGTGTATCCTCATTTAAAAGCTGGTTCACTAGACGATGGTCTCATGAGTAACTATAGGCCAATTTCCGTACTGTCATCACTATCCAACCCGCTAGAGAAGCACATTCACAAAACAACACTAGAACAATTAGGTCGCCATAAACTAATAGTTGACAGTCAGTCAGGGCCAAATTACTCTTTTCAAACGGCCCTAACAAACATGATAGAAAACTGGCATCAAAATATTAACAACAATCTATGTGGAACGGTGTTTATAGACTTTAGAACAGCATTCGATATGATAGATCACACCATTTTAATTAAAAACCTAGAAACAATGAAAGTAAGCCTTAATATAATGATATTGATAAAAATCCTTTTTACTAAACAGAAAACTAGTTGTATGACACATTAAATCGTTATCTTCTTCTTCTTCTTCGTTCATCCGGAGTTTTTTTTTCGGATGTGATTGCGTTGTGCCTGTTTACAGCAGAGCTGCGTTCTTGCGCCGTTAGGCCGACACATCCGACTTCTGCGGGCATTTGTTGACCGGGTTAACCTTCCCGGGAAATCGTTATCTAAAACCATTACCATTACTATTGGAGTACCTCAGGGGTCTATACTTAGCCCTCTATTATTAGCCATGTATATAAATGGTCTTCCCTTATATCTTTTGTCGCCCTGTGATCTATTTGCAGACGACTACACAGTATTTACAAACGCTATTGATTGTAATGGGCTAGAATCATCCTTGCAACAGGAATTACATAGTGTAGTTAACTGGAGTTACGCAAACAGCATGCACATTAACATTTCTAAATTAAAATCTATGATAATAGCAACAAGGCAAAGACTTCACACTCTAAACTCACAGAGAACTCTGCAGCTAAGCATTGGTAGCACGCCTGTAGAAAATGTATCTATCCATCTATCTATCTATCTATCCATCCATCCATCCATCCATTCATCCATCCATCCATCCATCCATCCATCCATCCATCAGTCCGTCCGTCCGTCTGTCTGTCAATCAGTCTGCCTGTCTATCTTCTATCTATCTGTCTGTCCGTCCATGCGCCCGTCCGTCCGTCCGTTTCCTGTCTGTATGTCTACTTGTCCATCTATATGTATGTCTTGTCTGTCGATTGGTCCTCCGTCTGTATGTATGTATGTCTGCCTGTCTCGCTGACTGCTTATGAACCATAGAAGAAGAGAAGAATACACAGAAGATAAAGAGAATCTCATCCTATGTCCACGGCTAACAAGGAAAGAAAAGAATTAAAGATCAGAAAAAATTCATGACTAGCGGGGAACTATGCCTTAATGCATATTCCAGGCCAGACTATGGATCACTGAGGTGGGCTGGACCAGCATTAATGAATAGAACAAATAATGACTAACATCACTTGAACAACAACAACAACAAAACAAACAAAAAATTAAGTTGCATGTCCTTCACAGGACGTAACAGTCAACCCCAGCATTTTCGCTGTTCGTGATTCCTGGGCAAATTTTACGTTCAGTAGTTTGCCATTGCTTTCTGAACGACCGGCTTTTATACCGCTGTGTTTCGAACCCGGGTATACTGGCTCACAAACCGCCGCAAGCCCTCAGCCACAGAGACCGGCCACTTGAACAACAAAGACTAAATAAACAAGATAAGAATAACATGCGTGAGTCTTTATTTTGTCCAATCCTGTAGCACATATTCTGAACTGCGGATACAAAACAAAGGTATAATGTCTTATAGGCAAGACGCTCAACACTTCACAACACTTGTTATTATACAGGCAGTCTGCCGCATATAGCCAGACCTCTGCCCGTTGTGGCCGAGCCTACAGGGTGCTCCTAAAACCCTGCTACGATACCTATACATCCGGCTGACCAGGACTGTTCAAAAGTGAGACTATCACTTGGGAAATAAAAAAGAACACAACTCTAAATCCGAGGATGAGTCGTACAGTGCGGAGACGGGAACCCACATTCCTGAGACACACAACACAATACTATGGATCCCTGTAGTTCACAGTGGCAATCAGTGGATTGAGCTCCAGATATGATCAAACCTCTATGCCTCAGCTGAATCCAATATTGTGTCTAATTCCACCAGAGAAAGTCACGTCCCCAAACTAACTGGAACCCAATACTATAACAGGACCACAAATTCCAAAAATAGAAGTATAAACATGAGTGTGGAAAGCTCAAACAGGTCAAACCAGAAACTACAACTTTAACCATACAATAACAAACTAAGGTATGGAAAGCTCGAATACTTGGTTAGTTGGGGGAGAGGGAAATGGGGGGTGGGGGGGTGGGAATGGGAGGTGAGGAAAATGGGGGTAAGGAAAACCCAGGTATGTTCCCTCCTCATAACTATGATTGAGAAGTCACATCCTGCAACGCAAAAAGACAACACATCCTTTAGAATGATAAAACAAATACACATAATTTTACATATAACAAGGCATACAACACCACTGCAAATCCATGATTCTATACTCTAATCCATCAACAAAATTATGGATAGACATAAGCGCCATCATCATCATCATCATCATCATCATCATCATCATCATCATCATAATCATCATCTATGGGCATTATAATCATCATTGCTCCTTGCATTGTTGCGATCATCATGTGATACTCATGCCACTTTCATGCCAAAGATAGATACAATCGCACTGGCAATCTGGGTTCTAGTGGCATCACATTCACCACCACCACCATCACAGCACAGTACCAGTGACCTTCCATCAATGACATCAACCAGTGTCAAAGTCAACACTAGGACAAACCATCAATCCCAGCATCACGAGTCGACAACAGTGGGACATGTCCCCCACAAAACATAAACAGCATAATATATGTGGCAGTCAGGACACAACAGCCATAAATAAGCCAATACGTAGCACAGTCAGTCATCTCACATGCCGAAATGTCCCAGCTCAAATGGCTTATTGACCAGCTGAAGAAACAAGTGAAGGCACTCCTGACACCGACACCAACTGTCGTTAAAGAAAAATTACTGGCGGACATGATGGAAATCCAGCACAGCATCAAGCAAAAGGTGGAACGAATGGCACAGAATAAAAAGATAAATGAAGAAATCCTACAAACCATCAAATCAGAGAGAGAACTGCTAAAAGCTGAAAGGGAGTTAACCCAGAACAAATCAGCAGTAGCTACGCGAAAAACCACAGAGAAGCGGAAAGATGAAACCACACCAAAGAACATCCAGAAACTGCAAGCTAAAGCCAGTAATCCAACCACGGTGTCCAAGAAACTCAAAAAATCAGTATCGCGACAGACATCTGAAGAAAGCATAGAGGAGGAATCCGGCACATCTGAAATTGACTAGGACAAAAGTAGGAAGAGGACAAACGGCACAAAGAGGCACACGAAAAATGGTGCAAAGAATACAAAGAAACTGAGGCAAAGAAGCTAGCAAAGTCTCTACGTCAGTTAGCTGAGAACTGTGCACAGTGGGATGCAATGAAAGCTAGCCAAATATCAACGAAAGAGTCTTTATAAGGACTGCATCATACTAAAAACAGACAAACCAGAAGCCAACACTGACCAAAGAAACCGCCAGCGGAGACGGACACAAAGGAGATCCAGCCGGCCAATCCCCCAGCTGACGTCACAAACATAACCGTTTTAAAATCGAATGAACGAACGAACGAACAATCTTTATTTTCAAAGGGTTAAGAATTGGGCACGGAGGCCCGTCTGACATTCTGCCTTTCTTCTCTATTTCCTCTCATACATTCCTTCATTCAACATCACTTATAAAGCAAATCTTTGACAACAAAAGAACAATAAGCATTAAAACACATGAAAAATAATCAATAATACATGACTCACCGAGGCAATGTTTAACATGGGCATTATAAATACCTAAGGAAGTTGTAACGTGCCATATATATATATAGGAATGTTTTTTGGCTAGTTGTCGTTTGAGATAATTTACCATTATTATTGTCTTTTTTGTTGTTTTTTTGTTTGTTTATGGAGGAATGTACTGAGGTAGTGTTCAAACAGGTTGCGAATGTATGTATAATGATTGATGGTGTCTTTGATTTCTTGTAGAAGATTATTCCACAACTGAGTGGCAGAGTACGCTAATCTTGTTTTATATAACTCTATCCTAGGTTTAGGGACATGAAGTATATTTAATCGTTCGCCATGTCTTGTGTTATATTTAAACAATGGCAAAAGGTAACTTGTAGCAATTTGAAATATGATTTTGTGAATTAATTTAGCCTTATTAAATAGTAGGGGTTTGTGGAATTGCAGTAACTGAAGACGTTTATTTAGGTTAGAATTGTCGGTAAGCTTTTCACCAATAATTAAACGCACTGCCCTTTTTTGAAGTAATAAAAGCGTTTTGTTATTGATTTGGGGCATCATACCAAATTGTTGAGCAATAATCAATATGAGATTGTATATGGGAAGTATAGAATATCTTTCTTGTGTTTTCGTCAGAAAAAGCCAGCTAACACTGGCTCAGAAAACGAGACAAACTTAAACCGCAACATGAACCACGACAGATATAACCAAGGCCCAGAGGCTGGTTGAACGGGTGGACAGTTTTTTGTTTGTTTGTTTTGTTTTCTACAACTGGAACTGGAACTGGAGTGCTATTACATCGGCATCGTGGATACGTTTTCTTTTTTCGATATGGAGGACTGTCTATCGCGCTCCGACAATTCCAACATAAAATGATTTTTCTATAAGCGTTATGACTTTAACTATTTTCTGTACGTTCTTTGCGTCGATTTTTGTCATGCTTTACTATTTTGAAGGACATGCATCTTTTCTGTGGCAAGATATGGATGTGAGTCATGGACCATTTCCCAATCATTAAAGAAGAAAATCGGGGCGGTTGAGCTCACATGCTACAGAAAAGTCCTTAGAATATCCTGGACGAAGAGGAAGAAAAATACTGACATTCTTCCAGATCTGAGCTTCGAAGAAAACTGGCTTATAAACAGTATCATGTCTGGGAAACTGAAATTCTATGTCCATGGGAACGTCACAGTGGCATGGGAACGTCACAGTGGCATGGGAACGTCACGGTGGCATGGGAACGTCACGGTGGCATGGGAACGTCACAGTGGCATGGGAACGTCACGGTGGCATGGGAACGTCACGGTGGCATGGGAACGCCACAGTGGCATGGGAACGTCACAGTGGCATGTGAACGTCACGGTGGCATGGGAACGTCACGGTGGCATGGGAACGTCACAGTGGCATAGGAACGTCACGGTGGCATGGGAACGTCACAGTGGCATGGGAACGTCACAGTGGCATGGGAACGTCACAGTGGCATGGGAACGTCACGGTGACATGGGAACGTCACGGTGGCATAGGAACGTCACAGTGGCATGGGAACTTCACAGTGGAATGGGAACGTCACAGTGGAATGGGAACGTCACAGTGGCATGGAAACGTCACAGTGGCATGGGAACGTCACAGTGGCATGGGAACGTCACAGTGGCATGGGAACGTCACAGTGGCATGGGAACGTCACAGTGGCATGGGAACGTCACAGTGGCATGGGAACGTCACAGTGGCATGGGAACGTCACAGTGGCATGGGAACGTCACAGTGGCATGGGAACGTCACAGTGGCATGGGAACGTCACAGTGGCATGGGAACGTCACAGTGGCATGGGAACGTCACAGTGGCATGGGAACGTCACAGTGGCATGGGAACGTCACAGTGGCATGGGAACGTCACAGTGGCATGGGAACGTCACAGTGGCATGGGAACGTCACAGTGGCATGGGAACGTCACAGTGGCATGGGAACGTCACAGTGGCATGGGAACGTCACAGTGGCATGGGAACGTCACAGTGGCATGGGAACGTCACAGTGGCATGGGAACGTCACAGTGGCATGGGAACGTCACAGTGGCATGGGAACGTCACAGTGGCATGGGAACGTCACAGTGGCATGGGAACGTCACAGTGGCATGGGAACGTCACAGTGGCATGGGAACAACGGGGATGGTTCCTGACAGAAGAGGCATGGCTCGACCAGCACGAAGATGGACACAGGACATGGTAGACACCTCTGACGTCAGACTGTATGGGGAAGAATACATGGCAAGAGATCGAGAGTCTTGTCAACGTGCTGCGATGAGAGTGAGGTTCTGCCGAGGTCCTGCTACATAATGCTTATGAACTATTCCCCACTAGAATTCACTGAGCTTTGGTTATGCTTGCACGGACTCTTTGTTTCCACGCGGGGATCTTCAAAACATCGATGTTGGTAGTCTGGTGTCAGTTTCGCTTGTTATGTTATCACTTGAAACGCATTTTATTGACAATTGACAACTGTAAATCTGTAATTATGGTTCACACTAAACAATCAGTTTGAAAGCTTTGTACTTGTTTGTGGTGGTGTTGAATGGAGAACGAAAACAGGTAAAGGTACAAAAAGGAAATATATTTGGTGAATTAAACCTCCATTTAGCCTTCGCTTGTCACTCAACTAAATATTTTGTAGCTTGAACCTGGAAATTGCAAAAGTGGCAGAACATTTTAAAACAGATCACCACCATTTGTTTCGGAGAATCTTCCACAAGAAATGGAACATTCTAAATGAAGATTACCTATTCGCTGACTGTAAACTGCTTTCATTACAGTGTTTGCAGCTATTCACGATTAACTATTCGTTAATTATAATCTATATCTATGGCTGTCAATAACAGCTCCAACATCAATATTTTCGACATCGCTTCACTTGTAGATGTGTACTTTTCAATTGTTTGAGCAGTTGTTTTTGGTATTTCCTTCTTGCTCAATGCTGTTATTTTTGTTGGTGTTTGCTGCAACAGTCGTCTGCATACGCTACCTAAACTGTTTATGGCTTCGCTGGCTTTGAGTGACTTAATATTTGCTACGGCCTGCGAAATATTATCAGCAACTTTCCTAAATGCAGGATACACAAAACTGCGAAAATCTTTACAATGTATGTGTTTATATGTAATATGTTGAGATGCAACAGAAAGATCAAGATAACTGTTTGTGGTATTTCATTGCAGAAGGATATTCCCTAAATGCCTCGGTCTCATAGATCACGCATGGAGAATATGAAAACAGTTCACAATCTCCATTTCTTCGGCAAGGACCCAAAGTGACCATACAAGATAACTATAAAAGCAATCAAATTAATAAATAAAAACACTGACCGCATTATTATCTATTCAACTTGGGATCCATTTCCTAACGCATTCAGTTCTCCATTAGTTTATCACCAACTGAAGCTCCCGGGGACAAGACCTCTAACAGTAATCACATGCCTGGTCTTATCTAACGCGCTATGACAGCACGCAACAGATTGTTTCCTTTTTGTTACGAACTTCTAATTGTTTGGAAGAATCGTAAGTTTATTTATGTTACCAGCTTTCCTGTGATTTGTCGAAAACTCCAGTGTTTGTGATAATTATTTGGTGAATACAGTGTTCTCTGATACCAATCGAATAGTTTCACACAGCTAAGCATCAATATCTGGAGAAACTGGTTAAAAAGGAGGAGCAGAGTGTCTGGGCGACACTCAAAATGAAGAAAAACACACACCCAGAGAAATACTTCAGACGAAGAGAAACACATAGGCATACTATTAGTCTGCCACCGCAACTATCACCCTGGGAACTCTTCGGTAGCCTTTGAGGAGAGGGACGGCGCAAGTGCACTGATGCCCCTTATGCAGAGATAGCGTTTCTGAAAATAAGTATTGATAAGTATAGACATTGTGTGTGAACACTCAGACCATTTGTCTGTGATCATCGTGACATTTTCATACAACGGTGAAGTCTTTCACATTTTCTGATGTGTCACTTGCAACTATTTGACGGTTGAACTCTCTTACTCCAGAACGCGCATCTGATTTTTGCAAAGTAACTTCTCAGTATTGACCTGAATTCTTTATCCTGTAGCACGTACACGAAGAAGTTGGCCCAGGTGTGAAACAGTGCCAAACTTTTCAAGATGCCATACGCAGTGTCATCGGTATAGAGTGGTAGTGGTGCGAAGTTATTGTAGTAGTAGATGTTGGCAATCACAATTGGCGTCGTAAACAAGAAAAATGTCCCGAATATAGTAACGGGCATACGAACCATGTTCCACGTCCTTCTTCTGTTTTTGGAGCCGGCACTGTTGTTCTCGGCAGTAGCTCTAGATTTCAGAATAGCCACACTTTGTCGTCGAATGATAATCCCAATATGGATATATATGACCAGCATTAGTCCGCCTAAAACAAAGTGGATGCTAGCATCGATGGTGCTGTAACCAAGTATGAACTCGCTGAAGCAATTTCCAAGATTTGTGAGTATATGTAGACCTGATAATATCGATATCACCCACAATGTTATCAGACACCATGTTGTTGATTTTGTAGTTATCAGTCTGAGATGTTTAAACGGCCAGGCTATGTAAAGCCAGCGTTCAACAGAAATAACGAAATGACCCATTCGGCTGCATAACATGGTAAAAGAAATAAAGAAAACACAAATACACACTAATGCCGGCTGAGTTGTTAAGGCAAGCTGTGAATACGTCAGGTAAAACTGAGCTGTGGATATGATCCCACAGGCGACCGCAAATATGAAGTCACTGACAGCGAGTGAGGCGATCAACAAGTTTGAGAACGTGTGCAGACGACTGCTGCAGCCAATCGTAGCAATGATTAGACCGTTGAACAATAAGGAGATACTCAATATAGACGTTTCCATGATTAAAAGATAAAAATCATCAGATGAGATCGTGTTGTTAACTCCAGCCATATTTAAAATATACAACAAATTAATGGTTAACTATGGTAGTTACAAACTACTGAACATAAACGTCTAGCCTAGAAATCACAAATGATTTTACAACATTGTGGTTGATTGCGACGTCCTGTAGAGACATGCACCTACCTAATGGCAGTCAATGGTAGACTCCGTCTCCTAGTTTTGCTTTAAAATTTACAAAAGCTTGATTAAATATTGTCTCTTATCCTTGCAATATGTAGTCATTAGTCTACATTGAAAACTAGAATTCCAGAAAATTTAAACATCTGCCACAGCGATATCCAAAATGCATTGAGAAAAATAATTGCAGCATTGTATGTGTTGTGTCCCATGTAGATTCCTGCTTTTCCTAGTTTTATTTTCTCCTCTAATGTCAACCAATCAATGTAATAAATATGTCAATCAAGAGAGTTAAATTTGTTTGCAAGAAGCCATGGAACAAGTGTTCAGTAAACAGATTCAGGCTCCAAACGTCATCAAACTGACTTTAAAGTGATAGAATAACATCATTCATTCGTACCTGAACTCCATCATTAGCATATTTATTTATCTTCTACTGCAGTCACAAGGTAAAATCTCAGTGAACTGCCCGGAAAAACAGCATCATTCTGATACTGCAAAACTGCCTAAATGAACTAGCCTGTGGTTATATAACAGCTAGATAAACATGATTTGCAAACTTTGAGAACAAGTGGTAATCAGGGATTTGTGAATATCTTATCTACTCTTTGGTTGTTGTTGTTGTTGTTTTAAAATGTATATTTTTGTTTTTGTTTTAGTTAACTGTCATTGCATACGGCTATTTTCATGAATGCTGTGGACTCTCTCTCTCTCTCTCTCTCTCTCTCTCTCTATATATATATATATATATATATATATATATATATATATATATATATATATATATATATATATATATATATATATATATATTATCATTCATCATTGGCACCTTGCCGTCTTGACAGACGATAGTTTGTGCTTTAAAAAGGCATAATAACTTTTAACTATGGCGGTAGCGAGTGTGACTGATAAGGCCAATTTGCGCTGTAAATGTCCGTTCACAGTGGGTGCATGTGAACACGTGGTCATTTCCACCATCATGCACCATCTTACGTCTCAAACGCTTGGTGTGTGACTTTTCTGCAATAATTTTCTCCTTTGACTTTATTCCATTTCTGATATTTGCCCTCCATGCAACACGTTCAGCAGCGACTTGCTCCCAATGTGCATTATCAATGCCTGTATCAATCATGTCCCGCTTACACACATCTTTGTATCGTAGTAGAGGCCGACCCTGAGATCTCTTACCCATCTGTAATTCACCAAAAAAGATATCCTTTGGTATTCTACCATCATCCATCCTCCTAAGATGTCCTATCCATCTAAGTCTACGAAGACTGAGCATGGAATAAACTGTCACACAACCTGATCTTTCCAATACTTCAGTATTTGTGATTTTGTCTTGCCACTTAATACCAAGAATTCTTCGCAGACACCGCATATGAAAGCTGTTTAAATTGTTCTCTTGGTGTGAGTAAGTTGTCCAGGTTTCACTGCCATAGAGAAGAGTACTAAGGACACAGGCTTGATAGACAAGGACTTTTGTTTTGGCAGTAAGCTTCCTGTTCTCCCAGACTCTTTTTCTTAACCTGTTCATTGTTGTTGCTGCCTTACCAATCCGGATGTTGATTTCCTGATCTAGGGATAATTTGCTATTTACCACTGATCCTAGATATGTAAAATGTTCTACTATCTCTAGTTCGGCGTCGTCAATAAAGATTGATGGTACCCCATGTGCACCTTGTGACATAATCTGTGTCTTCTTTTTGCTAATTGTTAAACCAAATTCAGAACAAGCATTGGAGAATGCAGATAGTAGACATTGCAATTCTTCCTCAGAGTGGGTCGTAACTTCAGCATCATCTGCAAAAAGCAACTCTCTGATCAGTACCCTCCTAATTTTGGTCTTAGCCTTCAATCTCTGAGCATTGTAGAGGCCGCCATCTGAGCGTGAGTGAATGTATATACCACCATCCTGATCACGAAATGCATATTTCAGTGCATATATATATATATATATATATATATATATATATATATATATATATATATATATGTATATATATATATATATATCATTTTCTCTCTCCCTCTCTCTTTCCCCTTGAGTGTGCGGGTGTGTGTGTGTGTGTGTGTGTGTGTGTGTGTGTGTGTGTGAGAGAGAGAGAGAGAGAGAGAGAGAGAGAGAGAGAGAGAGAGAGAGAGAGAGAGATCTCACATAATACAATATTCATAACACCGGTGAGACCCCGAACGTACCACAGAAGACTTCAATCAAAGTAACTACAGAGGATAACCATAGAAATAACCACACAAGATAACCATAAAAGTAACCACACATGTTGACCATAAAAGTAACCACAAAACACAACTATAACAGTAACCACAGAAGATAACTATAACAGGATACAATCTATATATATAAATCAAAGTGTATGTATGTAAATATGTATGTATGTAAATATGTATGTCCTTTATTTTTTCGCTAACGGCCCATCCGATTGAGATGAAATTTTCTACACGCCTTACTTTCATTCCAGAGCTGTCAACTGTCATAGTTTTTTTTCCTTCTTTCTCCTCCTCCCTCCTCCCCCTCCCAAAATACGTACGTAAATATATGATGATGATGATGAAAGAATCCCCGAACCAAAACGCTAGGGAAAGGGAAGAAAATGACGTGACTACACATTAGCTAAGGGACTTAACTCTAGAAAAAGTTATTTCAAGGGGAATAACTTTTAATAACATTGTTGTATAACTTATAGTCATATTGTTGTATCGTTTTCAATGATTTATAAACTCTTTGTCTATAGTTATGTACCGGCATATGAGTTATAATAAATAATGATACAATCTTTTAGACATTTTCAAAGTTTACATAAAAATAATGCATAATGCATAACATTGTAACTCATCTTTCTATACTTAAGAAGTTATCTAAAAGATGTTGAACAATATCATCGCATCTTTAGTGTTTTCCGCCATCATATCGACACGATTCGCTTGACAGCACTTCTCAGCGCTATCAAGCCAAGACGCCTTACACATTTCAAGCAGTCTGATACGGGGGGAAAATGGCACGTCGTAATAGCACAAAGAAACAAGCAGCTTCCAAGATGCATAGTGAGAAAACCGACCAGACTATCAAGAAGACGAACCTGCCTTTGGAGAGTCTGCATGCAAGCTGTAATAAAGTATCTGAACCTACAGTCAATGAAACTACCAATAAGAAGAGCGACGACTACCCACAGACGAACACAAAAACTTGTGAGAGGAAGGAGGACCAAGACACCAGAATCAGAAACACTGATTCAAACACAGTCAGATGGGTGGTCAAGCGGCTAAAAATGGAGCTTACTGATCAACAAATACAGAAGCAGCTGCAGGAAGAAAATCTTCACGTCAACATTTTGAAGGCAGAGCGGATTCTTACCTACTCAGAATTAAATGAGATGCTCCACACCAGGGACTGGGCGAACCCGGGCCGGGTCAGGCAGACAGACAGACAGACAGACAGACAGACAGACAGATAGATAGATAGATAGATAGATAGATAGATAGATAGATAGATAGATAGATAGATAGATAGATAGATAGATAGATAGATAGATAGATAGATAGATAGATAGATAGATAGATAGATAGATAGATAGATAGATAGATAGATAGATAGATAGATAGATAGATAGACAAAAAGACAGGGAGGGAGGGAGGGATAGACGGAGGGATGGGTCTATTAGACAGACAGACAGACAGACAGAGATAGATAGATAGACAAACAGACAGACAGACAGACAGACAGACAGGGAGGGAGGGAGGGAGGGATGGAGAGACGGAGGGAGAGACGGAGGGACGGGTAGGCAGACAGATAGACAGGGAGGGAGGGATAGACGAGGGAGAGACAGAGGGATGGGTCTATTTGACAGACAGACAGACAGACAGTCAGACAAGCAGACAGACAGACAGACAGATAGTCGGTAACGGGAACGAGAACTTATATGACTCATCTTTTGGTGCTTAATTGAAGAAGTTATCTACCGTAAATTTATTTGTACATGTAATAATTTTTATCTGGCCTTTTATAAGGGCCAAGAAAATATGAATTAAATGAGATTCTCCCCACCTTTTCGCTGCACAATGGAGCACCGAGAATAAACAAATGCCACGTCATACAGTACGTGGCATAACTACCTAACGATAGTTTGTGGGCATTCGAGCTCCAGCCTTCGGTGAACTCAGAGCATTTCTGATACTTTCTAACAGGTAATACTCAAATGATTTGACATTAGAGCATGCGAGGGCGTTGGGGACATGTTGCTTACACCTACACACATCGACACTACGGACACAGGCGAGTTCACACTCCGTGGCCTAACAGTCCACCCAATTGTGTAGGTTTGATTTGTAGGCTAAAAGCGTGAATGAGGGTAGCATGTGAAGGACTGAAGTCTGGATCATCCTCTGCATTCCTTAACGTTGTACATTGATCCGTTGACAAATAACATCATTCAGAAACCACACATATATGTCTGTCTGTCTGTCTGTCTGTCTGTTTGTCTGTCTGTCTGTCTGTCTGTCTGTCTGTCTGTCTACCTATCCGTCTATTATATATATATAAGATATATGTAGACAGAGAGTCGGGAACGGGAACTTATATGACTACTTATATGAATTAAATGAGATGCTCCACACCAGGAGCTGGGCAATGCCGGGCCGGGTCAGACAGACAGACAGACAGACAGACAGACAGACAGACAGACAGACAGACAGACAGACAGACAGACAGACAGACAGTCGGTAACGGGAACGGGAACTTATATGACTACTTATATGAATTAAATGAGATGCTCCCCACCAAGGACTGGGCGAAGCCGGGCCGGGTCAGCTAGTTATTAAATAAACAACACTTCCGCGTTATAATAATATTATTATTATTGCTCTCCGTCTGGGCGCATGGACCTCAGAGCCACATATTTTAACCCCGGGACTGCCACAGGGATCTGCAATCTCACCGGTGCTCTTTAATGTGTATACGAGCAAGATTGCATACCTAGAAGCACCAGGGGTTGGAAGGATTCTAACATTTGCAGATGATATTCTTGCATACAGGCAGGGGAGAAATAGGGATCAAACAGCCCAGGAGCTAAAGGTGACAGTAGACAAAGTGATTGACTGGTGCACTGAAATGAGTGCTGTCATCAACCCGGAAAAGGCGGCTGTGTTGTGGTGCTCTCTGGACAACAGGATTGTGAGAGATGATGCCCCAAGCCTCACGATAGATGGTAGAAGCGTCAACAGAGAGAACAAACTGAAGTATCTGGGAATCACATTTGAAAGGAGTCTGTCCTTCAAGGACCATGTGGAGACGGTTGTGACAAGATCTCAAAAGGGACTCAATGCACTTAAAATTATGGCTGCAATGGACACAGAGCAGAGAATGCTCTTCACACTATACCAGCACTTGATCCTCTCAGTGATTGATTATGGACTAGGACTGCTGACTGTCTCAAAGAGTCAGCTGGTGAAATTAGAGCGCATACAGAATGAAGCTATGCGGGTCATTCTGGGATGCACCAGAGACACTCCAGTAGTGTGTATGCGTTACATCCTTGGTCTGCCTACTGTTGCTGGTAGGCACAAGGTGATGCAAGCGAAGGCATACCTCAGAGTAGCTGCAGACACAGATCACCCGTTGCATGAGGCGCTGGACGTAGTTAAGGGTCAGAGACTGATAAGAGGGAAATCATGGATGGCTCAGGCGGAGGATACGATCAGACAGGTGTGCCCCTTGGAGAACATCAGGCGAGGAGAGGAGTGGGTCAGAGTGCCAGCCGTGCAGTCAGACTTGTGCAGAGTTATAATCACATTGAGCCGGGAGTGCATGAAGTGGCCAGCAGGAGCCACGGAAGTGGAAATTCAGCAACTAATTCGGGAAAATTCTCGCCCGGGTGATGTGATTATCTACACGAATGGGTCGGTGTTGAGAGGTAGGAAAAGTGCTTGGGGGTTCTTTGCAAAAACTAATGGTCGGCGTTTGGTGCAGGAGAGCCTGGCGTATGATGACACTACATCTAGCTTAAGAATGGAGGTGGAGGCGGTCAGTGCAGCTTTCCGCTGGATAGAAAACACGATACATACACATATTGTGATTGTAACTGACTCAGAAAGCATGCTGAGAAGGGTGAGAACAGGCAAGCTTCGTGCAGAGTGGCTTGCTTCGCTTCGGAGGTCACGGGTAGCAAGCATCACCTGGATCTTTTCTCCTGGGCATGCCGGTGTGCTGGGGGATGAACAGGCGGACAGATTGGCTGGCTCGGCAGAACTTGGTGGAGTATTGATGCATGACAAGGCAGATATGGTTGCGGCCTTGTGGGAGCACGTGTACACCTCGGAGGAGCAAATGGATCACCATAGTCTGGTTAGAATGAGGCAGCGAGGTGTGATGAGGGGATCTGGCCGACGCTCGACGCTCAGAGGAAAGGCGAGACGGACATATAATCAGATTGCTACTGGAACTATTAGTGTTGGGACTCTTCGCTGGTTGCTGAGGATGGGGACGGAGCGCTTATGGGAATGTCCCGAATGCTGTGATGTCGGTTCCTAGATCAATCAATCAATCAATCAATCTATTCAGTTAGCGCAGCGATTTGTGTTCTCGTTTCTAATAGAACTTTAAATTTGTGGCCAATAAAATTGTCTGGTAAAATGTCGGTGTGAATTGGCAGTGGCTCACGAAGTCTGACAGTAATTTCAAAATGATACACAGAGACAATTATAATATCCAATTAATCTCAGAAGTCTAGTTATTTGGAATCATGGTTTAGTGTTGGCAACTTTACACAGCTCTTGGTTTAAAAGCTTAAAAGCCTGATCTTTGATCGACCTTATTGTACCGTGTTTATATGAGACAAAGGTTTAGAAAGGCCAGCACACACACTTAGGGCGACTTTCCTACCTTATGTAAACGAGTATAACTGCATGACAAGTTTACCAATATCTCGAAAAACAGGCCTCACATTCCTCAGCAGCCAACAGCCCTATCCTTCTTGTAAGACCAGCAGTACATGTAGAAATGTACATTGTTTGCACACATAAGTGCAGAAACATAGGCAAGGTAGCCGGTCGCTCAGAAATCAATGGCAAACTACTGAGTGTAATCTTGCCAAGACATCAACAACAGCGGTAAAACGCTGGTTAGGATATGTGGGGGGGGGGGGGGAGACGTGCATTTATTCAGCTGTATTGTTTTTTTTTAAATGGGGGACGGGGGGTTCCTTTCGAATAGCGTAGACTTCCAGTCCAGTTGACATGTAGATCTTTCTTAATTTCAAATCAAGATGCATATAATACAAGCTCACCATTGATCAGTAACAGTTGAAAAATTGACAGTTGTCGTCATCTTAATAGCGTATTTCCCATAAAATAAGACCTACCCCTATAATAAACACTAGCAGGATTTTTCAGGACGATTTTAATATAAGCCCTACCACTAAAATAAGTCCATGTTGCTTGCTTGCTTGTGTTCGCTGGCTGTCAACTCAAGCGTGAAGTCCTGTATGTCGGATGAATACACCCTGTTGTCCAACATCAATGTGATTCATACCGGATCTGAGGTTTGCGTGTGTATCCGTTGTCCCATGTCTGGCTTATTGGTGTGCAGACTGATGGTTCCTCGCCATGCAGGATACACTCTCCGGCTTCGGAGGAATCATCGATCCTACTGATGTTAGCCAGGTCCCCAAAGAGACCTGTTGCCCAGGACGCACGACGTGGACGTGTCAGCAGATCTTAGCCAGTATAGATCCCGGTCCTGGTGCCTTGGAAACACCTCTGCGTCCCATAAGTCCTAGTTAAGATCGTCCTGTAGAATGAGAGACATGTTGCCAAATGACCAGTCGGATTACAGACGGCACTGGTGCGCACTTGATAATGAACGGATGTGGTCCATCATTCAATACGTCACTCGTGTGAAATAAAGTTAACAAAGCACCACGAGCAGGCGACATAGACAAGCAATGCTCATTTAAGGAAAGCTTTATGGGAGACTTTATTCCCAAACGGGGCCCTGGAACATGTATTCCTAACATGTATTCCCTAACCCTAACCCAGACCCTAACGCAAACCCTAACCCTAACCTTAACCCTAACCCCATCCATAACCCTAATCATACACAATAGCACGTGCTTGTCTTCTTTATCTTATATGTGTGTATATATACTTAATACATTATACTGGCCCCCCAATGATATGCCAGTTTGTACTGCTCTCTAATATAGAAGATATAGACGTCACGTGACCAGAACCGTTTGGGAATAAACACTTCGAAGCTTTATTGCTTGACATGAGAGACTCGGACCAATGGTTCTACATGAAATGGAGTCGCAAGAAATTCTCACCGGAGTTCGGGGTTTGAAGAGCTATGACGATGTTCCAGAAGAAGATGACATAACTGTAGTTGAATAAATGTAGAATTGTGTACATCAATCAATCAATCATGTGGGTGGTCATGACTCGCCATTTCACTCCATCACCAGCGTCGTGGATCAGCTCAATGTTCCTGCCTCATCCATGCCATGTGGCCAAGCCATCCAGGTATTTTCCTCTCGGTCTTCCTCTTGGTCTGTTCCCTTCGATCTTGCCAGTTGTCACTAAGTTCTCCAATCCATGTCTTCTCATAACATGTCCAAAAATATTGACAGTCTACGTCTAATTTCTCTAATCAATTTACCATTTTCATTTGCCTCCTGTAGTAATTGGTCATTGGTTTTTCTGTCTGTCCATGGTATTCTTTGCATTTTCCTCAGAAACCACATTTCTGCAGCCATCAGATGTTTTTCAGCTTGACTGCACATTGTCCAAGTTTCACATCCATACAAAAGAACAGGCTCTATGTATCCCCTCAACACTCTTTTTCTCGATTCAATTGACATCTTTTTATTGGTCAGAATGTTTTTCATCTTGCTAAAGGCTACTTTCGCCAAGGCGATTCTTGTTCTAATCTCTTCAAGGCATCTACCATCAGATGATGTGATTGTTCCGAGATAATTGTACCGATTCACTTGTTGAAGAATATTCCCATTTACTTATATATTACTTGTGGTACTTCGTTCTTCCTAGTGACGACCATAACCTGTGTCTTCTTACAATTTAATTCCAACCCTAGCTGCTCACTATGTACAACAACTGCGTCTACTAATTGTTGCAGATCCTGTGCATTGTCTGCAATCAATACTGTATCATCTGCATATCTAATGTTATTTATGTTTCGTTCTCCAATGCTGATTCCATTTATATCTTCTACATTCCTGAAAATATTTTCACTGTATGGGGAAAACAGATCTGGAGACATTACACATCTCTGCCTAACACCTCTCTTAATAGGTTGATATTGTCCCACTTCATTATCAATCCTTATGGCAGCTTGTTGTTTCCAATATATGTTTTTTATAAGTCTAATGTCTTTCCCATCAATTTGTAGATCTGCAAGCATATCTACCATGTTGACATGTCTAACTCTATCAAAAGCCTTGTGTAGTCAATAAAGCAAAGGTGTGTATCCTTGTTTACTTCTATAGCACGTTCAATAACTGTTCGCAGCATTCAGTAAATGTATATTTATGTATCTGAAAAAAAGACATCCTCCGAATATAAGCACTCGTGCATTTTTTAAGCTAAAATTAATGTAAGACCCAGTCTTATTTTCGGGGAAACACGGTAGAGCCTATGACGTTATGCACAACCGTCGTCAAGTAAAACCAACAAAACATACTTTGCAAATTCTGAACAAAGACAAAACAAACAAAAGTAATTATGCTTCTACCTGATGCCACGAGTGTAGATTTAATCTCCTTAGTTTTATCAATATATCCAAAGACTGTTCATTATAATTACATTACGTAGAAATAAAATTCATTTACTTTCAAATCTTTCAAAGCTCCTTATTTTAAATCCCACATAAATCAGACTGCCACGCAATTATGCCATGAATTACACAATAGATTACGCAACCACATATATACAAAATTCAAGATTGGTGACTCAGCCATGTGCACATGTGGTTTGGCGTCGCAGACAGCAGAGCACATACTCCAAGACTGCCCAAACTACAATATATCCAGGCGAACCTTCTGGCCTAGAGATACAACAGTGGAAGATAAACTCTATGGACCGCTGAGTGAACTAAAAAGGACTGTTAGATTCATACAAGAGACAACTTTGCAGTTATAGACATATTTCAGGCGAACGAAAGAAGAAGAAGAAATCCCCTTAGTAACTATCCGGTGTGAACAAACAACAACCTTCTATTTTAATACATCTAAATCTTCTATTCACGCATTGATGTAACAGTAATATATAATATTACTAGCTGACGACCCGGCCCGGCATCGCCAATTCGTCGCCAGATGAACGTGATTGAGCTGTGCGTACTCGATTGGTTTCCAGATGAACGTGCTTGAGCAGTGCGTACTCGATTGATTTCCAGTCTTGCTTCCCGTTGCTCGTCTGTTTGTGAAGCTCCTAATGCCTTTTTCTTTCGTGCTTGAGAAAAAAATTGTTGATTTTAAACTAACTAACTATTTCAGTTGGATCCGCGGGAGTGAGAATAACATCTAACAAAATTGCATCTCAATCGGATGGACACACACAAACAAACATTCTCTTTTATATGTATTAGAGATATTAAACTAGCTGACGACCCGGCCCGGCATCGCCAAATCCCCACCAGATGAACGTGATTGAGCTGTGCGTACTCGATTGGTTTCCAGATGAACGTGCTTGAGCAGTGCGTACTCGATTGGTTTCCAGTCTTGCTTCCCGTTGCTCGTCTGGTTCTCAAGCTCGTAATGCCTTTTTCTTTCGTGCTTGAGGAAAAATTGTTGATTTTAAACTAACTAACTATTTCAGATGGATCCGCGGGAGTGAGAACAACATCTAACAAAATTTCATCTCAATCGGATGGACCTTTCGGGAACGCATAAAGGACACACACAAACAAACATTCTCTTTTATATATATTAGAGATTAGAGATGTACATCAATAAAATGTCTTATAAAGTTACAAGTTATATCATTTGATGTCGGTATATACTCCGGTAACGACTCAGAACGAAATTAAAGTATATTAAAGCAGTGCAATAAAGTTGGCTAAACTGATAAAGCAGCGCAATAATTTCAAACTGTATCAAGTGGCATGAAAAATAAACACAAAATATATGGAATAGCATGTTATGTGATTATATATAATCTCTTTATTTTTCCTTACATGCACACGCGTTCGTGCGCAAACACCACACACACACACACACACACGCACGTACGCACGCACGCGCGCGCGTGCACGCACGCACGCCCGCACGCACACACACACTAACTCATTCTCTCACTGCCTCACTCTTTCTCTCATTCACCGTCTCTCACTCACACTCACTCTCTCACTCTCTCCCTCACTCTATTACTCTCTCTCGATCACACACATACAGACACACACGCTCACTCTATCACTAAATCTCTCACTCACTCACACGCAGGCAATCACATACTCTCTCTCTCTCTCTCTCTCTCTATCTCTCTCTCTCTCTCTCTCACTCAGACTCTCACTCTCTCCCTCACTCAGTTTCTGACTCATTCACTCTCTTACTCTCTCTCTCTCTCTCTCTCTCTCTCTCTCTCTCTCTCTCTTTCTCTCTCTCTCTAACTCACTAACACACATAGCGACAGACACACACACACACTCTCACTCTCACACTCATGCATTCTCTCTCACTCACGCTCTCTCTCTCTCTCTCTCCCTCCCCCTCCCCACCCCCTTCCACTCACTGCAGCAATGTACAAGTTTTCATATTATACATGACAAAATCAAATGGCATTAAATTTGATAATATGAAAGATGGGGATACAAAAAAATATGGAATAGCAAATTACATGACAAGCGTTCGCTCAACTGTCTCTGTCTATTTCTTCTTACACACACACACACACTCATACACACGCGTACGCACGCACACACACACAAACACTAACTCATTCACTCTCCCACTGTCTCTTTCTCTCTCTCTCTCTCTCTCTCTCTCTCTCTCTCGCTCGCTCACTCTCTCACTCACTCACACTCACTCACTCTCTCCCTCACTCATTAACTCTCTCCATCTTCCAGTTCAGTCTTATGTCCGGGTTGGCCGTGTGTTTGTGGTAAAGGTTTAACGAGCAACGGGGAATGCTAATTCACGCTGGACTTGAGAAGTGCACCAATGCATCACAGGGTGGTCAACTGCTGGCTGTCACTGGGTCCTTTACTTACATATTATATAACGGATATGCTTCAAGACGTGTATAATGACGTCGTTACATATTAAATACAAACACTCCACACCCAGACGGCAGTATCTGGTATGGAACAATCGTTTTAGATATAATTACGAGTATTTATGTTCTTCATGTCCACAGTCGACATGTTAACTAATGCTCTACTACTGGAGTTGGAGCTCACTTCCCCATAGAGTGCACTCTATACATCCGGAGTTTGCCTAGCTCCTGTGACACAAGAGAAAGTTGACAAATGTCATGTTGATGATTGGGTATCAAATAACTGTGTTATTTTACCACTTAACATTAAAATGTTAATGTTAGTGCTAATGATTTACTTCAAACAAGTAATTCTAGAGCACGGTTACTAATTATAATGTCATTCAACAGGGAAATAAAACGGAGAAAAGTGGGGCGAGAAAAGAAAAACTAATAAGAACAGGTTACTAGCAATTAGTTAATGGAAACTTGTATTTAAGGCTAGGGAGTCTCTCAACTATTTCAATTCTGCTTTTAACCTTGGAAGAGTTTCTAGTGTTTGCAAGGATAGCAGACTTAAGTAAGGGACAAAGTAATATAAATCGTGTTTCGAGAAAGCTTCAACAAAGGCTGACCAACAATGCGTCGTGATTCAGTAGTCATTGAAAAGGAAACTATATCGTGGGGAGCAGATAATTCATGCATTCCTTGATTGTAAACTGTATCTGCAGCTGAGGATAATTCATAATTAATTGATCGTTACATTTAAATTGTATCCATATCTGTCTTGAATTCACGATTTACTTTTCAATTATTGTCAACAGCATCTAAAATGTTTTTACTTCATGATTAGAAAGTTCTTCACTGGAATGTTAAATAGAAACTTATGAAAGAACAAAACAAAGAACACATACATGGCTGTGTTTAATTTAAGATTAACTATTCAACTGTTACAAACAGCACCTATGAACGTTTTTACTTTATCATTAGCGAGTCATTCACTTGGAGTGTTAAACTGTGTCTTATGAAAGAATAAAACAAACAAAAACAACTCATATAACAACCTATATGTAAATACAAATACATTCCTGGATGTGTTTCATTCATGATTAATTACCCTCTCATTGTAAATTGCATTCCTCGATGTTTCATAAGTCAGTGGTAACTACTCTCTGATTGTCAGCTGGATCATGGATGTGGATAACAGCACGGTAGACATCATCTCACTTACAGATGTGTACGTATCACTTACCGAGACCATTTTATTAAGTATCTCCTTCTGCCTCAACGTCATAATTTTCGTTTCTGTTTGTTGCAGCACCCGTCTGCATAGGTTCTCAAATATATTTGTTGCTTCACTGGCTGTCAGTGACTTAACATTTGCCACAACCTACGAGATTACATCTGCTTTCAGTCTACACATTGCAAATACACATCTGTCATTGCGTTTCCCCCCGGCTTTACATTGCATCTGCACATATTTATTATTGTCCAGCATGATGTGCAGCCGATGTTGTCATTTCGTTGTTTCCGTTGAACGCTGGCTTTACATAGCCTGGCCATTTATACACCAAAGGGTGATAACTACTAAATCAATCATCTTCTGTCTGATTCTCGTATGGATTATGTCAACATTATCAGGTGTGCATATACTGGCAGACTGCAGGCACAGCAGCACGGAATTAATGATTTGGTACGCTACCATAGACGCTAGCGTCCACTTTATTTTGGGTGGTTTAATGTTGGTCATTTATATCCACATCGGATTTATTATTCGACGACAAAGTGTGGCTATTCTTAAATCTAGACTCTCTGCCAAGAACAACAGTGCTGGCGCTATAAATATAAGAATCACCTGGAACATCATTCGTATGCCGGTCACTATATTTGGGACATTCTTTTTGTGTGTGACCCCTTTAGTGATCATTAATATTTATTATTATGTAACAATCGGAAACACAACTTTCTTTAGAGGTAATACTATCTTTGATGTTGTCAGAATAATATCAGTGTTTCACACCTGGGCAAACTTCTTCGTATACGTGCTACAGGATAAAGATTTCAGGTCAGTGCTGGAGTATTGCTGTACACAAATCGCAAATGGAGTTTCGCGTGTGAGAATTCACCCAATAAACAGTTTAAAATAACACATTCAAACACATAAAAGGAACTACAGGCGTCTGTATATGTCAGCATGGTTCCATACAATCGGACAGAATCGAACAAGCAGGAAAACGACTGTCATTATGTAAAGATATTATCCTGCTCGCTAGACTTCTTGGAAATAATTCAGGACATTGTTGTCCTATTTCAACTGGATATATGAAATAAGCTATTGCTTCTTTCTGTTAGTGCTTACGTGTCAAACAGGGGTTCTTGTCCTGGCCTATGCGTTTCATTATGTAAGAAAAAAAAAATTCTGAAGGATGCTCTAAAATTGTTGATGAAATCCGATCTGGTCGTCCTGTTGAGATTGCAACGGAAGCATCCGTGCATCGGGTGGAGAAGTTGATTAGAGGTGACAGGCGAGTAATGATAGACTCTGTAGCTTCTGCAATAGGGTGCTCACATGGTTCAGCATACATAATAATGCATGATCGATTGCAATTTAAGAAAATGTGCTCAAGGTGGGTACCCAGACAATTGATGGAGGAACACAAAATGAACCGATTTGGCCTGACCGTGCATCATCTATGTCGATAAGAAGATGAAGGAGAAAGCATGCTGAACAGGATTGTTACTGGGGATGAATCATGGGTGCATCTCTACTAGCCCGAATCAAAGCGTGCTTCAATACAATGGAAACATCCTTCGCCTTGTGTCCAAAAATTCAAGGTTACGCCATCAGCAGGGAAGGTTATGCTGACAGTGTTCTGAGATTGTCAAGGAGTGCTTTTAACCAATTTCAAGAAGAAAGGTGACAATGTGAATTCTGAATCGTACTGTGAAGTTCTATTGATGCTTCTTGATACAATTCGAAGAAACCGTCCAGGACTGCTGACTAGAGGAGTGTTGCTTCTTCATGACAATGCCAGACCACATGCGGCTCGATTAACTCAGGAGAAAATAACCAACTAAGGTGGGAAGTTATGGAACATCCACCTTACAGCCCCGACTTAGCCCCTAGCGATTTGCACCTTTTTTGGTCCACTGAAAACCCACCTTGGCGGGAGACATTTCGCGAATAAAGCCGAAGTTGAATGTGAAGTGAAAACGTGGTTTAGAAAACAGAGCACGCAATTCTATACAGCCGGTTTGGGAGGACTGAAAAAACGTTGGGATAAGAGAATCAATGTTGGTGGAAATTATGTTGAGAAATAAAGGTACAATGTGTGTATAAAAATAAACTGGTTTCAAGTTGTTATCATACTTAGTTATTTTCTACAGCCATTTGTTGACTTCCCCTCGTATTCTGGGCAATCAATCCTAAATTTTCATAAATGAGCTTTAACTCAACCTAGAGTTCTTGTAGGTGCGGGTTCAAATCCCATATATTCCTGGTCCAAGTGAACAAACTTGGGACACATGTCTCTTTTAGGCCAATAAAATACTATAGATCCTTGATACACAAGTAAACATCCTGGACATGGCTGGTGAAAAGACAAAGTAGTACCCTGACAATCTCCCGTCCCTGGTGACCAACGATGTCCCCAACAAGTTCTGTAATTTAATATATACGCCGTTCAGCATACACAATTACATACACTTAGAAATTATTAAGATAAACCTGTAAGCTAATCAAATTACTACTATGTTTATTAACCTCTCAGATCTGTCTAACAGCATCAACAATTTAGAATCATATACTATAATAATGTGCTAGTTTGTAGTATGATGGTAATGAAATCGAGTTTTAAGAAATAATGACCTTCATGAATACTAGGGAGTGTTATGAAAGAATAGCAGTATGACATGATGTAAATACTAATACGAGTGTACATCAAAAGTAAAAATGACAGAATATGTAACACAAGAAATATTACGTGACTGATAAATATCAGCAGGAGACTTCTACATGTGGTCAGCTGGCATTGTGTTCTTCGCGTATTCAAGTCTTGTCCCAACAGGCCAGCTCCAGGCTTGTAAAGAATGGGAAACTGTAAACCTAGTGGTCCGTTGAGAGTTAGAAATAGACGAAACATACTGTATAGTTTTAAGGAGCTAGGCAAATAAAATTATATCTATAGAAACTCAATCATACACACGCGTGCATACAACTAATGTCAGACAATACCTCTCTTCTTGGTTCCTTTACACACACACACACACACACACACACACACACATATACACACACACACATACACACACACATACACACACTCTCTCTCTCCCTCTCTCTCTATCTATCTATCTATCTATCTATCTATCTATCTATCTATCTATCTATCTATCTATCTATCTATCTATCTATCTATCTATCTATCTATTTATCTATCTATCTATTTATATATCTATTTATCTACCTACCTACCTACCTACCCACACATCCATCCATCCATCCATCCACCCACCCACCCACTCACCCATCCACCCACCCACCCATCCACCCACCCACCCACCTATCTATCTATCTATCTATCCATGCATCCATGCATGCATGCATGCATGCATGCATGCATGCATGCATGCATGCATCCATGCATGCATCCATCCATCCATCCATCCATCCATCCATCCATCCATCCATCCATCCATCCATCTATCTATCTATCTATCTATCTATCTATCTATCTATCTATCTATCTATCTATCTATCTATCTATCTGCCTGTCTGCCTGCCTGCCTGCCTGCCTGCCTGTCTGTCTGTCTGTCTGTCTGTCTGTCTGTCTAACTATTTAATTTCTATCTATATCTTTTGCCTAATTGAAGACTTTAGCTCCGGCTATGAAGTTATGCCATTTCAAATGATATAGTTTATTCATCAGTTTTAATGGTAATTTTATACAGATAGTGTCTATAGTTAACCAACGTGTGGTGTTATTTCTTGTAAAATATGGCAGGTGTGTTAAAACCTAACCGTTTGATTTCCTGATGAGGAACGTTGTGGTGCTTGGAGTGGACCAACTGTCACCAGCTGATATCTCTATATAAAGGAGCCGCGATAGCTAACATGCAATCATGTTTGTGATCATTCTCTCTCTCTCTCTCTCTCTCTCTCTCTCTCTCTCTCTCTCTCTCTCTCTCTCTCCCTCTCTCTGTGTGTATGGTCTCTTCTTCCAGTTAGACCCAGCCTAGAATTAAAATGAAAGCAAGCATACATTTGAGAAAAGGACGCTTTTCCTAGCCTTGGGGTATTTTTGGAATATGATGCTAGTCCTATATTTCTATAGACCAATCGTCACTCGATGGTGATTCAGCTAATACCACGCCTGCCATTTTTACATTCAAGGGCATTTCCTAGTACCCATTTTTTGGCTGGATCGATCTGGGAGCTAGGTCACTGCAAAATATATTCCCCATTCGAATACATGACCATCGGGCTGCAGGGTTGCGGTGACTAGAGAGATCAGCATTCCTTCCATGTTTGTTCATGACCCTTGTTAACACGGTTATTTGTAGAATGCCTTACAGATGCACATCAGTGACTAAAACCCTTGCATATCAGAACTGACGACACGAGAGACATGTGTCATCTCTTGGCTACAGACACAACAAGACTCGCCAAGCAGTATGCTAGAATGCCACCCCTCATCACAGGAAACAGACTGCAAGGTCAAAATTATGAGAAAGAGCTAAATGAAATCTTTGTAGAACTATATATAGAATGAAAATCACAGGAAGAAGAATGAGAGTTGTTCAAATCAAGCATTTAAACACTGCAAAAATAACACGCGTAGTAACGAATATAGAACAGCAAGACACGCAAATAAAATATTAAGAAAGAGAGGAAAACAAAAAGATCGGGATGGATATTGAGAAACCATAACTAACAACTATAAGGAGGCAACTAGAAGAACCTTCCACAAAAAGATTAGTACAATGAGAACCAGAACAGAACACGACGATCCAACTTAAATACTTAACACCGAAAGAGGTATACCAATGAGTGAACAAAAACAAATCTTCGAAAGAAGACTTCAAATAACCTCTCAACATTCCACCCGACATATAAATAGTCTAAATGAAGTGTACATGGAACATAAAATGAAAGATAGCAACAGAAAAGTGACCATAACCAAGGTTGTAATAACAACAAAAATTCATCTTGAAGAACACCCCCTGAATGGCAAATCAGACGACTATATTGAGAACAGATGTACTAAGGCAAACGAACCCATTGGACGAATGGCACCAATACTAAAGAACAACCACATATCAGTAGATATTAAAACAGTACTCTATTACACAATCGTCCTACCAACTCAATTCTGCTAATGTCAAACCTGGACAATGACAGAAAAGGAGAAAATAAAATTTACAGCAAAAGAGCTGAGATTTCCAAGAAGTATACTCAGCGAGAGAGAAAGTCAGAAATGATGAAATCAGGACTAAAGTGATGGTAATAGCAGCACAAGATTTCATTAGAAAACAACACGTGAAATGGTTGTCACATAACTCGGCTACAAACTGAAAGTATACCACAACAAGCAATGATGTACAGACACAATGGAACCAGAAGAAGTGACCGTCCATGTAGACGATGGACAGACTAAATACAGAGTCTCGGTAGAAGAAGCCCACAAACGGGCATTCGCCACCTGTTTGTTTCACGACACCGCAAAGTACAAGATGAACAAGATGAAATTAGATAAGACAAGCTTCTGAACTTAATGTTGAATTGTTATCGCCGTGGTCACTCACCTCTGACACCGCTTACCATCAAACACAAACACAATCTTGTATTGTTACATAAATTACTTCCCACGAGAATTGATTAAACAGGGTGTGCGTTTGCTCGGACTTTCCGCGGTGTGAATCAGTGATATAACCGTTCCGCGCGGGAATGTTAAATATCTTGATGTTCTGGTATCAATTATGCTTCTTGTGTCACCATTTGAATATTCTTTTAATGGAAATGGACAACTTTAAATATGTAAAAGAACTGACTCTTGTTCATTTTAAACAATTATTTAGAAAGCATTTTACTTGCTTATGATGTTGAATAGAGAAAGAAACCAGAATAAAGGGACGAAGGGAATTGAAAGAATATTATAAAATCGCTACAAGAATTGACCTAGCAAAAACTGCATTAAGCCGTTCCTTGTCGATCAATTAAATACATTGTTGCTTGAACATAGGATGCAAAGCAGGAAGGTAGAAAAGTGTCCGAACATGTCAATACAGTTTGTTTACCGCCATTTGTTTCGGAGAAGCTTCCACAAGGATTAGAACATTCTGAGTGAAGATTGCCTATTCGCTGACTGTAAACTGCTTCCATGACAGTGTTTGTAGCTATTCACGATTAACTATTTCCAAATTTTTCTATATCTATGGCTGGAGATAACAGCACAAACATCAGTATTTTCGACATCGCCTCACTTGTAGATGTGTACTCTTCAATTGTTGGAGCAGTTATATTGGTTATTTCTTCCTTCCTCAACGTTATAGTTTTCGTTAGTGTTTGCTGCATCAGTCGTCTGCATACTTTCCCTAAACTGTTTATAGCCTCGCTGGCTTTGAGTGATTTATTATTTGCTGCAGGATATGCAATATTATCTACAACTTATCTAAAAGATGGAAATGCACATCTGCGAATATCTTTAATATGCTTCTGTTCATATGTAATATCCTTCAGCATGATTTCGAGCCGATGCTGTCATTTTGTTATTTCCGTCGAACGCTGGCTGTACATAGCCCAGCCTTTCTTACATCAAAGGGTGATCACAATTAAATCAATCACGTGCTGTCTGATAATATTATGGATCATATCGATACTGTCAGGTGTAAATATACTCATAGATTGCAGACACAGCGTCAATGAGTTTATCACTGATCACGCTATCATCGACTCTAGCCTCCACTTTGTATTAAGTGGTCTAATGCTGCTCATATACACCCACATCGGATTTATCATTCGACAACAAAGTGTGGCTATACTTAAATCCACAGTGTCTGACAATAACAATAGCCTCGCTATAACAAACAGAAAAAGGAACTGGAACATTGTTCGTCTGTTCGTTACAATATTCGGGACATACTTTTTATGCTTAACGCCTATTGTTATTGCTAACATCTACTACTATGCAACTGTAGGAAACCCAGAAGTCTATAGAAGTAACATTTCCCGCGATGTTTTGAAAGTTATATCACTGCTTCACACCTGGGCTAATTTCTTTGTGTACGTACTACAGGACAAAGAATTCAGGTCAGTACTGAAAAACTACTTTATAAAACACAAAACGTGTGTTTCCAGAAAGAAAATTCACCCGACATCAAACGTTCCTGCGCCCGTTCAATAGAAGATAAGCACAAACTACTGCCAACACGAACGGGGTCTGCTCTAGCTAAGAATGACGTAGCAACATGCAAGCCACTGTCTGCCCCCTGTCTGAAGACTGCAGGGCTGTGTGATGATGTTTACATGACCAGTCGGTGTTTCGTTAGCTCTTCTTCACGTGCCTTTTTTGTTCATCATCATCATCATCGTCGTCATCTTAATTTTTGTCAAAGAGCGTCATGGGGAGGAATAGTTTATAATCCAGTGCCCGATGAGTGACATTGGATAATGTCGCTATATGGGATTAAACTTTGTCGACAGTTTGTTTTCATCTCGAGCGTCCTTTTGCTCTCGTATCTGAACTTTGACATAGCGCCATTGTTTGTAACTGATGGTGTCGCATTCTAATGAGGTAACCAAACCATTTGAACTGTGTCGTTCAGTATATGTGGTGACACAAGGCGTTGATGTGACTGTGTGTCTTATAGCTTCATTTCTTACTCAGGCGCTACTGGTTAAATTAGCATAATTTCTCGGGCATCTCATCTCGCAGATGTTGATTTTAGGTATGTGTGATTTATTTTAAAAGTCCAAGTTTGACATTAGTAAAATAGGATTGGTGTTAATATGCTATTTATCATATGTCGTTCATTATGGGGACGTAGGTATATTTGGATTCCTCAGTATCGGTGCCAGTTCATTTATAAGTGAACTTGCTGTTTGACATTTGATTTAGATTTCTCTGTCTCTTCTGCCAGCCACTGTGATCATACTTTCTAGATATTTGCATTCTTTAACGTGTTTCAGTGGTGTACTATTTATGTGTACATTTAGTGGACCAGATCTGCTAACCGTAAGATTCTTCAGTTTTGGCTGTATTTATGTTCATATTGTATCTTCTGCATGTTGAACTCAGCTTATTAATATGATTGTGTATTCTGCTTTCGTCGCTGTAACACAGACACTGATCAGCTGCAAATAAAAGCTCGTTTATTGCGGATTGGTATGTTGTTGGGGTCGTTTTTAGATTCAGCAATGAATACAAAGTCCTACATAACTGAAGAAACTGAAAATACCCGCCCTTTCTTTCTTGGTCATCGCAGCGAGAGGAGGGGCTTAACAGGAAACCTTACACTTAACGCCTATAGAGATTTGACGACCAAACATCGGCCTATCGCCATGTTGTCTAATTGTGCGCTGTTTTTTCACCTCTGAATTAACTGTCAAATGTAAAAGCCTCTCGGGTGTACTACTCTATTTCCCCCAGAGAATACATTTCAGGCTTCCTGAAATTCAAATTCTATTAATATAAAAACGATCTATTAAGATAAAAGTGATGTTTTAGTTGCTACTGATTTTGTTATCTCACATTCGAAAACAATTTCAGTCACTGCTGACAACTTTTAAATTGTAATCATCATGATTATGGTCCATTCCATGTTTTGTGATATAGAACGGGGAAAACAGCAGAATTGTTGGGAGGTAAAATGAAATATAACAAGTTTCACGTACTTCATTAATGAAACCATTCTACTTAATCGTGGCGTGTATTGCAGTATTTAGACTATGATTTCAACAGCGGATGGATATCTGAAACGTTTACAAATAGCAGACAATATTCACACTAATTCCATGCCGTCTGCGTGAAACACTACAGACAAGTTTGAGAAACTGTTTGTCGTGATTAACTAGAAACTGCTGCTAAACTATGTCTGTGGCTGTGGATAATTAATGATTAAATATTACCTTATTATCAGTTCCACGGCTGTAGTAAATTAATTATTACATCTCATTAACAGTCGTATCCATGGCTGTGGAAAATTGCACGACCAGCAGCATTTTCGACATGGTCCCACTTGTATATGTATACTGTTCTATTGCCGATACATTTGTCTTGATTACTGCCTTCTGTTTCAACATCACCATTTTCATTTTCGTTTGCTGTTGACAGTCGCCTGCATACGTTTTCAAATGTGTTCATTGCCTCACTGGCGGTCAGTGTCTTAATATTTGCTACAGCTTGCGAAGTGCCATTTGCAAGAAATCTACACGCTGCAATTACACATCTATCACTTTCAAACACCGTAAGTTTACAATGCTCATCTCATCTCATCATGTTCCTATTGTACCTTGCGGTGTCGAGGTGAAGTATAAACATCGTGAGAGTGTCCGATTATTTGCATCATGTATCGATATTCCCATGGCCTATGCTATTCTCTCCGTCCAACGCTTACAATGTTCACAACGCAAGTGCTTATATTTATTATCTTTCAGCTATACAAACTATATATACATACACAATCATACACATGTATACATATGGCTAATATCAGACAATATCTCTCTTCCGGGTTCCTTAACATCTGCCTGTCTGTCTGTCCGCCCGCCCGTCCGTCCGCCCACCCGCCCGCCCGTCCGTCCGCCTGCACGCCTGAATGTCTGTCTGTCTGAGTCTGTCTGTCTGTGTCTGTCTGTGTCTGCCTGTCTGTGTCTGCCTGTCTGTGTCTGCCTGTCTGTCTGTCTGCCTGCCTGCCTGCCTGCCTGTCTGTCGGTCGGTCGGTCGGTAGGTAGGTCGGTCGGTCCGTTCTTCCGTCCGTCTGTCTGTGTGTCCGTCTGTCTGTCTGTCGGTAGGTTGGTCGGTCCGTTCTTAAATCCGTCTGCCTGTGTGCCCGGCCTTCTTCCATCCGTCCGTCCGCCCGCCCGTCCGTCCGTCCGTCCGTCCGTCCGTCCGAGCGTCCGTCCGTCTGTCTGTTTCAACATGGAAGCGTTTATTTAGATAGCCACCACAATAGTCATTTCAAACACATGACAACGGCCAGGCAAGCAAGCGTGCTAGCCACAGAACTACCGCAGCTCGCATGAACCGCCCACATGTTGATATAATTTGGGTTCGTACACAAGTGGAGTTAATGGACATTTTATTCTCTTACATATCTTTGTAAAGTATAGGATATGAGTATGTACATGTTTCTGAGCAGGTTCGTACACTTTTTGTGTTTCGATTTTATATTTCTTACTAGCATTCACGGGCCGGCTCCGTGGCCGAGGAGTTAGCAGCTTTCTCCGCTAACCCCGAATACTCTCGTCACGTGACGCGACGAGAATTAGCAGTGGTTCGAATCGCAAAAGTGACTTATGAGAGTATGGAGCCGGTCGCTCAGAAAGTCGTGGCGTGCTGATGAGCGTAATCTAGCCTAGGAATCAACATACTGCTGAAAGATGCTGGTGTTGACCGCAATATCCTGAGACAGGATGGAAACGCGGAAAAAAAAAAAAAAGCATTCACGGGTTTTCCCATTGTAGTTATTAGGCGCTCATGCGGAGGCATCCATTAAGATTGGCTTTTCCTTATTGTGTTTATAGGGAATGCCAGAGCTTTTCATGATAGTTGTATCTATTATCTGGCAGAGCATATGATATGGGATCTCTTGACTGGCACAGAGCATATTGATATATACATGCCGTGGTGCTTATCGTGGTGGACTAATAGTTACACTCCCTATGGCTGGTAATTATACTATCAATGTATATTCTGCGGGCCTGAGACGACTGTCTATCTTCTCTTCCCCTTGTCCTTCTGTTGCCCAGTGGTGATTCTTAATTAACTTGCTTTAGTATCACTCTTTACACCTTCTTTGAATATGAATCTTTACACACATACTTCAATAATGGACTCTTCATGACACAACAGTGGCGTGGTTTCTAAACATTGTATTATCGTCTCTTTACAACAATTCACAATCTCAAAAGATTCAATGTCGATTAACGCGATTAAAACTTCAAATAACAATACTTGCAATCGACATCTACAGTCAAATTCTGTAGACAAATCTGCAAAACAAAAAGACGACGTTTCACTAACTCTGCATATACACAACGTGGCGGTGAGAAGAGATTCTGCCAATCGCCATCTTCAGTCCGACCCCAAACTCGGTCCAGACGTGAATGAGCCTTGAAGGACGCCGTTCCCTGCTCAGCCATCCGTCTTACTGTATTTCTGCAAAGCGTGACACTGTACCTGCTCAATCTTCACGCTATTGAGGAGTGTCTCAATATTGGGATTGCAATAAATACAGAGTTACATAATTCAGGAGGTATATCTCCTGTATCATATAATGTGTTCAGCAGTCTGGTGACTTGCTCTAGTCCAAATTCTTCTAAAGCTGTAATCATTTCTGTTGTGATGTTATCTGCACCGGGGGCCTTGCCAGCTTTCATATGCTTAAGAACATTTCGAACCTCCATCTCCAAAATTGGCGGTCCTTCATTAATAAATCTAATATCATAATGTTCGTCTCTGTTATCATCATAAAGGTGTTTCACATAATCTATCCATACATGTAGAATCTGGTCTTTTTCTATTATGATTTTGCCATCTTTAGTTTTTAGACACCCTGTTGATGTACTTGTTCTTTTATTAGAAAGTTCCTGAATTCTTTTGTGCACTAATTTGGTATTTTGATTGTTGTGTTGGTTTTCAATTTCTAAGCACTTTTCCTCAAGCCATGATTCTTTTGCCTCCTTACATAATATTCTGACTTGTCTGTGAATTTCTTCATATTTGACAGAATTATTTTTGTTGAGTCTTCTTGTTTCTATGAGATGTAAAATTTCTTCAGTCATCCATTTCTTACGACCCACCTTCTTTAATTTTGGAATGGTTGTTTCTGCAGCCACATTGATTGAATTCTTCAACGTTTCCCATTGATCATCCACATCCTGGAATAGGATCTCTAGATCAGACAATATTTCAAATCTGTTCTGTACTTCTATGTTGAATTTGTTTTGTATTTCCTTGTCATTACTCAATGTACACAAATCATATTTAGTGTTTCCTGTTATATACTTGACTTTCTTCAACTTTATCCACAATGTTCCTGTGAGTAATCTGTGGTCACTATAACAATCAGCGCTGGGAACTGTTTTTGCTACTGTTAGCGCGTTGCTAAATCTTTTGCTAATAAGAATGTAATCAATCTGGTTTCTATTCCTGCTATCAGGACTCCTCCATGTCCATAATATTCTAGGGTGTTGCTTAAACCTGGTGTTTCCTACAATCATTTCCTGTTCTTTTGCCCACTCTACGAGTCTGTATCCTCTTTCATTTCTCTCTCTTAAACCATAGCTTCCTACTGTGTATCTATCCCCTTGATTTCCTACTTTTGCATTGAAGTCCCCTATTATGATGTTTATTTCTGAATTTTTACATTTCTTTAAGGCAGACTCTATGTCATTATAAAATTCTTCTACACTATCTTCACTGAATTCTCCTGTTGGGGCATATACTTGTATAATATTTATGCTAAAAGTCTGCCACTTAATTTAACTAGTAGAACTCTGTCCGACACGGCCCAGTATCCTTGAACAGATTTTGATGTTTTCCGGTCCAAAATAATTGCTACTCCCTATGACGATCTTCACCTCCAGAATAAATAATCTTGAAATTTTCATCTATCTTGATGCCTGCTCCTGTCCATCTCGTTTCGCACATACCTAAAATATTAATTTTTTCCCTTTCAATTTCTTGTTTTATGTTCTCTAATGTTCCGTCGTTGTTTAACGTCCTAACGTTCCAAGTTGATAATTTTAACGTCTCTGTCCTTGTCTTGCGATGATCAGTCTTTAAGCGAATCATGATATACTAGGCACTTTTAAAGAGGTAGCTTGCCGTTGCTTTCCTCTATGGCAGTGACCTTACTGGTCGAAGACCGCAGCCATTAACTCAAGAAGAGCTCCTCTGCCTGCCGTCGTGAAACTCGAGACCATGACCAACCAATATCTGTCGGCTGCCCTCAAAATTTCATCCACCACCTGCCTTCCGTGGCTTCTTTTGAAAACTTCCAATCAAGGAACACAAAATAACATCACATAATCCACAGGAAAACACTATTCACAGGAAATCCATAGGAAATCACACGAAATCCAAAGGAAAACACTAAATAACGTCCCTCCGAAAAATAACGCGTCATTTTGTCGCCATCTTAGACCGGAAGCCGTCCTACGGGTTATAATTATTAGATTACCCAAATCTGTAATAAAATTGTGCCTGTAGTTAACCAACGTGTGGTGTTATTTCTGGTAAAAGATGGCAGGTGTGTTAAAACCTAACAGTCTGATTTTCTGATGCGGAATGTTGTGGTGCGTAGAGCGGACTAACCGTCACAAGCTGACATCTCTATATATGGGAGTAGCGGTAGCTAACAGGCAACGTCGCCGTCTTGTGTCAAGCAACCTGATACGGGGGAAAATGGCACGTCGCAAGACCACCAAAAGACACGTGGCATCCAAGATGTGCAGTGTGGCAGCCGACAAGAAGACGAGCGGAGAGAATCTACCTGCGAGCTGCAGCAAACAACAAGAACCTCAAGCAACCTCTAACGAAGCTACAATGAGGAAGATCGACGACAACCCGCCACAGACAAGAGCCAACACAGCTGAGAAGGAGAAGAAAGACACCAGAGGCGGAAACACGGACTCAAAAACAGTCAGATTGGTTGTCAAGCGTATTCAAGTGGAGCTGTCAGACGAACAAATCACAAAGCAGCTACAAGAAGGGAATCTCGACATCCGAATCTTGAAGGCGGAGCGGATCTTGACGTACTCAAAGATCTGCCACGCTGGCGGTAGTGACGACTGAGGGCAGCGAGATACCACGCCAGGTATCGATAGACAAGAAAATACAACAACCTGAAGGATTCATACCTAGGATTACTCAATATTCCAGATGCCAGATGCCACGGCAGAGTAGCATGTCGCAGTAAGACGGAAGTTTACCGGTACTGAACCGATCACCACGCCTTCAAGGAGTATCCGCTGGCCAAGCTGGACACGGACTTCCGAGCACCCAACAAGAGAAAGTGCGCCAACTGCTGGGCAAGCATGGAGCAAGTTACTTGGGCTGTCCGTATCTCAAAAGACACAGAGACGTCTTAAAGCTCGCCATTACCACACATACACCATTCAAGGAAGCAATGCGGAGGGGAGCGGCAACCACGAGGCATATCACAAGCTGAAAGAGATCAACTGCAAAAACAGATAGTAGAGTTGAAGAAACAAATCAAAGCACTGCGGACGCCAACTCCGACCAGCGACAACGAAGAACTAATGGCGGAAATAAAGAGGATCCAGCAAAACATCAAGAAAGAAGTGGAACAAATGGCCGAGATGAAGAAGGAAAACGAAGAAATGCTGCGCACATTAAAGCGGGGAGAGAGCTGCTGAAAGCTAAAATGGATGTAATCCGAAACAAACCAACAGAAGCCATACAAGAGAACACAGACAAGCTGCAAGATGAAACCCAACAAAAGACGGAGCAGGAACCGCAAGCTAAGGCCATCAGCCCATCAACGACGCCCACGAAATCCGAAAGGGAATCACTATCCCGCCGGATTTCTGAAGGCGACACAGAATACCACCGGACCCACCCTGGAGGAGTGCCTAGAATCGATAAGACTGGAGGAACTCAGGCGCCAGGAATTCAGAAGGCGCTGGGAACAAAAAGAAAAGAAGAAGTCCAAGAAACTCAGGAAACCGGTAGAATACCCATATACACAGTTAGACTGTGAGACTGGCTTCGATTACTATATAGAGGACGGGGAGATCATCCTGTGGATTACCGCAAAGGAAGAAATCGAATGGCAACATAAACTCAAAATCGCAAGTTAAAGAAGGTGCAAGGAGGAAAATGACAACAATGAAAAGCTTCTACGAATAATACACAAAAAAGGAGGCAAACAGACCAAATAAAAAGTTCTTATAAGGACTGCATATAGCCAAGCAGACATGCCAGGAGCCTACACCAACAAAGAAAACCACAAGGGGAGACGGGCACAAAGGATAGCCGCCGACCAACCCCCAGCTGACGTCACAGACACAAACGCTTATGTAACCAGCCCGAGGGAGGACTCACTCGTAAGAGCGTACAAGACAAGAAACAGGGCTAATAACCCACAAACATCACAGCTCTCAACAATAACCACCGCTGAGGAAGCAGGATAGACGAGACCGAATTTTGGATTTTTTTTTTTTTTTTGAAAATTGGAATTGGAATTGGAATTGGAACTAACAGGCAATCATGCTTGTTGTCATTGACCACCGGGCTGCAGGGTTGCGGTGACTACAAAGATCAGTATTCATTTCATGTTTATTCATGTTTCTTGTTAACGCGGTTATTTGTAGAATGCCTTACAGAGGCACTAAGGTGACTAAAACCTATGAATATCAGACATGACTGTCTCGATATGCCTGTCCTCTAAATCCAACTGTACTGGAGATTCAAAGGGTTGAACATCAAACTCGTTAACAAGAAATCAGAATAACAAACCTTTTTTGAACAGGAATCGTGAACACAGGGCACACTCAAGTCGAGCGAACGATTTGAAGACATTTATTCCGTCAACTGGAATACAGAAAATACTCTGGCAGAAATATAGGTTGATCCTTAATCACAGTGTCGGCACCTACATATATATCTCCACCTCCGAGCTCCCAGACCAGCTCGTCGCCCTTGAGTCCCTATTGTTCATCGTCAAATCCGCTTGAACATGTAAAATCCGTCCAGGTGTATTCCCGATCCATTCACCGTTGTCTCCTCAATAAATTCCTCCCCTGTCTTCCAGCTGTTTCATTCCGAAATTACGGCCTCCAGGCGTCACCTTCACAAAGCCCTTCTGAAAACACAAGCTCTTCGATCGGCTATCTCGCAGCATCTGCCGTTGCCATGCTCTGACGATGCTCACGTCGGCCTTAGATTCCATGATCCCTTTTATCTATTCATACATTTGGGAATATCCTTATGCATCTTCTTTGGTGTGCGTGACAGCCATGTGGCAATGACGACACTGGGGACAAATGTCATCTCTTGGCTACAAACATAACAAGACTTATCGAATGTTACGTTAGAATACCACCCTCATCACAGGATATAGATTACAGGCTCAAAATTATGTGAAAGAACTAAATTAAATCTTTGTAAAAATATCTACAGAAAGAAAAACAGTGGAAGAAGAATGGGAGTTGTTGAAATCAAGTATTGTAATCACTACAAAAGTAACACGTGAGATCACGAATATAGAATACCAAGAAGACACGCAAATAGAATAATAATAAAGAGAGACAAACAAAAAGATTGGGAGAAATATTTAGAAACCGCAAATAACAATTATACGGAGGCAACTAGAAACTTCTACAAACATAAAAGTACAATAAGAACCAGAACGGAACACGATGATCCAACTTAAATATTTAACATCACAAAAGGTAGTGAAATAATAAATGAGCAAAAATTGGAGGAAGTACTTCGAATAACTTCTTATCATTCCATCCGATACTATAGGAATTCAAGAAACCTAAATGCACGCAACCGAAGAACTAGAAATAGAAATATTTAAAGAAGACATGAGCGAAGCCATTAGATAAGCCCTATTGAGTACATCACCAAAACAAGACGAAACACTAAATGAACTAATTAAGGCAGCAAGAGAAGTAGGAACAGCATGGCTACATAGTCAGTTTAACCATGTTTGTGTATAGGTGATATATTTTCGCAAGTCGCAACATCGCTGTGGATAATTCCCCGTAAAACAATTTGAGATTGACACCGCAACAGGGATGGGTTGTTCCGCTTCTACAATCATAAAGTTACAACGATTCATTTACGACAATACGAAGCAACAGCGACATTCAACCAAAAACTTGACCCGGAAAAAGCTACATAACAAGCCGACCGACCGGAACACGGCTTGTTTTTCACCAACCCACACACACAAGGCAGGAAGATCAGATGCAGATGCGGGAGTGAGAGCACCCTCCAAATCGAATAGTAAAATATAACATAGTTTGATTCATAAGAGGGGGAAAGCCTCAGCCAACAACGACATCGCATTCAGATACAGAAACCTGTGGCTGAAGTGTTTGGAAGCCATTCGATTAGAATGAGGGTAAACCAATAATTTATTTTAATTTAAGTTAGTCTGTGAGCCTTATCAAGAAGTTGGTAAGTCAATGTGTTGTAAACCATGTGGTTACTTCTTAAGAAATTAATTTAGTAGAAACTAAATATTATATGCAGTTATCATAGTCTATGGATAAACTGTACATTAGCAAAAACCACAGTGAGTTTAATTTTTCTCCCAGGTAAATAACTTATTTAATGTGTAAACATTAGACTTAGGTTGTACATTTTATTTCTTAAGTAGTTAAACTCAATCAGCAGTGATTTAGAATTTGGTGAGTAACTTAAGATTTAGAAAGCTAAGAATACTTAGTTCACTAAGAAGAAACTATTTTACATGTGCCAACACTGGTAAGAGAAATTAGTGTAATACATGAGCACATGAGAGGTAAATAGATTTCTATAGGTATCATAATTTTGTGTGGTGGGTGTGACTAAACGGACTAGATTCAGTCTGTCCTCTGCATTATTTCCCTTTGGTCGGAATACGACGAGTTGGTCTCCCTTCAGATAGTGACAATAACTAGGGAAATCCCCGGTTAAAATAGTCTGTGACGTCATAAGTCCGGAGAGTTCGAGAAACATCTCGAAGCTTCGCGAAGGGACTGGGCAATGTGCGTACGTGATATTGCTATCACGCTGGACCCACAATTGCATCAGGGAACACGGGATTCAAGATTTCTACGTGGTCCATGTGATTCACCAGGCTTGGGATGTAATTGTGAATGCGCACTGAGCTGTCCGAGGTTAGTCGCCTTTCAGATCTTGTCAAAGACAGCCGCGATTCACTGGCTGCTAGAAATTGATGCCTTTACATCCGTCAGCCAAGCGGGAAACCTGCAGTCAAGGAATGTGGTGATTGAGTATCTAAGGTATTTTCTTCCTACAAAACTAGCTAGCTGAAGTTTGTAAATAAAACGCCGGCAGTCGAAATACTTTAAGCACCGAACGTAAAATAATTGTCTCTGTGACGCGAGTAAATTTTCCTCCGCTTATCTGCATTTCTAAGTAGCAGCTATCGATCGGCTAGGAAATATTTAGGTCAGCCGTCGGTAAGAGAACACCTGTTGTGTGTTTGTAAACATCAGGCGTGTTTAATGTCACATCGGCTTGGCGGTGTAAAATTGAGGTATTTTAGCCGATATAATTAACTGGGTTAGATTACCATTATATGCATTTTTAGTAAAATGTACGATGATGTTATAACTGCTATGTGTAAGTAGATTTGAGGTATTTTAAAAGCTTTGAAGCAAGTGTGTTAACTATCGTGTTTAGTGAATACATGCTTAGAACGGTGAGGAATTTTGCCACTAGTTAGATTGTGTGAGGCTAAAGGCAGAAATAGTGATAAGTTATTAGCGTGAGCTAACCAGTAATGTGTTGTTTGTTTAGCTAGTAAATGCTATAATGTATGCCTTAAGTAAGTGGTGTTTCTTAATTCCTGGAATCAAGGTGTTTGTATTTCCATGAGGAGATGAATGTAAGTATTTGCTAGGTTAGGAAACCAGTGATATTCCACCTTTAGATAGAAATGTTTTGTATTGACATGATAGAGGTAGATAGGAAGTACCGGTGGATTTCTTATATCATTACTAGTTTATACGCTGCCCGCATAAGTGAATAGGCATGCCTGATCGTGCTTATTAGGTCTGTCAGACCGACTGGTTATTTGGCTGTACGGCTGAGTGAATCTGCGTGACCGATCGTGGTTATAATGTGCGGCCGGTACGACCGACGATTGATTTGCCTATCCAACCAAAGTGATTGTGCGTAACCGATGGTTGAATTTACATACCCTACCGAGAGCGATGCGTGGCTCTGCCATCGAGGCCGTTGCGCTAATGATGATCCGAACTTCGAACAGAACCTTGTCTGTCTCTACAGCTCTTCTCTTCTATAGCTCTGTCTCTGTTGGTGGGATCACTTAAACACTAGGACGTGGTAGTGATACCCAGGCCATTTAAGCCGCACCTGAGGGGGGACTGGAGATTTAATGGATGAGGGGCTGGATGCCACTCGACACTGGACGACGTGGCCTAACTCGCCACGGAACAATGTTATCTTCTGCCTCAGTAATGGGGGGGGGGATTACTCGGTGGATGGCCACCATATCCGTGATAGACCTGCACAGACTTGACCGTCATGGGTGAAGGTCAAGTAATAAAGGTCAAACCTGTTCTGGGACAGAGATCCCAGGACGAGAAAGCGGTTGCTTTTGTTTGAGTTTGTTAATTAGTTATTAACAATTCTTGTTTATAATTTGTTAATGCTATGTTAATGAATTATGGTGTATATAATTTATTAATGTAAAATAGTCACTAATGAGTTATGTTTAATTAATTGATCAATGGGTTAAGTGATTGATTAATTGTTGAGTTGTATGAGTGAGGAGGATATGTCCGGCTGGGCACCTCCTAGATATTGTAATCGCAACACTGAAAGTTAAGTAGGTGTATTTTATGATTGTGGTTGGTTAGTTGAAGTGGTGGAGTGGTATAGCGCCAGGTAGAGGATACATGACAGAGTCAAACAGTCTACTCTGGTGCTATCGGGCCAGCATTACTTAACTATACACTTGAGTACTATTGCTTTCTCTTGCACCCTCATGCCTGTACTTTGTAATTAAGAGTTGATCTATGATGTTGATGATCTCATATAACATATATGATATATGTGTATTCCTCTGATGTATGAGTCAAAGTTGAGATGCATGTTAGTCTTAAGTTGTAGCCAGGTACTCACACCGACCTCCATGATTCAGGATCTGTTATATATTTAATGGAGATTCATGAGTTCAACCATAAACTCAATGGGACCAGCTCACTCCAATGCCAGTCATCTGATGTTTGAGGCATTACTGGGAGGGGTTATCTGAATCTGCCAGAGTCAACACTTGAGAGAAGCTGAGTGTAGAATGATACGGTGGGTCTATGTTAAGACCGCCTCTACGAGTCCGACGTATATTTAGTCAAGCGATCCAGGTAGGGTCAAGGTCAGAAGTGTCTTTGGAGTCGCACCGGTAAGATACTGGGGCAGTTCTACGAATACTGAGATGACTTGTGAACTCTCAATGAAATGAATTTCAGTTGTGTTGAGAGTGAATGCTGTTTACCAGTCACAACAATGGCCATATTATTATGTTTCCGGCCCGGCTGGGTCGTCATGGGACACATTGTATAACTTCATGTTGACTATGGTGTGAATCTACAGTTGTGAACCGTACTGAAGCCGAAACTTGGTCGAGTGATCTAAAACAGTGATTTGCTAGTCTTGTGAACACCGGAGTGACATTCGTGTTTGGGTAGGGATCTACCCCAGTCCTAGGTGTTGGTGGACAATGATAGTGTCAGTGTGAAGATAGTAGATACCTACAGAACTGTGTATAATAGTGTCAGTGTGAAGGTAGTAGATACCTACAGAACTGTGTAGAACAGAGACATGTGAATTAGTTGAGTTCTTACATTCACCTGTTGGAACATTCAATTGTGCCAAGGTTGTTATATGGAGCCAGCGCTCCAGTGATAGGTTGCAGACAGTTTTCCCATTATCCTGAAAAGCCGTAGGGCAACCAGGCTCTTAGATACGAGTGTATTGTGCTATAGTACTTGTCTTCAGTTGGGTACATCTAGAATTCTAGGGTCGGCCCAGACGTCATCAGCGGAGTGGAACTTGTGAGTTAGTACGTCATCGAGGGATGACCAGTAAACTTCAATGAAGAGTCAGTCAGGTATTAGTCATACGCCTGACCAGTCCGAGAGATTACTCAACAGTGGAAGGAGATAACTTCAGAAGGGTCTACGCCATGGAGTTCCTTTGCACTGGAGGTTCCTCGGGTGCGTCGTTAGCCACGACGGTACGACAGCATGAACGGAAGTCACATGCTCCGTGATGAAGACTGATCATCAGTAGATCTTCTCGCTGTTTTCCAACAGCCTGTGTACATATTATCTTCTATCCAGGCTTTTCAGCCATCCCCCTCTTAGTTCAGTTGACGTATTCAGAAATTAAATTTTGGGTTGTTAGCCATGGCTTTGAGTAATAGTATGACTGTTGTCTTGTCCGAGCCCCCTGTGGGTAGGAATCCATAAGTGGGAAGGGGGAGATCAGCTGTCCCGGCTATTTATTTTCCTAGTATCACAATTCTTTTATGTATTTTCTTTGTTGTTTTTCTTGAAAGGTACAGCATTTAATTTCTGATGTTCATAGTGATGATATCATTAGATTTATGATTGATGCTGAAATTTCAGATAGTTGCTAAATACCGCTAGATCCAGACCTGACTAGGTTGAATGCAGGACTTGGTGAAGGTAGCAGCTTGACTGAATCTAGATCTAGGCCTGACTTTTCTTTTGTGAGTGAAGTATCTAGACAAAGTGATGCAGAACAGTATCCCATATAAAACTCACATGCAAGCAGTTTCCCTAGCCCAGTAATAGAGGTAACTTAACTGGAGTGTAGGGAAACACAAATACTATCCGATACGCAGGGAGATAATTAACAATCAGTATGAGAACTTAATCAACACAAGCTAAAGGAATTGGTGGCATTGGGGATCCAGTCACCCTGAAGTACAACTATGTTTATAAGCAGGTTCAGACAGTCAACATTGACACATGCCTGGGGTCATTGACATTAAGGAGAATGACCATGCTAGTACATAAACAAGTAACCGGGCATGAGAAATAATAGATGAAAGTTAGAGACAGTAAGGTGAGTGACCCCAGTAGGGAGACTACGAGAAAAACAACCAGCCATGAGAAATAATGGTGAGGGTGAGTGCAGATCCCAGGGTGGATGGGGGGAGAGAGAGTCTAGTTCTGGGTGAAGTCAGAGGACTTGAGAACAGTTGATGTTTTGGCGCCGAACGGATCGGTTGTCGAGGACGTGGGAGTTTAGACTGACTGTGGGTCAGTTCTGGTGTTGTGTTGTTCTCCCAGTTGTGAATGCAGGCCTAAAACCCAGTGGGGGTTGGATAGTTAATGGAGGCCTGAACCCAGAGTGGGTGATATAGTTAGTGGAGACTAGACCCAGTGTGTGGGTGTATTGTGTGAGGTCCAGCTGTGGATAGGAGTTGGATTACCTGTCTTGTGAATTTGAAATTAAGCAGGCCGTGAGAAGACAGTGATGTGTGCGTGTTAATGTTGTGAGGAGGATATGGATATTCTATGGATTATATTGTTTCTGGATATATAAATATGTCCCGTGGGTCTGTGTTATTTCTGTATTAAAGGATTATGTGCGCCAACTCAATCTTGTTTAATGACTGATGGAGGTGTATTACTGGGGTGAGTTGCATTGTGAGACCGTTAGATAACTCAATTGACACACCAAGAGCAGGACGGTACCCATACAAAAGGGGGAATTTCCAGAGGCGTCCAAATAGTTATACCGGATGCTGGAATTGTGGGAGCTGGAGACACAAGGCAGCACAGTGTGATGCACAACCATCCAGTGAGCCAACAAGTAACGCAAGGAAGGAGATCATCTGTTTCAAATGTGGAAAGAAGGCGCATGTCAGCTATCATTGTACGATGAGGGAAACGGAGCATTCTAATGCAGCACAAGTAATTGAGACTATCAACAATGAAGATTGTAGTGGGTGCAAACCTCTTTTTGAAAAAGACGGTCAGCCAGTCTTAGTGTGTGGTCATAAAATGAAAGCAGGATCAGCAGTCCATGCAGGTGGAAGCATGAAGATTCACCATGGTTTCGTTAATGATAGGCCAGCATTAACAATTAGAGATTCCGGGTGTCCGTCTATCGGAGTTAGAAAAAGTTTAGTGAACCCCTCGGAGTACACAGGGGAAAAGATCAGGTGCATTACATTCAACGGGACAGTAGAATTCTACCCATTAGCCGTGATAGCAGTAAAAACACCATATATCATAGGAAGAGTGGTAGCGTGTGTTCTAGACTCACCAGTGGCAGATTTGATTATCGGAAACGTGCAAGGAGTTAAAGATTGTACAGACGAAGAAGTAGTTTATTGGGACCAGAAACATAGTTTACGTAATAGCGAGGTAGGTACCAAAAGAAAACCTAAATTAGAGAATATAGCTGAACAAGAAGAGGCACGCAAAGTAGACACAGGGACTGGGGACAAGGATAGTACACCTGAGCAGGTGGGAATGGATCTCAAACAGAGCTTTAGCGACTCCCAGAGACAAGATACTACTCTAGACAAATGTTTCCAAGGGTGTGGTAAAGTGAGATATAGGCAATCAAAGAAGGGTAGATGGTGCTTTGAAAGGAAGAACAATGGTCTCACTCGCAGGTCTTCAGATGACGGAACTGCATGTGGGCAAGTAGTATTACCGTTAACACATAGAGACCGATATACTAGAACACCTCAGGATAGGGCATGTGCAGGGCACATAGGAGTAAGGCGGAAGCAGCATAGAGCAGGATGCCAGGTATATTGGCCAGGATTTAATAAAGAGGTCAGACTAAACAGAGACTCAAGTGTAACGGTACAATATGTAGATTGCAAAGTTAAGGCAGTTCAAAAGAGTGTTAACGACATCACTGAACTAGTATTAGCAAACAGATGTTTTAAAGATATAGGAAACATGAGGCATGGGTACAGGAAGGGTAGACACAGCATCGACAGAAATAGGTGGAGGTTTGAGGCAAGAAAAGAACCACCTGATACAGGGTCGGTATACAAATAGGTTGTGTCTTCTTGTGGATGTTAATAGACTTGCAAGTACACAGATATTATGTTCCCTATAATATGTTTATTATTATTATGTGAGATACTAGTCATGTATTGATGTGTGGGGAATATGGGAGTGTACTATGAGCATTTGATATATTATTTAGGGTGGTAGCTAGAGTAAGTTAGATTTATACTTACGACTACCCAGGCAATGTGTCTGGGTCACATATTTGATAAGTATTAGTCTCCCAATATTTGAAAACGATGTTTTCTTTTGAGGGTGGGGTAGTGACACATGCCTGGGGTCATTGACATTAAGGAGAATGACCGTGCTAGTACATAAACAAGTAACCGGGCATGAGAAATAATAGATGAAAGTTAGAGACAGTAAGGTGAGTGACCCCAGTAGGGAGACTACGAGAAAAACAACCAGCCATGAGAAATAATGGTGAGGGTGAGTGCAGACCCCAGGGTGGATGGGGGGAGAGAGAGTCTAGTTCTGGGTGTAGTCAGAGGACTTGAGAACAGTTGATGTTTTGGCGCCGAACGGATCGGTTGTCGAGGACGTGGGAGTTTAGACTGACTGTGGGTCAGTTCTGGTGTTGTGTTGTTCTCCCAGTTGTGAATGCAGGCCTAAAACCCAGTGGGGGTTGGATAGTTAATGGAGGCCTGAACCCAGAGTGGGTGATATAGTTAGTGGAGACTAGACCCAGTGTGTGGGTGTATTGTGTTAGGTCCAGCTGTGGATAGGAGTTGGATTACCTGTCTTGTGAATTTGAGATTAAGCAGGCCGTGAGAAGACAGTGATGTGTGCGTGTTAATGTTGTGAGGAGGATATGGATATTCTATGGATTATATTGTTTCTGGATATATAAATATGTCCCGTGGGTCTGTGTTATTTCTGTATTAAAGGATTATGTGCGCCAACTCAATCTTGTTTAATGACTGATGGAGGTGTATTACTGGGGTGAGTTGCATTGTGAGACCGTTAGATAACTCAATTGACACACCAAGAGCATCGTTACCTAGACAACGACCATATCACGAACTTATCATCAAGAACATCGTGAGAAACATGAATTGAAAGTATGTCATTAAAATGTGTATTTCAGGCATCCAGGGATATGAAATATCTTGTACTTGTATTAACACCTATTGATGCATAATACGAATTGAAATTGGTGTTGATAATGTATTGAGTGACCATAATCTATGTTTATGTTTTAATAAATTATGTAAGAGGTCATTTTCTCCTTTGAGTGTTTTCTTGTCGTGTCAGTAGTTCAATAAGACACACCCTAGATATTAACCAATTAGCTGAGAGAAGAGAGGCAAGGAACCCCCAACAAGATAGTGTTGGCCTTCAGGAAACGTTACATTGTTCCCTGGAGGAATTCCTTGGTTCTCCGAAACTCTATATATTAAATCAAGCATTTGAGCCAGTGCTAGCTTAATTGATTATAACGGGCAGGATCACATTGAGAAAGAGAAACTTAGAATCCTTTCTTTCTTTGGGGTTGAGCCATCAATCCATACATCCTACAGTAGAACAACAGTCACCACGAGACTGGGGAAATGCTCATTCCTATTTTAGAAGAAATAAAGGCATTAAAAAGACTTCCCACAATACAGAACAGACTAAATCCTACAATAAAACTTCTGCTAAGTGAAACAAAACTTGGATTTAGGAAAAACAAAACATGCACAGATGCCATTTTTGCTCTTTGACAACTAATAGAAAAGTCAATACAATTTAATGAAATACTATACTTAGCCTTTGTATTTGATACAATAGATAGTAATAAGCTGTGAGAAATCCTAAAAATATATGCACTGAGTACAAATCTAACGACGAACTAATGTAGAACTTATATAACAACAATGAATGCATTGTAAGAACAAACACAGGACACTCTGAACTATTCACAATAAGATCCGGTGTACGACAGGGTCATAACATATATAAAACCAAATAAAAACAACAACAATACCACATTATGAACAGAACATAGAAAATGAAGGAACGGGAAATTACATCATTAAAGAACTCCTATTTGCGAATGATCAAGCATTAATTGCAAAATCAGAAGCACAACCACACGTCTACCCACATAATAGTGTAAACGAAGTGTTAAAGGAACATAACATGAAAATTAGCTTCAGTAAAACAGAGGTAATGATCATAACCAAAGAAGTAAACACAAAAAATCCATCTTAAAGAACACCCCCTGAATCATCAAATGGCAAATCAGAAGACTATATTGAGAACAGATGTAATAAGGCAAACCAACTCAGTAGACAAATTATACCAATACTAAAGAACAAACACGTGTCAGTAGATACTAAAAAGGCACTCGCTTGCACTATCTTCCTACCAACTCAATGCTACAAATGGCAGACCCGGACAATGTCAGAAAAAGAAAAAGAGTCTGAATACAATACAATCCGTGGGAATCTGGGTATATAAAGCCCACACACGGGCACTCGCCAGCTATTGATGCTTCAAAAGAAAAAGCAGCGACTGCAGCAGGATATTTCACTATGAATTGCAAACAATTAGGTATATTCAGCTCCTGCGAAAAGAAGAGACATACTAGACACAAGACTTCACCTCGACACCGCAAGGTACAAGAGGAATGAGATGAGATGAGACAAGCTTCTCGACTTATGCTGACTTGGTATGAGCGGTGGTCACTCAGTTCTGACATCGCTTACCATCAAACACAATCACAATCTTGTATTGTCACATAAACTACGTCCACGAGAATTGATTCAACTGTGCTTGCGTTTGCTCGGACTTTGTTTCCACGCGTGAATGTTAAAAACATTGATCTTGATGTTCTGGTATCAATGTCGTTTGTCATTTTACCGCTTGAAAATCCTTTTAATGGCAATTGACATCTTTAAACCTGTAAACGAAATGACTCTTGTTCATTTTAAACAATTAGTTAGAAAGCATTTTACTTGTTTGAGATGATGTCGAATAGAGAAAGAAAACAGAGTAAAGGGACGAAGGGAATTGAAAGAATATTATAAAATCGCTTCAAAAATTTAGCGAATGAAAACTGCATTACGCCATCGCATGGCGATCATGTAAATACGAGTACATTTTGATGTGAGCGTTCCACGAACAGCAGGAAGGTGCAAAAGTAGGTGGAAATATATCAACACAGTTCACCGCTATTTGTTTCGGAGAATCTTCCACAAGGGTTGGAACATTCTGTGTGAAGATTACTTACCTATTCGCTGACTTTAAACTGCTTCCATGACAGTTTTTGTAGCTATTCACGATTAACTATTTCCAAATTGTTATGTAAAAATGGCTGTAGATAACAGTACGGATATCGGTATTATTAACATCGCCTCACTCGTAGATGTGTACTTTTCAATTGTTGAAGAAGTTATATTGGGTATTTCTTCCTTCCTCAACGTTATAGTTTTCGTTAGTGTTTGCTGCAACAGTCGTCTGCATACTTTCCCTAATCTGTTTATAGCCTCGCTGGCTTTGAGTGACCTATTATTTGCTGCAGGCTTTGAGATACTAACTGCAACTCGTCTAAACGGTGGAAATGCACAAGTGCCAATATCTCTACTATGTTTCTGTTCATATGTAATGTCTTTCAGCATGATTTCCAGCCGATGTTGCCATTTTATTATTTCCGTCGAACGCTGGCTGTACATAGCCCGGCCTTTTTTACATCAACGGGTGATAACTACTAAATCAATCATGTGCATTCTGATAATATTATGGATCATATCGATACTGTCAGGTGTAAATATACTGATAGATTGCGGACACAGCTACAATGGGTTCACAATTGGTCACGCTACCATCGACGCTAGCCTCCACTTTGTTTCAAGTGGTCTAATGCTGCTCATATACACCCACATCGGATTCATCATTCGACAACAAAGTATGGCTATACTTAAATCCACAATGTCTGATAATAACAATAGCCTCGCTATCACAAACAGAAAAAGGAACTGGAACATTGTTCGTCTGTTCGTTACAATATTCGGGACATACTTTTTATGTTTAACGCCTATTGTTATTGTTAACATCTACGACTATACAACAGCGGAAGACACAGAAGTCTATAGAGATAGCATTTCCCGCGAGGTTTTGAAAGTTATATCATTGTTTCACACCTGGGCTAATTTCTTTGTGTACGTACTACAGGACAAAGAATTCAGGTCAGTACTGAAAAAATGCTTTATAAAGCACAAAATTTGTGTTTCCAGAAATAAAATTCATCCGTCAGCAAACGTTCGTGTGCCGGTTCAATAGAAGATAAGCACAAACTACTGCCAACAGGAACGGGGTCTGCTCTAGCTAAGGATGACGTAGCAACATGCAAGCCACACTCTGCCCCTGTCTGAAGACTGCAAGGATGTGCGATGATGTTTACATGACCAGTCGGTGTTTCTTAAGCTCTTCTGCACATGCCTTTTTGCTCATCATCATCATCATCATCATCATCATCATCATCATCATCATCATCATCATCATCATCATCATCATCATTATTATCTTAATGTTTGCCAAATAGCGTCATGGAGATGAATAGTTTATGATCCAAGGCCCGATGAGTGACACTGGATAATTTAACTATATGGGATAAAAACAATGGCTTGATGTTGTCAATTAGTTTTCATCTCTGACGTACTCTTGCTCTCATATCAGAACTTTGGCTTAGCGCCATTGCGTGTAACTGATATGAAAGACAAACAACTAGGTATATGTAGTTCCTGCGAGATATACTAAACACCCATAAAGGTGAAACAGAGTGAAAATTCTCCAAACGAAGACACAATCAACAAATATATAATAATGAAGTAATAAAATAAAAATAAGTATTATAAGACACAACAGACGACCGACGTTTCTATTCTAAGAATCTTCTTCAGAGACAGGACAACACAAACAGATCTAAAGAAAAAACACAAAATCATAAAATAATATGTAAACACAACTCCTTTGTTGTCAAGAACGTACAAAAGTTGGGTTCAGTACGGTTTTGAAAGGTGCGCTTTTTCTACAAAGGCTGAGTCAAATTGATTCAACTGCAAGAGTGCCATATAAGAAATGTGTGGCCATAGGTGGGTAAACAGTCAGATGGGAATATATAGAGGGAAGACAGTTGCTTCTCTTGTAACTAAATGTGTTTCATTCTAATGAGATAGCCAACCATTTTAATTTTGTCGTTCAGTATATGTGACACAAGGCGTTGATCCGGCTATGTCTTATTCAAGTTCGGGTGATTAAATTAGCAGGATTCCTTGGGCATCTCGTAGATGTTGATGTTTGGTATGTGTGATTTTACAGTCCAAGTTTGACATTGGTAACATAAAAAAAGAAAATATTCCGGGCGAATATCCTTTACAGGACATCGCTGTCAACATCAGCATCTTTCAGCTGATTGTTGATTTCTTTGGCAAGATTACGCTCAGTAGTTTGCCATTGCTTTCTGAGCGACCGGCTCCATACTCTCATACGTCAATGGCGCGACTCTAAACGCTTCCAATTCTCGTGCGCTCACGTCAACCACGAGATTGGTAACATAAGACTGGTGTTAATATGCTATTTAACATATGTCGTTATGGGGACATATGTAAATTTGGATGTCTCAGTATCGGCGCCTGTTCATTTGTAAATGAACTTGCTGTTTGACGTGTGATTTAGATTTATCTGTCTCTTCTGCCATCCTCTCTGATAACACTTCCTACATAATAACATTCTTTACCGTGCTTCAGAGGTATACTACTTATGTGTACATATAGTAGACCAGATCTGCTAATCTGCATATTCTTTAGTTTTGGCTGTATTTATGTTCATATTGTATCTTCTGCATGTTGAACTCATCTTTTTTTTGTTTTTGTTTAATATGATTGTGTATTCTGCTTTCGTTGCTGTAACACAGGCACTGATCATCTGCAAATAAAATCTCGTTTATTGCGGATTGATATGTTGTTGGAGTGTTTTTAGGTACAGCAATGACTGCAAAGTCCTACAGAACTGATGAAACTGAAAATACCCACCCTTTCTTTCTTGGTCATCACAACGTGAGGAGGTGCCTAGCAGGAGACCCTACGTTTACCGCATATAGAGATTTGGCTACCAAATATCGGCCTATCGCCCATTTTGTCTAATTGTGCGCTGTTTTGTTTTTCAACTTTGAATTACCTTAATGCCTGTCAAATGCAAACGTCTGTAATGTGTACTACTCTATTTTCCCAGAGAAACATTTTTAGGCTTGCTGAAATTCAAAATCTGTTAATATAAAAAGACCTATAAAGGTAAAACAGAAGTAGTTATATTTGCGGTAATCAGGTAGTATTTGAGGGTGTTTATGAGGGGGTCGGCCCCATAAATGCTTATATGTTTGTTATCCCGCCACCTTGTTTCGTCACAAAATCTGATCCTTATTTTTCAAAAATTGGCGGGTGTTTTCTTGGTTACTTCCGGGCGATCCGGCGCGAACCGGGTGGCGTGCGCGCGAACCGGACGTCGGCGAACCGGGCACGCGGTGATCGATGATCGAACACCATAAAATATGTGGTATGAATGGGTAGGTGTTTATTATTAGTCATGGATCCGAGACAGCCTTTTACGGCTCTGATTGCAGGACAAACAGGGAGTGGAAATCCAGTCTTTGTGAAAAAGTTTCTGACCTATTTATCAGACACGATTGATTTTAGAGGAGAGTGGTGCTACGGAGAATGACAATCTGTGTACGAGACTATGAAAGGTATTCAGTTTAACGAAGGCCTGCCGGATATGAAATAGTGGACAGGCCATAAACGTCGGCTAGTGGTAATAGATGACCTAATGTCCGAGACAGATGATAGGGCGACTAAGTTACTAAGGGTAGTCATCATTGCAACCTCAGCGTCATGTATATAGGGAGACAATGCAAGTGTATCGGATCGAAACAGTCTTACAAGACCCAGGCGAGGTGGTGGTAAAGAGTATTTAGTCAAGTGGTTCGGCTATCCCAAGTTATTCAAGAGTTGGATCTCAGACCTAACCAGATACTAATGGACGAAACCAACGTGGAAACTACCCCACAAAATACACCAGAAGGGGAAAGAAATTCGTTCTGGTGCATGTTTGGTCGGTGAGTGCTGCTACTAGAGATTGCCTTCTTCTGTCAACTGTTCATTATATACACCATCAATGGCTATCACAATTCAATCTGTCTCGAGCCAGCGTCGACGCAGCCGAGGGCAAGCTGCGGATCGCTCTTCTAAGCAGCTTTCTATGTTACATGTTACCAAACCCTAAAATATGAGTTTCTACGTTTTTACCGAGCAATGCTTCGCCGAACATGTTTCCCAACAACACACCAGGTAATTATTTCGTCAAGTTACAAAAGATTATGGAGGTGAATCAACATTACAAAGTGGGTCTGGCCGAAATTCAATTTCCCAACTACTACTGCAATGTGCTAGAGAATGAAGTGTGGATAAGATACATCCCACACAACGGCAGAGTGATCCCCAGGCCAATACATTTCACCAGACGCGTTTATAGCTGCGCTGAATCGACTAATGAAAGATCGGAAGATATAACTCATCGTCTACACTAAGCATGACGGGATAATTAAAGGCTTCAAGACCAGTCAAGTGCTAACAGATCATAATGGACAGTCGATTACCAGAATACTACTAACTGATACGTATAATTGTTGGCTACAGTACAACCCAGTCAGATGTTGATGTGACCCAGATGCTTGATGTACCTCAGATGTGTGATCAACCCCAGATGTGTATCCGACAACCAGATGTGTGTCTACCAAGCCCAGATGACAATCCTCAAAACAGGACAACTCAGACGACCAAGGCAATGACGTGAAGAAACAATGTTTTTGGAAAATAAAACTGAAGAAAAGAAAAATTGCGTTATCTTGGTTTTTACTCTGTGCTACCTCTGGCAGATCATTCGTTGATTTTCCCACAGCTACAGTCAACGGGAAGAAACAACTTCTCGCACCAGTCAACCAGAAAGACGAAAACAACCCAATCATTCCACTAAAAAATAACAAACAAGAAAGATTTCATTTTCATAACTTTTTATTTTTCCATCAAAACCAGTGTGAAGTTTTTGCATGCAAAACATTCATTAAAAAACAACAACAACAACAACAACAAACCAATAATGTTTTGTCTTCAGAACTTTTATTTTCATCAATTCATAACATAAAATTTTCAATAGTTTCGAATGTGTACAAGATATAATCAACAAAGCGCTATTATCGACAACACATACGTGTTTTTTCAGTACATTTATTGACAAAGTACACTCAATATTTTTATTGTTCATCACATATAATGAACAGTGAAAAATGTGACAGAAAGTGACAAACATTGATTCCTTTATTTTCATTGACATAGACAATTCATAGTACACATATGACCCCTTTAAATTGTTTAATAGAACACACATCAATCGTAATTGACCACATATAAGACACCAAAAGGTAGAAAACATACATACATATTTACACTAGGCCGTGTTATATGTCTAGTGGTGATGTAGTGACATTATCTGCGTGTGTCTTTGACGTTTTATGTAGAAACAGGATAGAGAGTTTAAGTGTTGTGTGCATGTGTAGATAGACGTGTCTTGTGTTTTGAAACGTACATTTGTCCCGCCCGTCGCTTTCTGGGTGTCGAGTACATCTAAAAATGTTTTTCTGTCTAGGTGGGTGTTGTCTTGTTTGGTGAAGCCCTTTGTCCTTGTTTTATTGTAGTCACCAAAACAATGTTATGTTTTGTTGCATAAGGATACCTTTCCATCCCCTTCGTATTCTAATGTGAAAAGACCAAGGGTTCTCTTTTCATCAGCTTTAATAGTCTGACAAGCCTTACAGGTATCAGAACTAGCTATATGATCAGAGCAGACTTCGGCGGGAACCACTGATTATAAACACGATCACACTCTGCTCTAAGATGTGGTCTAACTGCTTCTGCTAGCGTAGGTTTGCCAAGGGTTAAATAGAGACTATCTGTGTCCATCTCACACAATTGAAAATCCCCGCAGTCTATAAATGTATCTAGGAAATGATAATAAAATTCCATATTAACAAACGAAAAATCCTATCTGTAAAGGGAGATCCAAGACTGTTGTCTTTTTTCCTGTTTCTACTTCAAAAATGTCGTCGGTCAGTGGTGTCATTTTCTTAAAACGGGGATTATTCACTAACTTGGTCGTGTCTTCACCCTTACAATACGAAACATCAGAATGTTTCGCCTTATTGTTTAGGGTCTTCCCATAGGCGGCATTCCCTAACAATTTCATGGTTTCCGTCTTAACGGTAGAGGCAGTATTACTGTCAACTTCTCGTCTGGCATCAGGCACCGTATCACCAAATTCTTGGAAGCAGCTATTTGGTATACATGGGTGACCTTTAGCCCATGTTCCAGATAACATTTTAACAATTGTGTGGCCAAAACAATCTTTTCCCCAATATAACTACCTATAAGTGTCCGTCTGGCACTTGTCAGCAATTTATGTTACTGGGCGTAATCCCCCATAAGGTCACCACTTCAGTATTTTTACAAATGGGTGTCATCTCTGAGAAGCGGTCTTTATACTTGTCTGGCACATGGATGTCACACTCTATCAATCCAAACAAAGTCTGGTTATTTACAGCGTCGATGATATTTTCTAGGTCAATGGTCTGTTTACCATGCCATGGTTTGACATGTGGGAATCTGGCTTTTACAAAACCATTAATGTCACTGTCAGTCTTTTTTAGATTCCTCCAGTCACACTCAAACATCTCTACTACCTGAACTTTAACCCCATTAACCAAGAAGTCCTGAATGTCACAGGTGTTGTCATATAGTTCTGTCAGGGGTATCTTATTAACTGGGTTAATGTCAATACCACGGGTCAGGGGACAGTCTGGATGTCCGTGGAATAGGCATCCGTGAAATTGACACACGATTCTATTCATTGTATCCCACCCATATACTCTAATATGACGCTGGCCCAGAGAATCTCCCGCCCATTAAATTGTGTGCTCAGCTATATATTCTCACTATGATCTACCACGCCACCCACTGTCTGCACTGAACAGTGTAAAACCTAGCATTATGAGTCTTGAAATCATCTTTTGCCTTTCTAATGACAGGAAAACATGTGGGCATCTTTTGCATTAGAGCCCACAGGTAGAGAGCGTTAGCGTCATATCCTTTCAAGCTCTCAACTAACTTACCCTCTCTGATACGTTCTCAGCTACCTCATGGTACCTATGAAAGATTATGGACGGCCCTCCTACAATATTGTCTCTGGGTGTTTTGTGCAGCTCTTTCTCGTTCTCAGAACTTAGGGAAAACATTACATTTGGGGGAGGGCAGTCTTAAAAAGATACTTTAAGGTTACTCCGGGGACGGAAATGGCATCCTTAAACATGCCTACACCTAATTCCTTGTAAAATGAAACCAGAGCCTCTACGGCCCTAATAAAGGGTTGTACATCTTTGTTATTATACCATACGAAAATGTCTTCTAATGTGGTCATCTTTTTGTCATCCCAAAACTTCTGACACTCTTGATACTCTACCTCTGTAATGTTACAATTACTAAGCTTTGAAAACATAATGCCTCGTGTGGGGGTAACTTTGTTTCCTTTAATTTTTCTAGGTCTATTATTAACTCATATCAGAATTTTCCCTTGGTTTCCTTAATTTTGTAGGCAGCTAGGTATGTTGATTAATTGAATCCGGGCGCTAAATAATTACTTATATATAGAAATTTTAGTTGGTCGGTGGCAATGCACATACAATTATTGTTTCATTTAACAACAAAATTTCACAAAACTTTTTCTGATTTAATAAAATACGGGAATAGGTATGGCTTAATGAGGTTACTATCGTACTTTCCAGAGTTGAACCACAGGACCGGCATCCCTTTTAAGTACGCATCGAACCTACCAATTAAAGTGTTTTCATTTATCTAACAATGTATACACATCTTCGAACTCAGTTCGCAATTCGGCATACGACGCCTCAGCGATTCTGGTTAAATAATCAAGCATTCTATTTACCAGATCTTGAGGATCACCCACTGTGATAAAGCAGACCGAGTCCTCGAACCCATGAACATTAGTCGCAACTGAGCACGACATGAGAACATGTTTTGATAAAAATTTTGTCGAACCAGTTTCACTAGGAAGATTTGAATTATCACAGAAGCATTCAAAACTTAGTGTCTAAAGGGATGCTTTGCTCGGCAATTAGCCCACAGACGGTTTCTCGTGGATTGTAAACCCCTCCTGTACAATGTTCTACAGTGTCACCCCATTACATTTGCTTTCCTGTCGTTCCATTTCCCAAAAATCGTTCCACAGTTTCCCACAATTTGGGCAACAAAATGCATGAGCTACTCTGTCAATATCAACAATGTGCATAAAATGATCTTTGTGTTCCACTGCCTCAAAGTTTTTGTACCAGTGACTGGTTAGCATCATACTCAGAGATGTCTATATTGAGAGCAAAACATTCTTCTAAATTGGGAATATCGAGAAGTTTAACCCCAGGAAAATTAGTTACGGACTCTATACTGTGATATTCTTTCCTCTGATTTGCATACTCTTTCCTGGGTTTCCTAAAATTCTTAACGGGTGAACCTTTGTGTACAGCTAGAGCTCTAAAAAGCAAAGATTATCAGTGTATGGCTTGTTGTGGGAATCGTGTTGTAGTATGTTGATGGCTTGGTTGTGAGTTATGTAGTCGAGAATGTCAGTTAGGCAGCATCCAACCGGGAATTCGGGGATATGAAAAATGTAAAATGAGGTGGCAGCTACTGTCTCTATACTGTATTTGGTGTCTGGTCGTTGCTGCATAGCATATGGAAGGATGTCGTGTTGATGAAGTGTTTTGATGATGTGTTGTGATGAAGGCGTCAAAGTCGTGTCTGTTATTGATTAAAGATGGAAATTCTAAACCAGCCACATTGTTAGAGAAAGCGTGGAAAATCTAAGGTCCTGTGCTTCTCTATGTCTTAGAATTAAATGGTGGCTATAATTGATCTTGAAGCGGTTTGTATGACTATTAAATATCTTATATAGGGTCTCTGTCCAGACGATAGGGTGCACTGTCTGTGGGCTAATAAAGTATGTATAGACAGAAATGTGTTTGCCACGCTTGTGATGTGTCCTAATACCCTGCCAGTTGTCTCTATATGTAGGTTGGATTTCCTCAGGCAGTTTGTCGAAGGTTTCTGATGCAAGTTGTCCAAGTTTCTGTTTTTTTAGCTGTATGTGTGTCTGATAGTGCTTTCTTTTTGCGTGATGTAGTGTCCATGTTCGAAGTTGAGGGTGTAGTGTCCATTGATGCTGTAGTGTCCATTGATGAGGGCGTTAGAGTCTGTTGATGTGTTTTATGTGGCGTTGTAGGTTGTCTTTCCTGTTGTATTAGTTGCCACAGATGCAACATTGTGAATTGTAGTGTTGTGTACGGTGTCAATGTGACGTGTAGATTCTTAGTTGTCTTTAAAACCTTTAGAACATGTATCACACAGAAAGACATTGTTCTGAGTAGTGGCCATATTGTTAGACAAAAATGTGGCGATGCGTCAATAAAACGTTTCCATGGGTTGGTATGGCGATAGTAAGATCTTGTGCTGTCGGTTTCAAGCTTTTCTAGTAATTACAGTTCTAGTTTGTGCGTGGTAGATTCGTTGTGGTCCAAGTGTCAATGAGGGACTGGTTTAATAGTGGTATTCAGCAAAGTACACTTGTAGTGACATTCAGCAAAGTACATTTGTAGTTTCCGGTAGTGGTTTGATAATGTGAGTCACTAGTTTTCGGTGGTGCATATGGTGATAGTAAGATCTGGTGTAGTCGATTCCAAGCTTTTCCAGTAATTACAGGTCCCCGCAGCTGATAGTTTTATTCAGAGAAATACACTTTTAGTTTCAGGTATTGGATATTGGCTTGATAATGTGAGTCAATAGTTTCCGGTAGTGGCTTGGTGATAGCACAGTAGGTACTTGTGTGGACGCAATAGATAGCTAGTTGATTATGTGCAGATTTTTGTAGCTTTTTCATGTTTTCACAGCTCTTGTGTTGTCTGTTATATACCACTACGTCAGCAGCTGTGGAGAAAAGACAACATCATAATATGCACAAACATTATGATAACACAGAAAATATTTCATATCAAATTAAGAAATATTAAAAGAAAATATATTTGTGGGTTATTACATCACATGTAATATAGTATGAATTCATTAATCTCATCCTTAAAGAGGGTCTTCTCTGTGACTATATGTGTTATTATCAACGCCCTGTACTTTATATAGAACTGATGTATATTAGTGAGCTATGGTGAGTTATAAAATATGATGAAAACATACCAGTGGTAGAGTGTTCGTTGCCTTTATTATGCTCAGCTCAATGCGAGGTGTTTCCTGTTTGTGTCAGCAAGTTTTCATTCTGGAGAAAGGATAATGATGATATAACAAGGGACATCGCGGTAAAATTACATTTGACACAGTATGAAAATATAACTTTCACGCAGACCCTCTTTGACACAATGTGTATAGCAGACAGATAATGTGATGTCATAGGTTTTAGTGATATACATTCATGGTATATAGTTAGTCAGAAGCTAAGTATGGTATAAATGAACTTGCATCTGGCAAGGGTCTAGCTATGGCTGGGATGCCAATAGAGTGGGTCAGACACACTCACCCTACAGAGCCACCAAGTAATAGAGCTATGCTGGCGATAAGACAAGTCCCAAGGGCTTTAAAAGATTCAAGTATCGTAACAAGGTTCAAGAACAAGGGTGACTGTAACAACTATAGGGGTATCTCACTTCTTTGTATTTGTCGGAATTGTTCTGCACAGACTTCAAGTCCTGGGAGATCAAGTCTACCCCAGATCATAGTGTCGGGTGTGACATAACCGATCTACTATTGATACGCTTTCTCGTTGCGCCAAAGGCAATATTCCGTGAACAAAATCAACCAATGTTTATAACCTTCATTGACCGAGTTAGACAGGGATGTGTGCTCTCTCCTCTGCTATTTAACATCTACATTGACATAATATCCAGAGAAGTAAGCCCTGTCAGTACAGATTCAGATACTTCAGAAGAAGCAGTTGATCCACAGGGAATATATGATCTTCTATTTGCAGACGATCAGTGCGTGTTTTATAGCGACGAGGGCAGACTGCAACTTCATATTAATAATCTGAGTTCAACATACAGCAGATACAATATGAGTATAATTACAACCAAAACCGTTAGTGGGTCGCCGGGTCCACCAAATAAATACATAGGTAAACATGTTAAATAATTCATATATCTTGGAAGTATGATAACAGAAGAGAACAGAGAAATCGAAATCAAAAAGTCACTTAAAATCAACTATCACCTTGAAACAGCCAAATTTACCCGTGTCCGCAAAAATACCAGATAATAAACACCATATGCACACCAACACTAAGACACCAATCTTAATCTTGGACTTTATCCAAATCACACTTGAGCAAAATCAACACCTGTGATCTGAGACGTCAACTTAACAAGCCATGTAAGAAACGTTGACAGACAGTAGGACCAACACCCTGTGCAACACTGAAAGACAAAAGATCAAGTGGTTTGGGCATGTCGTTAGAACACCATCAACTGCCACCACCCCATCAAAGAACGAGACGAAGAGGGCGACCAAGAAGACAATGGACAAAAACATTATACAATCACACTGAATGACATCCAGTGCCAACCATCGGGCGATGGAGCGCAAATTATTCCTCACTATGACGCATGACGGCAGAAGTAGAAGGTGATGGTGATCAACCTCACAAAGGAATTTGAGTTGGTACGTCGTGAGGGTCTGTTCAAGCCACTAAAGAATATTAGCAGCCCACCACTTCTATCCATTGTGCATTCGTTCCTCACAGGCATGAATGGTGTAATCAAGTTTGATGGTGCAACTTCAGAAGAGTTTGAAATCAAGAGTAGAGTTAAGGAAGGTTGTGTACTAGCTCCCACCCTCTTTGGAATATACGTTTCACTTCTACTGATATATTTCTTTCGTGATCAGGATGGTTATTTTATTGAGGGCCAAATTAGGAAGGTACTGATAAGAGAGGTGTTTTTTGCAGATAATACAACAATTACGAACCACTCGGTGGAAGAAGTACAGTGCTTAATATCTGAATTTGGTTTAACACCAAACTGAAGACACAGATTGTGACGTGTTTACCTTCAATCTGTGATGACGCCGAATTAGATATAGTAGACCATTTTAAATATCTAAGATCAACGGTAAATAGCAAATTAGCCCTAGATCAGAACAACAACATCATGATCGGAAATTAACAGGTTAACCAAGTCTGGGAGAACAAGAAGCTTACTGTCAGAACAAAAATACTTGTCTATCAGACATGTGTCCTTAGTATGTTAGAAGACTGGTCAACTTATACACTCCACACTGTAAAACAGCTTTCATATGCGGTGTATGCGAAGAAGTGGTAAGACAAAAACACAAGTAATGAAGTATTGGAAAGATCAGGTGACAGTTTGTTTCATGCTCAGTCTTTGTCGACTTGGATGGATACGTTAAACGCCTGGATGATGCTAGAATACGAAAGAATATCTTGGCGAATTACAGCTTTGTAAGGGTTCTCACCGTTAACCTCTACTATTATACAAAGATGTGTGTACGCGGGACATGATACAGGCTTTGATAATGCACGTTGGAAGCAAGTCGCACCATGGTTGCCTGGGGGGTACATTTGACATAAGAACAAAGGAGAAACTGAGTGCAGATAAGTCACACATCCAGTGTGTGAGACGTAAACTGCACATAGACCTGTTTTATAATAATGAACAATACTGCGTTATAATATATGATGAAAGCATACCGGTGACAGAATGTCAGAGATTTCACCTCCTTGTACTGAATAGCCTCGAGCCTCCTGTGTGCGTCAGCACTGTTTCAAGCTGGAGAAGAGATACACATGATTACACATGTGACCTCGTATTCTTTATATAGTAAATATGACGTTACCTTTAGAGGCCAGCTCCAGATTTCCGCTTTCATTACCCCCTTATGTACTACTGTATGACTCATACCACTGATCTTTATTAGTGAACATTTATATAGTACCATATGACCTCGATGGAGCAGCTCCAGATTTCCACTTTCATTACACCATGACGTACTACTGTATGACCCATAACACTTATGTATATTAGTGACCACAGAACAGTAAGAAATGTTGAGAGCATAGAAACCTTGGTGTATGGTGTTGTAAAGAGTTGACTCTTCGGTGTAAGCAGCGCTTAATTGCCCAGCTCTTGTCTGTTGTATATAGTATGAAGCTGCAGACGAAATTATAGGTTACAGATAGCACACCAGTTTTGGTATATATGCAATGTAAAATTACACACACAGAATATGACACAGAGTATTTCTATGTCTGTTATACATGAGACACACAAAGCAAGGGAGATAACCACATATCAAGATAGATAGCTAGAAAGTTAACATATGGTAAAGGAGATAATCACCACAGATATTAGATTCGACTGCACATTTTCTTTATGACGAGTGCACAGAGATGTTTTCCATATAGGTAGCCCAGCTAACCATATACACGTACATGTTACATTTAGCGGAGGACATACCTTTTGTGCGTAGTAGATTCGCTGTGGTCCACGTGTCAATGAGGGACTGGTTCAATTGTGTAAAAGGACAAAAGCATCTACGTTTTAGTAACCAGAGAAAACGCACACAGAATGCGCTATCTACCAACTGTGACGGGATGAGTCTAGATCACTATGCAAACCCCACCACTACTGCGTTAGTGGAATTACTATTTACATTCTGGATTCAGTAGGCAGCTAAATTACTAATAATGACGTCATATTGGCGACGCAGACATTTGCTGCACTAAAACTACACACTGTACTATTGGGGACAGCACATTTCCACGTCATCATCAAATGATGTTACAAGGGAAATCCCCTGTCTTCAACCCTTATTAATATCAAGTCTAATGACTGGGGATATAGGTCCGTCACTCCCTAGCAACGGGAATGCGGCGATATGCTATTAGTACGGCTGCACCGGAAATTGTGACTAACAACTTCCGTCCGGTTCACAACGACCATAGCTGCTGGGCTAAGCAGACCTTATATGAAGTGAGCTGCCATATCCAATTGCATCCTTGGTAGATTATACCAAAACCTATCTTAAGTGCTGCACTAAGACTGGGGGTGAGTGTAGTAACATAATAATTATGATTATAGTAAGAAGTGTGTACACATTTATATTCTGATATTGGGAAAACCCAAAACTTTCCCGACCATGTATATTTATGAAACGTGGTAGTTGAAAGGGGAGACATTGAGAGAAAACATGTGAGGCCTAGATATATTTATAGATAAAAATATATATAGATATAATGTATGAACCTTACTGATTATTTTCATATGCATTTTGTGAATGTATTTACATGTATATTTTGTTGAAAATATGATAATATAATTTTGCCATGTGGGCAGAAGTAGAAGAGACATGTGGAACATGATTCTCACATGCCAGCAATATTACTAGGCGATATATATTCAAACATAAATTTGCTTACCCCTGATTCACCGCCATGCCGAACTACATGACACTGACGGTCATACGTTCAAAGCAAATACCATGTGGTGAGGAATCAGAATTTGGGGAGTAAATAACTCAACAAGGGATAACTGAGACATCCTAAAGCCCAATGCCTGGAATATCTCAGCCCCCTTGCTTGCCTGCTGGCCTTCTTCTTATCTTTTAGCTCGTATATTCTGTGGGGTATACCTCACGACTTCGTGGCGACACTTGATTGCTTTATGCCTAATGATTGATGTGGGATTAGGTTGAATTATTGTTGGCCTTTCCTTAGCTATCTAGGGAAACATCCTGGCTGCCCAGGACTTCCTCACCATGGTGTTAAGGAATGCACCAGTAATTCTTACATATGAGTCACTTCAAGTGTTACAACCATGTACATTTTGTAATGCCTTTTTCAAACAAAGATTTGTCTACATGTCCTACTCCAATGGACCATGTGGTCTTAGAATGTGTCCACTTCTGGACCCTTTTTCACCTTGTATCACCATGTCATACAATGTATAGCCAAGCTAATAGGAGCTATTGGCCCTTTGCTTTTGATACAGAATAGCAGATAGGAACTATGTTTTATTCCTATTCTGCATCTGACACGTACACAACAGACACACAACACCAACACTCAGACACATTGTTATTGTCAAGACACTAAGGAGTCTGCAACTGTTTGTTTGATTTAAGGAGCCTCGCTGCTGATACTGCTGACACCTAACTGGTCCGTTTACCGAAACTTACAGCCACAAACTAGTGGAGACGGAACCTGGAATCCGGAGGAGCATCGTACACCTGTCGAATGCCATGGTCGACTCCAAGACATAATCCAAACGAAAGCCAGCACTATTCCTAAACGAGATCAGATTATCTCAGGTGACTCTGTGTCTACATGTGTTCTGAGTGTGTCACTGTCTGGATGGTGTGAATGATGATATGCTATCTGTCTAAGCATCAGAAAACTATTTTATTTTTGTACCTGTAACATAAATGTAACTATCATAGTTCACCAGTTGAACCACAATTTTCATTTTCTCTTTTATTATTAAAGAGTATTATTGTTTTATACGTGTACCCACGTACTCCCTTCGTGATAATTTGAACGCAAGGCGTGCGCGTGAGTGCGTGAAAGTATTTAAAACAGGGGGCTTCATCAAATGACGAAGGATCACCGACAGATAAACTAGACATTCGTGTTAGGTCTTCCTACATACACGAGTGTTCTTCACCTTCTGCCTTTGTCTACCAAGTGAATCCCAGTCTCTTCTATCGGGACCATCCCTTTAGACATTCTTGTAACGAGCCATAATTTCTAGAGACTGTCGGCAAACTCTTGGATAGGGATTTCTGTCTATTTCAATAGATACACCCTAACGGTCGGTGACACCAACAAAAATCACAGGAAATGCCACTAACCATCCACAGCGCTCTGATGCTCGCCCACTCTCTCTCTCTCTCTCTCTCTCTCTCTCTCTCTCTCTCTCTCTCTCTCTCTCTCTCTCTCTCTCTCTTTCTCTCTCTCTCTCGCTCACTTTCTCTCGCCCACTCTCTCTCTCGCCCACTCTCTCTCTCGCCCACTCTCTCCCACTCTCTCTCTCTCTCTCTCTCTCTCTCTCTCTCTCTCTCTCTCTCTCTCTGACGGCAAAAGGGGCAGGGGAGGAGCTGTAATTCTATGTTTCACATCAAAAGTGGAAGCTGAAGAAGATGATGAAGATGTTGACGATGATGATGATGATGATGATGATAATCATGAAGACACACACACTACAGAAGATTATGACAGTGATGATGATGATGATGATGAGAAGCACCATTTCTCCCCACAGTGCATGACACCCATTGCAAAAGAAGATGACGCTGTCGGTAATGTTTCCGCTTGACAATGGCGGCGGAACCGCTATAGTGATGATGCTAGTGGTGCTGTGTGATGATGCTGAATGATGATGATAATGCTTAGTGAGGTAATGTATACACACCTGTCTGATGCGTTCTGTGGTTTGTGATTTTGCTGTTTTGGTCCGCGCGGTCGCTTGCAATGTCACTCCTTGTTAGTCGTGTGTCAAAGTCTTGCTTAGGGCAAGAACGATGGCTCGTATCTTGACAAGTGTGATACTAAATATGCTTATCAAATAACACGAGGCTAACAGCCGATAATATAATTCGCGCTATTTATTCGCGCACTGCACACATCAGAAACAATACAAGCTTCACGCAATCACAATTCACAATATCCAATAGATTATTAAATGCAAGCAATCAATACATCAATATAATAATACATCAATGCACTCCACTTACAAGTCACACATACAGGCGTTCCATCTCCAACGGTCATACAGGCTAGCTATCAAGACATGCATAAAACTCTCAAGCTGCATTCACACGTCAGTCCGTTACGGCCCCCAAGCCTAGTCTGGCTGGACTTTCAGCACACACCACAGTTGTGCTCGAGTCAGCCCGCGTGACCCCTCAATGTTCACGCTATGTTCCAGCTGACCGCCGACTGCTTAGTATCGCTCAGCGTTGATTGCCTGGCGTTGTTGACGACACCGCGTTATAGCTGTAGTGCTTATCATAGATCAGCGTTGCATTGTCGGGCGTTGGTGCAGACAACGCGTTATAACTCTGGGTGAGACTCTGACACGTGTCAATCTATAATAAAAAAAACGAAAGAGACACGTTTAGGTGAGCATACAGTGATAATCGCCTACATTATATTACAAATACATCACTACACAAGTCAGAGCAGAGCTATTAGACACAATAGCATAATGCGTTCCATACACAGCAGTGACCGCTTTGACAGCAGACCGCGTTGCGGTGTATAATGACATGGGTGCCAGTCGTTCAGAAAGCACTGGCAAACTTGCCAAGAATTTACGAACAGCCAATGAATGCTGAGGCTGACTGTGACGTCCTGTAATTGATATGTATTTGGGCTTGACTGCAACGTCAACGTAAACGACTGCACTGCATTAGGGCTTGACTGCGGTATGTAATAAAAATAGCTATATTTACTAAAAGACGTATATTTTCGCCGTGAGCTTACACGGCACATGATGATGATGAATGGACAGTCATTCAGCTATCTAGGATTACGAGCAGTGTAGGACATATACCGCATTCGTTCACATAAAAAGAGAGCGATTTACAACGCTGTATAGACCCATTTTTAACGCGTTTCCGTTGCTGTGCAGAGACATGATTGCCTGCGCCAGTCGACATGACACACGCTGATGACTAGAAAGATATGATTTGTTCATACATGTTTATATTCTACTAGCTGACCCGGCCCGGCTTCGCCCAGTCCCTGGTGGGGAGCATCTCATTTAATTCATATAAGTAGTCATATAAGTTCTCGTTCCCGTTCCCGACTATCTATCTGTCTGTCTGTCTGTCTATCTGTCTGTCTGTCTGACCCGGTCCGGCTTCGCCCAGCCCCTGATGGGGAGCATCTCATTTAATTCATATAAGTAGTCATATAAGTTCCCGTTCCCGACTATCTGTCTGTCTGTCTGTCTGTCTGTCTGTCTGTCCCTCCCTCCCTCTCTGTCTGTCTGTCTGTCTGTCTGTCTGTCTGTCTGCCTGTCTGTCTAATCATTTATTGGTTGCAGTTAGAACAACCTTAGATAAACGAAGACC